>JALJCO010002070.1:0-527747 GCA_023101725.1 Atherinomorus stipes | reverse complement strand
CGTACTTCGTTCAGTTACGTATTACTAGTCATTTGATAAAGGACTAAAAGCCAGATGATAGCAGGTGTAAAGAAAAATAAAGAAACAACAATTCAACCTTAAAAGAAACCGAAAACCCAGTAATGAACGTACAGTTGTGCTTGAAAGTTTACATACACTCCCATTACAGACAGAAAAAAAAAACAGCTGCCAGTGAAATAAATTCAAACCGACAAAAATAATATGAATTAAAATTTTATGAAAATCATGACATTGATTTTGAATTGTGGTTCAACAGAAATATTAAAAACGAACAAACAAAAAAATAAAACAAGCATGACAAGTTGTCCACAAAATCATTCATACCCTACAATTAAAGCGTAAAAGAAATCAGCTGTCAGTTAAATAAGTTGAAATGACAAAAGAAACAATAAATAAATATTCTATGAAAATTGTTACATTGATTTTGAATTGCGGTTCAACAGAAATATGAAAAACAAACACACAGAAAATGAAACATGCAAACGAGCATAATGGGGCTCTGAAGCCAAAATTTTGTTGAGCAACACTCTGAGACAATCACTGCAATCAGGTGTTTTCTGTCACATTCAAAAAGACTTCTACACCTGTTGACAGGTATTTTGGTCCACTGTTTATGGGAAATGTGCTATAATAGATGGGTTTCCTGTTTACAAACATTGGCAGTTGTGCGCGCGCGACCAGGGGGCAAAAAGCCTGTTTGTGCTGCAGTCTACGGCCAAACACACTCATTCAAAAAAAATGTAAAGTAACCTGAAGGAGCAAACAGAGATCGTTGTGTTTTAAATTATATTGTATGAATCTGTATTTCTAGATGACAAAAAAATTAAATAAAAATACTGACGTAGCATTGCTGTTTTTTGTGTTTCTATTACCATTACACTTACTTGGCAAGGGAGTCATCGCCCGGAAACAGTATTTTTCTTGTTAAAACATGGATATTATTAGTGTTGGACCTCATTTGAAATTTGCCTGAAAAACCTGAGTTAGAAAGCGTCTTAAACTTTTCGTTTAGACTCTTTATAAAAACCAAAAGAGGCCACAACAATCTGCAGTAGGTCAGGTTCAGCTCCGGTGTCGTCCTCACCTCCTCCATACAGGAGCAACTTTCACTAGTTTGGGATTAAACCAGGCAAAGACGACATCATCACTACGTTTGGAAAGGAGGCGATTCCAGCTGTTAGGGACTAACACGCATTGCTGTCGGTAAGTTTCGCTGCTTGTGTAACGTTCTGCTTTATTGTGGATGAGATCGTGGTGGACAGTAGACAGACTAAGCTAACTGCTAACAAGCTAACGGTATAAACTCAAACACCATCTGATTTACGACCCCCGTAATTCATATTAAATCTCCGGGATGCGTTGTTATGCAGCCTGAATCTTTGTAAACGGCTCCACTATCAGTTTCTTCTTCTTTTTATTTTCCTGTCTGAGCAGAGGACGGCTGTCACACACAGCTACAGTGTTGTGATGCAGCCGATAAATGACTGGTCGTGGCCGCGATACTGGTATTGTTACTGTACCAGTCTCCTGACTACATCACGGGAATCATTTCTGCCGCCGCGGTGGTTTAATCTCACATGGTGACCATGGTGAAAGACTAAATAAATCATGTAGCAATGAACCTGCAGAAGTTATCCGAGAAGGTTTTGTGAAGATCAGTCACGCCTACTGTCCTATTTTCACCATTTTCAACTGTTAACATGCATTAATGTTTTGATTTTTGCAGCCGAACAAATACCAGGGCTCAAACATCATATTTCCTGACACTTTCACGCCATATCACGACCTCATCTGCATTAAAAGTTGAGTCTTGCATATAAACACACGTCTTCTCATAGTTCAATAATGCTTTTCCTGTGTTTTCTTGACCCTGGTTGCACGCATCCTATATGTGACGTTGCTCGGAAAACCCATCCATATGTCTAATCCATATGTCTAGAACTGTTTTATTTGTTTGTTTTTTTTAAAAATGATTACTTTACACCACAATTCAAAAGCAATATTTCATTTCACTAAATTATAATTTTATAATTTTTTTACTCATAATTAGTTTCTTTAGTTTCCTGTTATTTGAATTAATATTGTAAATTGAGCATTTTCTCTAATGAATGATGTTGAGGACGACTTTATATATTTATTACAAGTTTAATGTTTCCATTTGATATCTGCTTACAAGTACACTGTTTCTTTTTTCTATGTCCATTTAAAGTGTTTTGTTCTTTTATATTAAAAGTTGTAAAAATGTTTCGATTGTATCCTTCAGTATTTTAATTTGGCTCACCATTGGCTGACACTAATGAGAAAATATCGGTATTGGCCGGAAAAGATCTGTATCGGTCTATCCCTAGAGGGTATCTAAACTTTCAAGCACAACCGTAGCTGTTGTGGTCAACCACAGACAACCTGGAATCTTTTTCAGCATATTAGTGTTAATAATGATGAAAATGTACAGCAAATTAAAAAAACCCTGTATCCATGAGATGCTTTTCCTACCTTGGCTCCTTTTTCTCCATTGCAGTCACATTTGCGTCCACAGTCGTCGAGAGACTGAGAAGAGAAAAAAATACAGATGAGCTTTATCAAAAAAATATACTTAATACAATATACGGAAAAACTAAACAGAAATGCCTCAAAAATAGTGCAGCTAATCCCAATCTCAGCTCTCGTTTGTTTGTTGATGCGTGCAGCTCTAGTTTTCACCACCAGAGGGCGCGCTGACATCACATTGCCGCACCTCTGCAGGC
This sequence comes from Atherinomorus stipes, assembly GCA_023101725.1. NCBI lineage: Eukaryota > Metazoa > Chordata > Actinopteri > Atheriniformes > Atherinidae > Atherinomorus > Atherinomorus stipes. Next base: position 524,982 of record JALJCO010002070.1, on the reverse strand, counting down.
TTCTCCACAGGAAGCATTTCTTCCCACAGATAAAAACTCTTTGGATTCTCCTGCAGGTTTGCTTGATGATCAGGTGAGGAGGTCAAGGTCAACGGGGGGCCCAAAGCAGGAGACTAATCTCCAGAGGAAAAACAAATTTATCTTCACCTGTTTTCAACAAAAATGAGCCGTTAACTTGGAGAGATCCTGGCCCTCCTTTTCAGAAAAGCACTGGGTGAGAAAACTCCGCAGAGCAGCGTTAAAGGAGAGCCGAGGCAGCAGGGATGCAGCGGGAGTGCCAAGCTGCTGATTAACTTTCCCATGCTCTGTTGACACAGCGGATGCCAGACAGGCATCGATTGCACGCATGCCAGGCAGTCAGGTTGTGAGAAAGACAGAAAGTGGACAAGAGAGGACAGACGGGCAGACAAGTTGGCATTCTTCCGTGTCTGCAGAACTTGTGTGTGCCCATGTTTGTGTTGATTGTTTTCACAGAACGACTGTTTCACCGGCAAAGAAGAGCTGCAGATAATTCCGCGCACCTTCTGTTTCTGATTAATCCTCGTATCGCTGGGCCTGAAAATTGTCACGAGGTTGTGAAATTGGATCATCTGGAATTCCCAGAAAAGATTTGGTTTTTTGTTTGAACAAATCCTCAACTCAAAATATTAAGTATTCAATTGTGAGGGACACAAGCGAGCAGAAAATCCTCATTTTTTTGTGGATTACTTTCTCATTTGATTTTGTCTGGTAAAAGATAAACTGACTGATGTCTGGTAAACGAGATTAAATATACAAGGCAGTCGTATATTCAGCAGATCGTCTGGGTATTAATGAACCAGTAAATCCAGTTAATGATCTGAGATGTTGAATCATTACATTGGCTGGTATTTCTTTAGAAAACATTAATGGATAAGCTGGTGAAGGTCTCACATACAGTAGGTCATGTGGAAAATCTGTCTAATTCTGATTATTTACGTATAATTCAGATCCAATGTTTTATTTCCTTTCCTAAAGCCCAGCTGAAACATGAATGACGCAGTGTTACAAATAACGCTGTGTTGCCTTCTTTTTTTTTCAGTACAGTCTTGGCTACGATTCCATTACCATTAAAGCAAAAGTGTTAATGGCGCAAATTGTGACGCACGCCACAAAGATGGCACCATACATCCTGATGCTGGTTATTCTGTCCACACTTGTGCACAGAAGTTTGTTTTTAGTGCCTCAACTAGTGTGTTTGCATGTAGACATAAGTTGCAAATGTAAAAGTAAATCGCAAATATTTATTGGTAGTCACACTCCATCTTTAATTTTAGCCTCAGTATGAGAACATGTCAATGATGCTAAAAAATACCTGTTACGATGAAGGATAGACTTTTCATTTCAGCAGTTGTTTTTAATTGAGCTCAGTTTAACGTGAGCAACTTTCATGTCTTTATTTTTCATTAAACTCGTGTTTAATAAAAAAGGAAAAAAAGTGCAGGCAGAAACTGTGCTGCATAAGACAGATCATTTACTGAAGCTGCTAGGGATGTAACCATTACCGGTAATGATTAACTGTGATAAATTCCCAAAGATTAGTAATACCAATCCAAATTTTAATTAACGTTGAAACTGTGATTAATTACTTCACTTTGAATGACTCAGTGATGCTGTTATTGCTTGGAAAAGCAGCAGAAGTCCCTGTTTGCAGGAGAGTTTTCCGTATTTTTTAAGATGCTGGGGGGAGGGAGGGGGGGGGGGGGGGGTTCAATAATACCACAATAATAATATAATGTTGATAAATTTGGTCACAATAACTGTGATGTGAAATTTTCATATCATTACATCTCTAGAAGCTACCCATATACTCCCAAACATACCAGCATAGTTATCAGATAAGAAATCCACTAAGGCAAACTGGGTGTCCCGACCCTCATGGGGGTCCCAAGATATATTCAGGTGGTTGCCAGATCATTGAAAAAAAAAGGAAAAAAAAAAAAAAAAAAAACAGAAAAAAGAAAAAGAAAAGGGAAAGGGGAAAAAAAATAGTCTATAAATGATACATACATTATATGTTATCAAATAAATATAGGATTTTTCTTATGAATGTCAAAGGTTAATGTGCCAATGCAGGGAGATAAATCTGTGAAATGAACGTGTTCATTTTCTAAACAACTAAAAATACATATCAATAGTCTCTTTAAATACATCACAGCTTCTTCTTCTATTATCTTTTGACTGGCACACATGAGCTATACTGCTCACCACTGCCTCCACATTTTTAAGGGGTCTTGCTAAGTTTGATACATCTTGCTACCCAGCCACAAGCTCTCCGAAAAGAAACCAAAATACATATGAAAAGGGTGCAGAGGACGGTCAGAAGTCGGACTGGGCGATACGACCTGAAATCAAAATCACAAATAAATTACCAAACCACTTCACAATTGGACACAGAACCTGCCCAGGAACTGCTCATCCCGTAGAGTTAGCCACAGGAGAAGGCATCTGGTGTAAGCGGCTAAAACGCCCACGAGCATCCTGTGGCTCACCACTGAGGAGAGGTTCTGCAATTCATCTGATTAGCTTAGCTACTCAATAACTTACTGGAATCCATCAAAACAGAAACCTAGGACAACAAAAGGGGACAGCTAGCTATGATCATATCGGGCTAACTCGCTTCCAAAATTGAACATGTTGCCTCGATTATGATTAGTTGGCAGTTATTTTAATATTGTTTTGTTTTTAGTCCTCATAGCTTACTGAAAGTATTTGTTGCGAATATTTTCATAATAGAAGAGCAGCAGATATTGATTTTAAAACAAGTGAAAGGAAGCACACACAGTTAAACTACATATGGTCCTCTAATGAATATTTCTAAAACTTGCTAAGAGAACACACTAAAAACTCCTGGATCAAACTGCTGGGTTAAAAGGACAGACTAATTTCTGGGTTATTTCAACCCAGACATTTTGGGTTGTTGACCCAACCTCGGATTAAAATAACCCAAAATTGTAATCAATATAATCCAACTTCTGGGCCAAATATTTAACCCAAAAGTTGGGTCAAAAAAATAACCCAATTTTCTAGGTTGGTCCCTTTTGAACCCCCGCAGTGGGAGAAGAACTGAAGAACTGTATCAGATCAGAGCTACAGAGCTAATCAGTCAACAGATTCCTGTTTTCATAAATTACGTGGTATCTGATCGGTGTCTGAACTCCAGTACTCGCTAATACCGATACCAGAATTCTGAACAGCATCAGAGACATTTCCAACCCAGCCAGCATTACATGTGAGGCCCAAATGGGTTGGAAATTTTGGCTGCATATGAGGGACCCAAGTGGGTTAGTCCATGGTTTTCTATGGTGGCCCCACCTGAGTTTCCCCATATAGCCTATAGGCATGGGCTTGAACTGGGCAAATTTGCAGATCTCATAAGTTACATGGACCCCATATGTGGAAGCCCACATGGGAAAACACAGGTGGGGCCAACATGGAAACCGTGGACAAACCCACTTGGGTCCCTCATATGCAGCAAAAATTTAACCCATATGGGCCCCACATGCAATGCTGGATGGGGGTACTGGTGTCGGTATTGGAACAACTCTATTGTTTGCATGACAACTACAAGCCTTAACGATAGTAATAGTGCTAACCTTGCTAATACCTAGTACTTTTAGAGATTTGCACATAAATGCATATTAAAAAGCCAGCTACTAGACGTGCCACGTGGAACGCTGCTAAAATACACTGACTAGAGATGCACCGATCCAGTTTTTTCCAATCCATTCCAATACCGATATCTGGGCTGAGTGTATCTGCCGATACCTAATACCAATCCAATGCTACACACTAAAAACTAGGTTAAAGGGATCAACTAATTTCTGGGTTACTTCGGCCCAGAAAATGTGTTTTTATTTTTTAACCCAACTTCTAGGTTGAATATTTGACCCAGAAGTTGGGCTGCATGGATACGATGTTGGGTTATTTTAACCAGAAATTGCAACCCAACAACCCAAATGTCTGGGGTGAAATAACCCAGAAATCACGTGGTCCCTTTTTAACCCAAACGACGTTTGACCCAGGACTTTTTAGTGTGTACAGTTGGACGATGAACAAACAAACTGTATACCTTGCCATGTGAGTGAAGGCATCAGGCTTCACATAAACATTTAGCCTCATTAAAGAAAAGGTATCAAATGAACACAGATATAAATATTATTCATTAACAAATGAAGTGAACATTTATCATGTGATTACTAAAACCAGAAATGACTGGATCGGAATGCTGGATTGGCCACATTCATCCCATATCCGATCCAGCTAATTTGTCAGTATCGGAGCCGACATCCAATCCGGGTGCATAACACTGACACCACTGAAACCAATTCCAGCAGAACAGTCTGAGGATGATTCAAATCTTTACAATCCTAATACCAATAAAACAACTGACTTCATTCATATATAGCCCCTTTCTGTTCCTATTGACCAATGATGATACTGTATAGTTGGGGGCCAGTTGTGGGGTTCAGCCAGCTTTGTCAACTCTGACACCTGTGGGACTCGACAGATACGACAGTGGGAGATAACGTCAGCTTTTCACATCTGTACCAAATCTCTTCCTACGGTGTAAAGCCTCCAGCATGTTGGCATGCTGTCCAGAATCGTATCTCCATGTGTGTCAGTGAGATGCTTGCAAGTGTTTCATGTGCATGTATTGTTGCAGTACGTTTGTATTTGTATTTCAACACTTCGTGGGTAGACGATCAGGTTCCACACAGACCTCTCGACACTTTCATTGATGACGCCGCAACCCTTCTTTTAATCCCTATACAACCATCTGTGCACGACCTTTACTCTGCATTTAGGTTTATGTTGTAAAAAGGTTAACACAATAAAACAAGGCTCAATTGATAATGCAAATGATTACAGACTGCATCTTTAAACCAAATGTGAACCATAACTTTAGCCAATTCCTCTACAGACGTATCAGAGTAAACTGTCTGCTGCAGTTGACAACCATCACAGCTCATGTTTCTACACACATTCAGCACCATTGGTCACATTCCTGCGCATACAGGATGCCTCTACAGTTATAAACCAGGTGTTAAGCACACACTGACAGTCCATTAAAATCATTCACTGTGCAGATCAACTGCATGCAGCATTTATCTGTCCTGCTGAAACATCAAGGTTGATGGTGTAATTCTCCGTGCTGGATTTGAACATGTTACTGGATGTCATGTTTGCAGTAGATACTAAAAGCTTGCTATCTGCAGCACATAGGAGCTTACCACAGGCACACACACATGCCTGAATACACTTGCACTTTGGTCGTCAATCTTGTGTGTGTGTGTGTGTGTGTGTGTGCACGCTTATGTGTGTATAGGTGTTTTCACAAGCCTTGGATCTCCGAATTAGTCTCTGGTCTGCTTCCACTCAATGCAGTCTGCTCTCCCACGCCCAGGCTTGCAGCTCGCAGTCTTTCTCTACATCCATCCATTTTCCTGCCGTCTTTACACTCATCCCTATTTTCTTAATTAGACACAAAAGCCTGACTGAGCTTGCTTGTTCTGAAAGGGAAAAAAGCAATCATGGAAATCCGCTACAGCCAGTGAGATCACTTATGTCAAGTTTAGACTGTATTAGACTTGCAGTATCTCAGTTAGATATTATGAATGACAACAGTAGGTTGGGTTTTTCTTCTTAGGTTGTGCATACATACTAATTAAAGGGAATTATTTGTGGGGAAAGAATCCAGAGAAAGACAGGGTTTAGCTTAAGTGTCTTGACTGGTTAAATTACTGGAGAGTTGACAAGAAAGTGGAGGAAAAAGATTATGGTGACTCTTAGTTGCTGATAAGGAAGCTACAGTACCGCGACTCTGAAAGAAGGGAAACATTTGACAAACACAAATTACATTTTAGATCCAGCTCTAAATGTTCAAGCTGGCTTAGGATCCAGAATATTAGAAAATGGCAACAAAGACTTCAACAGGAAGCCTGTAAATATGCTAATCTACGGTTGTTCAACATCACAGATTCTGTCATCTTCCTTGCTTCACATGTTTTTTTCAGTATATCCATGTCTTAACAAGTGCAGAAGTGTGGAATTTAGTGAAATCAAAACTGAAGGAGAAAACATCTACCGACAAGATTTAGAAATGATGCTTAAACCTCCACTGTTAGAGGCCGAGCTGATAATAGCATTTCTTTGTACAGTGTCAAGAGAATGGGGGATGGTAAATGCAAATTATTGTTGCTCGTGTGTGTAAATTCATGTTTCTGAGCAGCTATAGAAGCATTAAATGAATGTTTTTGGCTACTCAGTGATGATACAGATTTGACAAGAGGACACATGAAAGAATGGCATCTCACGAACCCTTGCTACTCTACCTGCAAATGACAGTCAGGAATGGTTAAATGGACTGTACTTATACAGCACTTTTCCAGTCGTACTGACCGCTCAAAGCACTTTGCACTACGCGTCACATTCACCTAGTCACACACACAATCATACCCCGATAGACACATCGGGAGGCAACTCGGGATTCAGTGTCTTGCCCAAGGACACTTCGGCATGTAGTCTGGGGAAGCCTGGAATCGATCCCCCGAACCGCCGGTTGAAGGACGACTGCTCTTCCACCTGAGCTACAGGAAGTTATCACGATGGGGAAACTTTCGGTGAGTTCACACTCTGGCAGTTTGGTCCGCTTCAAACGGACCGTGGTCCGATTCCATGAATAGTCCGCTTCGTTTGGGGCAGTCTGAACACCAACCGTACTCTGGTGCGCACCAAAGAAGCAGACTCTGGTCCGCCTGACAGCCGGGGGTCTCAGTTCACTTGCAAACTGACTATCAGACTATCCAGTGCGCCTAATGGAAGTGACGTTTGTCGACCATGATAAAACAGAGGAAGAAGAAGAAGGAGGAAGTGGGGTAGATTATTATTTGAGTCGGAGGGAAAACAAAGCAAACAGCACGTTTTTGAAGAAGCTGAGGTCAAAACAACAATAAACAACTGGAAAATGTGTAGACAGAGATGGAGTAGTCTTTTACAATAAGAAGTAGAAAGATTTCCACTTTAATCACAGAGTCTGTTTTTCTTCTTCCTGCTTTTTCACCATCATCAGTGTTTGAATGGGGAGCGACCCCCCCCCCCCCCCCCCGCCTGCAGGTGATCAAACCCGCCTTTTTTGCGAATGGGAAAAGAGCCTCATGCTAATTATTAACAGAGCGACCCGCTAATAATCTAGTTAATAGGCTATATGCACAACTCTACACTTCCTGAACTTATTCATGCTCCTCTGTTTCCTGTCTTTTGTTATTTGACAAATTGATTAATCCAGGTGTGCCTGACCTCAGTAACCATGAGGACAATGGCCAGACACACCTGGATTAATCAGTTTGTCCAGTAATAAAAGACAGGAAACAAAGGAGCCCTACCAAGTTCAAGAAGCCAGCCAGCATTGCATGTGGGGCCCATATGGGTTAAATTTTGGCTGCATATGAGGGACCCAAGTGGGTTTGTTTATGATTTCCATGGTGGCCCCATCTGTGTTTTCCCATGTGGGCTTCCACATATGGGGCCCATGTAACTTAAACTATGAGATCTGCAAATTTGAGATCAGCCCATGCTTATAGGCTATATGGGAAAACACAGGTGGGGCCACCATCGAAAAAGTGAACAAACCCACTTTGGTCCCTCATGTGCAGCCAAAATTGAACCCATATGAGCCCCACATGGAAATGCTGGAGGAGTTGTGCATATTGGCCATTTGAGTGGGAAAGCGGCTTTATTGGCAGTCAGGAAGCTGCAGTATCTCTACTCTTTCAGGGAAAACGTAGATAAACATGCAACATTTTTCAGCATGACATCTCAGATCTAGATGTACATGTTCAAGCCAGATTACAGTGAGTCAGAAGGATTTCAGCCGAAAGCTTCTAAACATGCTCTACAGTTTGAAATTAAAGATACTGCAGCTGACTGCTCCTCACTGTGTAGCTTTTATGCTTTTCAGTTTTCTCTTGTACTGAAAGAAAGACGAAAACTAATGAAAACAAAAAATCTGCCCAAATGCCATGTTTAATATTTTTCCCTTTTTCTATGCAGTTCGTTCTTTCTCTCAACCCTCTTGTTTACCCCCACAGCACTGAAAGGACATGTAATCCACTTAGAAAGGTCAGTGAGCTGCAGATATTTGCTCTGCTCTGCCTCTCCTTTAAGTCACCACTCCGCTGAGGGGAGCTACAGGCCATCCAAAATCCAGAGGTCCAGCATTAACACTAAACATACAATCTGAAATTTATTCAAAAAAGGTTTAAAGCATAAAATATATTACTATAAAATACAATTTTGAATTTTTTTTTGCTGATATTGATTTTTGATTGATTTTGAATGAGAAAAACATCAAATAAAAAAAAACAATTTCTTTTTTTTTGCCATGATGTTGAAGCTGATTCCCCAAAATTAAAAGGGAAATAAACATAAAATAATTAAATTAAATTAAATTAAATTAATTTAAATTAGATTAAATTCTGTACCAGTTATTGGCAAAATTATTATCTCTGGCATTGACCCAGAACATTCTATTCCATACATTCCTATGGAAAAAAGTGATGATTACACAACTCACAATAATCAATCAATATTGACTGTTTGGATCATCAGTTGAATACAAATAACCACCTACAACAGTGAGGCTGTTCTAGGCGAGTGTGTAGGTTTCATATATGAGCATAGCAAGCGAATGAACATTGTATTCCCATTACATAATATACTAAACAACAGTGTCTTCAGTCAGAGGCTGCTGCACTTTTACAGACTTGGCTGAAAAAAGACTACAATAAATAAAAAAAAGGGTGAGTATGAAGCACTGAAGGGTTGATCCAGGTGAGGTTGGTTGAGGTGACAACTAGAAGGAGGAAGAATAGCAGGAGGTGGAGGAGGGTGAGCGGAAAGCATGAACCGGAGGATTAGACTGGCGAGACTGGAATTCCCCTGCTCATCAAAGACTGATAATTAGACACGCAGAGACACTGCCCGACCATGAACACACACATGCATGATACAAATACATAAAAATGCACCGGTGCAGCAGAAACAAATACTCTCATAAACACAGAAAGCTTTTTCGACTTACGAACATCGGCATTACAAACAGCAGCATCGCTGCTTGCAACACGTCTCTTTTTGCACTATTTTTTGCTGTTGTTGTTTCCAAGCTATTCCCAATTTTATTAAATGGCGGTAAAAAACTGCAAAAACTGACATCCCTGCAGAAATCAGAAGATGATGAGCAGAAATGCAAAGGAGAAAAAAGATGGATCCAAATAATATTGTTGTCATGGACAATGTAGGATTACTGGATGAAAGACTAGCTTAGCAAGGAATTTAGGAGGACCTCCATGGGTGTTCTGTAACCCACATAAAGACCAGGAATGATTGGATTTTTACTTCAACTACTATATAAACAAATGGAGCCACCCAAGCACTCAACATTCTAGTTTACATCCTACTACTGCTAACGAGTCAATCATGTAATAGTATTTATTCTGCAGCAATAGTGGCTACAATACGATGCAATACGATACCATACAAGACAATATGGCACAATACAATACAATGCGCTGTGGTATGGAATGAAGCAATACGATGTGATGCAATACAATACTGTACAATACGGTGCAATATAATTCACTGCCGTACGATACAATCCAAAACAATAGGATGCGATACGATGTGATACGATGTGATACGATGCGATACGATGCGATACGATGCGATACAATGCGATACAATACAATACTATATGGTACAATACCATACAATACAACTCGGCACAATACGATACGACGTGATACGGTATGGTATGATGCGTGCTGTACGATGTAATATGATGTGATGCAATACAATATGATGCAAAACAATATGCTGTGATTCATTCGGTATGATAAAATACACTTTTATTGTTCCCAAAGGGGAATTAGCCTTGGACTTGAATGCTGTTACATTTGCGGCCATACATCACGACATAAACACTATTTTCCGACAACACATTAAAAACACACATCAAAGAACATAAATATAATACACAACACCTATTTTCAAATCAAAAATACTATAATAGACATGAAAATGTTGCACAACCTGCAACGCTAATGGAAGATGTTGCACAGTCGATATGGTCATAAAATTGTAATATCTAAGATAATTTAAAACCTTGATAGAAATGAGGACATAAGATGTCTTCTAAGTCTGCATTTTGGACCCTTCTACCAGACAGTAATGACTCGTACTGAGGATAGAGGATGTGTGACGTATCTGACAGTATGCTCCGTGCTTGCCTGAGCACTGATGATGGTTAATGCTGGCTTTCTTATGCAATTCTATAACTTGGACAAACAGTCACAAGAGAATTTCACTATGAGGTTACCAGAGTCTCTCTAGAGTCTTGTTAGTAGCAATGCATATACCCATATAATATCAGGTAGCATGAAGGTAAAACTGCCTTCATCCTTTTAGCATCTAGCTAGAAGTCAGATGCTAATCTTTGAATGATCATTGAACTGATTTCATTATCGATTTGATACAATGTTCCATACTTTCATCCAATTCAGAGAGGTGAGGGGTTGGATCCTATACCTAGTGTTACTAAGCAAGAGGCAGGGCACACCCTGGACAGTCCATCATAAAGCCAACACAGATAAACCAATCACTTATGCTCACACTGACTTTCCTAGGGAGAATTAAGATATATCAACACTAATGTTAAATGTCATATTAATTAAGTAGCAAGCCCCTGGAGGTCCAATATAAGACCGCAAAAAAACTCTGCGCTGCAATAAAACAGCACAATCCAAGTCAATAACAAAACCAAAGTATACAGTGAAGCCTGGCTTAGAGACCCCCCAAGATAGGTGCAGTGTTGTTTCCCTTTTTCCATGACACACTTTTTTTAGTGTATATTTGTCAGAAGAATGTTTGCTAGCTCTGATTTATGAGGCATGAACTCGTATCCAGCCACATGTTGGCAGTTGAATAGACAACACATTGGTTTGGATTCAGTCATAGATGGAAACGACCGATATCTGGTAAAAAAATAAATAAATAAAAATACCCAAGTCCCAAGTCACATCCCAGATAGCTGTTTTCTTCTGTAGAAAATACTGTAAACTCAACCTTTAAAGGATCATAGTAGAAATACAGTTTTCCCTTAAAATCAACTGACCTGCTAAGACATGTAAACTTGTGGTTTTTAGTCTTCAACATGAGTCAGTGTAAAAGATGGTCGGTTTAAACTGATGTGTTTGTTTTTCGCATTATCAGAAGATATTGAGGTGTTATGCAGCAACACAGAAAAATCAGTCGTCAAGTTTGACCTGAAAACTTGACAGAAAACACACCTCTACGGTACCATTCAGGGCCCAGCATGCATGTGTATCCAAGTCCATGTGTTACACTGATGGACGTCTAAATGTGTGTGTTTATTCTGTCATGAAGAGGTATGTTCCAGTCTCTGAGCCGCTGCGTCAATCCACCGCTCCCTTTCATCGCAGCTGGACTTTGACTACTTCAATGTGTTAACGCCCTGAGAGCAGGACCAAACCAAATGTTTTCACTCGCACAAAAAATTCCAACGTTTATGTTTTGACTTACTGGCTCTTAGAAAGAGGAAGACCCCCCAACTGACGAGCCCCAGGTCTCTCACTCATCTAAACACACACACACATGCATCCAGTCATGCCACAGATGAGGAATTCCATTGATATTCCCAGGAATTTCTCTCTTTTCCTCACTGCAATTTTCATTCCACTCTTTTCTTTTCATTTGGCCTAATGAATGCTGACCCCTGGAGACCCCCTGCTGAGAGATGGCTGGAGGGGAGCTGACCACCATCTGTGCTAGGCTTGCTTCATATTGTAGCACAGGAGTTTTACTGTGTATTATACATTTAGATTTAGAGATAATTGTTTCAGTTAAAAACAAGTCATTGGAATTTACTTCATGTTTGACAATAAAAACAGAATTGACAGGAAACTTATAGGTGATCAGAATCATTAAAAGACCCGATAATAACATGTAAAGTTAACCAAACTCAAAACCAATGAAACATGTGAGTGCTGAAACAATTTGCCAGTCAATTGATAAGACAATCAATAGATCAGACCATATCAATAAATGCATGAATTTAGTGGACACACTTGGCTGTTGGTTGGTGAAAACCAAAATGAGGAGCAAGACATTCATTTTTATGGCATAAAAAGGTATCAGAACTGTACAGAAAGCATGTAAGTGTGGGCCGATGCTACCCGGTAGTGTTGTAGTCAAGACCACACCAACAAGACCAAGACATTACTGAGACAAGGGACCAATGCTGCGTTCCATTTTCATCGGAACTGGGAACTGGGAACTGGGGGGTGACGTCACACCCGACCAACTTGCGTTCCAGCTCACTGGTCGGAAAACCAGATAGTAACCTAGCAAAACAACGTGTTTGCTAAGGCTATTGTTATTAGCCGTTGTTGGCACAGCTGGCGTTGTAGTTCACATATACCACACGAAAAATGTGAATTACACTACAGCAGCTTCCCCCTACATCTGTATAAACCAATACTACGTGTACGATTGATTTATGCAACAAAATATAAGTAAGAAGTGTAAATAAATGTAACATTACAGAAGCTTCTAAAACTGCTAACACAGGGCGCGGCCATCTTTAAATCTGAACTCGGAGCTGCGAGAGTTGTCCGACTTTCCGAGTGGGAAATCCGACTTCAGGGGGGCGTTCCAGTTGAAACTTCCTACTCGGAACTGGGAATTTCCGACTTCCGAGTTCAAATGGAACGCAGCACAAGACATTGTACAACACTGGGTAATGTCTTGGTCTTGGTCCCTGGTCTTGGTAATGTCTTGGTCTTGATAATGTCTCGGTCTTGGTGCTTGGTCTCGGTAATGTCTTGGTGGTGTGGTCTTGACTACAACACCCAGTAGGGCTGCACAATATTCAGAAACCTTGCGATATGCAGTAACACTACTGAGACTTGTGATGACAGTATGGTTTGCAATAAATGAAATACTTGGATATTCAGCGCTCGGACTACTTGAGCTAAAGCGGGTTGTCTGTTCTCACGTCGAGGTTCTTCAGAGGAAACAGTCACTCACTAGTTTGACTACTAATATGACGTCATTAGATGTGAGCCTCAACTTCTGAAGCAGCATTACTGCCTTCATTTGCGCCTGTGACTGTAGATAATTTCAGTTATGACAGTTTAAGTTGAGCTGTTATTTGTGCCACTGGCCTCAAATCATTTTGTTTTTGAATCCTGATTGAAACCTGAATGCCAAATAGAGGTTATTGATGTTTAACCTTTTCATCTCAGTTCAGGACAAAAAATGGAAACAAAAATCCTTGTTATGATACTCAGTCAACTGTATAAATACAGGTAAACGAGCTATTTATAATATATATATTTGCTTCCTCACATGATCGGATCGGTGATCGTTTTTTTAAAACTCTCTGATCGGTGATCGGCCCAAAAATCCTGATCGTGTAAAGCCTATTCGGAATTATCATTTTCACTCAGAATTGAGCGTTTACATGGTCTTCTTAAAGCAGAATCAACTTTTATTCTGAATTGAAGAGGAATTAAAACTCTCATGTAAACTGGGTCTATGTCCGACTCAAGATAGATTCAAAACAGAAAATAATGACACGATAGTATTTGAATGAAAGGAAAAGTTAAACAAGCTTCTCTTTACTGACTTTCCCCCCAGAAAAGGTAGCTGCTGTTGGTGAGCTGCACACTTTAACTAATTATCTCAATATAGTTATTGTATATGCAAGTTCAAACAAGATCAAAACCCAGATTTGCCAAAGAAGAGCCTACTACAGTAGTTAGTCTACAGTACCAGCCAAAAACATGGACACACCTACCCATTAAAGTCCAAACCTTTGACTGGTACTTTATATCATTTTGGTATTATGGGGTATCATTTTAGTCCTTTTTCTGACTCACTATCCTGTTTTACACCACAAAACATCCCATCCATTTTCCACACTCACTTATTCCAGGAACCTATCCCAGCAGCAAACAGGACAGGGCTGTCCAATTGGCCCGTTGCCCACTGCTTTTTTTCTCCCCCCCCAAATTATGATTTTTTCCCAGGAGTGTGAAAAGTTCTTTTGGGTATTCATTAGTTGCTGCACTTCCCCTCCTGATCGCAATAACCTTGTATTACAATGTTGGCTTCCACATATGGGGTGCAGTTGTAACTTCTATCAACTACGAGATCTGGAAATTTCCCCATGATCAAGCCCATGAATAAGTGGAAAAACAGGTCGGGACAAATGCCAGAGATGGATCGTGAAACCCACTTGGGTCCCTGACAATGAGAAAGATTTAAAAGTATCTGGGACCCACATCAATACTTTTTCGGAGGACAGAAATGGATTTTAAAGCAGTATGCCTAATATGCAAGCAGTAAGTCGCTGTTTTAAAAGAAAAGAACAGAATCTTTATCAATATACTGGTCTCATGAAGGTTTGAATTTATATTTTACCAAGTGATTTGGAAGGCTTCTCTGGATGTTCAGTCATTTCAGGCTACAAGCACAATAAAAAAAATAGTGTTATTCATTTACCACATTATTTTGTATGAGGTTTTATTTTGCAAAATTGTGCTATAAACTAAGCATATTGAATTTCACCCACTGCAACATGAATTTTTAGTTTTGGCATGCGACCACCCACCCCGACTCAATTTTGGCCTTCTAATGTAAAGAATTTGGACATTGTTGTATTAGAAGAAGGGGTCATCCTGGACAGGGCATCGCAGGGCAGCAGAGACATGACTCGTACTGTAAATAAGGACACGAAAGAATTAAAAGAATCAAGAGAGGGATTGTTGTGAAATCAGCATGCATTATCCCCTCAAATCAAACTGAAACAAAATCTATCGGAGCAGAATTCTTTATGCCAGCAAACATTAAATTTCTTGTCTATTAAAGGGACTAGAGGCGAGATTAAAAAATGAGACTCGCGACTGACCCCCCCCCTTTTTTCTTCCCAATTCATTCCCCCTTTGTTTACTCCCCCCCTCCTCTCAATTCTACTCACGCAGACGCCCATTATTTCACCCACCCCCCCAACACGCGAAAAATTCACCCCCAATTCAGCGATTATCACACACACCTTTCAGCAACGGAGAGACATGTGGTCGGGCTCGTTCCTTTTGTGTTTTAACACTTCATCACCCATCAGTATTAAAAAAACTGGACATGCTTGTTTATTCTTTCACAATTCCTGCTTCTAGTTCCTTTAAAACAAAATAAAGTCATATCATGACCACACTTCTGATTTACACCTCTAGTTAACTGCTGACATTGGTTAACAGCAGAATTTAAATACACTATCATAAAAGAAGATATTCAAAATGCCAATATTAAGCAAAGACAGCCACTCTTCCCCAAAATACCTAACTACATTGTCTTGTAACAGCACCTTTAACGGAAAAGTGTGTCATAGGGATGTAACGATATGAAAATTTCATATCACGGTTAATGAGACCAAAATGATCACGGTTATCATTTTTATCGCAGTCTTATTTAAATCACCCCCCAGTATCAGTAAAAATATCCAAAATCGGTCTAGATGGCTATTTGTCCTTTTTAAAGGGGGAAAAATCTCCAGAGTTCTGTCCATGTGGGCGCCTTCATTGTCTTCCATCATGTTTTCATAAATTAAACACTGCAAACTGGGACCGCTGCTGCTTTTCCAGCCAATGAGCAGCATCACTGAGAGTTTTTCAAAGTGCAGTAATCAATCACGGTTTTACAATAATCAAAATTTGAAACGGTATTACTAATCGTTGGGAATTTTATCACGATTAATCATTTTACCGGTAATCGTTACATCCCTAGTGTCCAAACATTTACCCGGTATGAAATAATGCCAGAAAATTCTTTCTTAAAATCTGATAATGATATAAATAACACTTTATCAGTAAGTGATCTTCTTTGTTCATAAGTTACTGGTTCCATGGGAATTTTTAAAAAGCAAATATATGGGAGGAAAAACACATGTCAACGACTTCTTTTCACTTTCTGTACTCTCATTTACGCCAGTGGAAATACATTGGCAATAATTCAGTAGCATTGCAAGATGGCATGAACACATAAACCTTGTTGGGTCACGCATCTAAAAACATAGCAGTCACCACAGAATGAGGGCATCTAAAGCTGCCTGCAGAGATCACTAATACAAAAACACACACAAGCTCTCTCCCTGCCCTGCATACATCTGTTAAAACATGCCTCACCCACCGCTGGACTCTTTCATCTCTTATTGCATTTTTCCTTCACCTTGCACTGAACCATAAACAAAAACTGCATCCATGGATGCAAAGGATGATTTACAGGTCTCCATCTCTCTCAAAGACACCTGGTTGGCCTGCTGGATGCTTAACAGCACTGCAAGAGTGATGTTTTAGTTACCAAACAGAAAGTAACATTTCCTTCTCTCCCAAAAACACAAACTTTACAGTGTTTAGGAATTTCTGAAATGTTGTATCTTGAGTTGGGGATTTATCTAAACAGCCAGTCAGAGGGAGAAGTAAACATGTCTGTACCACTGTGCATACACGTGGGAACAAAATCAGGTCCCACTTGACTTTTCCCACACCAGAGAAGTATGTTTGGTACCCAACATTAACAATAACATGAAACTGAAAACGTAAGTCACGTTTCTGCTAACGGTGGAATTGGCACAGTAAGACTAATAAAAACAGCTATTTCTACTATTTGAAACAATTCAAACTTTTCAAGTTTACTTCCAGTTCAAGAAACAAAGTCAAGCATTGCTAATTTTCACTGTCACTTTTTCATCTGACACTTACAAAAACTGTACAATCCCCATATTGACACTGACTACTAATGAACACTGCAAGCACCCTGACTTAAAAAAAATAATATACTGTACTTCCACGTATAAAGCATATCTACATGGAAACAAGGTGCTACATAAAACGCCATGGTTAGGTTGCAGTTACTAAGAAACCGAAAAAACTGCAACATAATCTTCAGAAAAAGTCCCACTGTGAGCAACAGATCTAGATTAGGGCTGGGCAACATGACCTCAAATCAAAAACAAGATTAATTGAACAGGTTGCCTCAATTACGATGAATTGGCAATTATTTCACTATTGTTTTGTTTTTAGACCTCATAGCTTAAACTTAAAAAAAAAATCAGTGTAATTTACGGAGAAAAACAGGCAGCTGTGGTTGCCATTTTCTCCTCATAAAATTTACAGTGAGAATGTAGAGGAAATAACGATATGCCATTTTGGCAACCGTTAATTTTGCAGTACACAACTGTTATTTATTTACGGTATCTTCTTGTACTAATAACAGTTAAAACGATAAAAAAGTATTGTTGTTTTTACAAAAAATATTTGTAAAATTCACATCGGAAAAACTCCCCATAAATTACAGTGGCAAGGTATAAATTATTATGGTATGCTACTTTGGTAACCGTAACTTTAGCAGTACACAACTGTTATCTACTCACTGTAGTTTGCTGCAGAAATAACAGCTAAATACTGAAAAATTGGCAGCTGTAGTTGACACCTGTCTACTGTTTTTTACAGTGTACTGAATGCATTTGTTGTAAATATTTTCATAATATAGGAGCAGGAGAGATTAATAATAAGTTTATATAATAACTGAATTAATTGACATTAACAAGAATACAATTAATGGTTCTGAATGTCGGTTTCAATTAAATTTTGATTAATTGTCCAGCCCTCTGGACAATGATCTTCTTTAATATCATTATTATTACTATTATTACTGACATAGTTGTTAGCATTTTTACCATTATCATTACAACTACTGCTACTACTATTATATTGTTACTACTGCTACCACCACCAACACTAGTATATAAATATTACCCCATATTCCACTCTATGGATAATTCTATCTTTCCCATTAATTACTATGATCAACATTGTTATTATTTATATACATATATACAATTTATATGTAAACACCAGTTAATTTTACTCCTCAATTTTTCTCTTGTTTATACTTTCTTTCTCCTCATCTGCATACATTTTTACCCATATATTTGACACCATCATGATTATGTGTAAACATTGGTCTTCCAAGTTGCTACTCAGATGTAAAATTCCAACCTTTTTCTCCTTTTTCCTTTTCTTTTATCCAACTTTTCTCATTTAGCCACCTTTTTATACATCACTTCTATCTGCATTTCCATTGTAAACATTTTTCACAGTCAATACACATTTCACTGTAAATAATGTCACAATTTGCAAAAAGAAAAAAAAAAGTTTTTATAAGCTCTTAATAAGAGCCTAAGGTTAAATTTAAGGTTCATATTGAACAAATTTGGGTTGTGCATCTAAATTCATTTTGATGGAAGCAATTTCTTTTGCCATAGCTATGCATCTCAAAACCTAGCACCAAGAGTCCAACCGCATTAAATTGAAACCAGCATTATAAGCAAAGGTGTACAGTATGCACGTGTACAACTCACCAGCATTTACAGGTGAAGAAGTAGAATGTCATGCTGTTACAATATTTATCACATATTGCACATTTACTTTATTCTGTGCTGTTATACAATTTCTAATATGATATAAAGTGACTTTTAATGCATTAATTACTGTAATAATCAAGGAAAAAAATTCATATTAGTTAGTATATTTACCAATATTTATATATATATATGTTCTGTAATAAGCCAAAACCAGCAGATGTCTATTAGCCAGGTTGTATATGGCGCTATAATTAGCATGTTATATATAAGAGGCCTGATTAAATCCAGCACACTGATATATATCAGTGCGCCGACAGCCCAGCCCAACCCAACCTTGAATAGCACAGGTTGAAACGCGCCCTGCCTTCCCTCCTTTCAGTGATCCACATACATCACCACTTGGCACGGTGAGTCGTAGCTACGGGCAACAAGAAATTAGAGAGGGGGAACGGCAGCTTGCCAGCTGAATACCTGGATGTGTGTAGCCTGGGGACAGACTGAAAGCAGACAGGTAGGAGGAGAAGAAGGGAGGAGGAATGGCGAGAAAATGAGTGACAGAGGTAGAAGCTTAACCAAGAAGAAGGAAGGGAACTCACACTTTTTGAAAATGTGCCTTAAATTCACGCAGATTTCCTTCAGTCGGTGGAATTTAGTTGGATAAGTTCACAGAAACAGCTGAATCCAGGGTGGGAGTGAGATACTGAACATCTTTTGCAGAAAGGGAACTTTTCAGCCTGAAAAACGGAAACTAATTGCATAAAAATGTTTAACCTTTTTTAAATTAGACTTAACTAAATGTTTAGACATCTTTGTAAATCACTCAGAAAAATCTGCATACCGCAGATGTATTGCTGTTTGGATTAACCACAGCCTAAACTTAATATTTAGTCAGGACACTGTGCTGTAGTCAAAACAAGGCAGGGCATCCTGCCCTGATGAGCTATCTGTGCGTGCTTCAGATGCACTCTTTCACCTTGCTCATCCTCTGTTTATGCTTCTGTTTAGGCTTTTCAGTCATTTAGGAGCTGTAAACTTTCACATTTTTGTTGAAATACTAATAAAGTGTGTTTAAATGTTATGGTGTGGGATCAGAAAGACATTTCAAATCATCATAAACAACATCAGCGCTCTTATTTTTCCCTGGAGAGGAAACAAAAGCTTCCATCTGCAGTTCGGCATATTCACCACAAGAGGGCGGTAATTAGAGTGAAGTACAAGCAGGTACAATAAGGACATTTAGGGGACTTAAATTATATTAAAGTGACATTATTTATATGAAAATAACTCTGGAAGGAGATTTCATTATAAGCAATTAAATACTCATTGCTGAGGCAAAACCTATAAGCTGATATGTTCATTGTTGTGTCACACACTCACATCCATCCACATAGGAGGGAAATCAGAATATTTGAACCATAAACTTGGGAGTTACGTACTGCTTATAATTTAGTTTGGTTCATGAAATAGCTCTCGGGTGTTCAGCAGCAGTTCGATTCAGATCCTCCAACCGCAACAAGCTCTCTCTTGCTCTCTGATCATATCTTGAGGAGGCAGGTCTCAGCAGGTTCTCAGAGCCACTTGCATTTCTCCTACATGCCCCGTTCATACTGACAGCAGACACATCCAAGTGTTGCAGAGCTTTACAGCTGCCTGTTGATTTGGCATTTTAAAAAAGGAGAAAAAAATACAGAAAAGAAACTTCCAAATGCTTCACAAAGTTCGCTGTCCGCTGCTGCTTCGCCCCTGCACGCCTTTTGGCACTGCAAGTGGGTTCTTAAGGTTCAATAAAGAGCTTATCAGCTACAGTTTACACAGTCGGACAAGATTTTGCATGATAACGCATGTTAAAGCCAATAAAATTTAGAGAAGTAAAATTATCAGCAAGTTGAGTCTTTTGCACTAAACATGTACTGGCAGATGATGAGACATGGGGCCCCTGGGCACAGACTTGTAAAAGGGCCTACACCCATGAAAATAACTCCAAACAATGCAGATGCCTTTCCCTGGTTGTTTGTGTGTTTGCAGGGCTTTTGCGACCATTGGTGATAATTAAGCATTTAGCTTTGGTCGGGGCCGTGTCGTTGCGACTGTTTTACATCTCTGGGCAGTCATTTAGCGGTCTTCCTCCCCTGTGGGTCCCAGAGGCCATGGGCCTACGCCTTCATGGGCAGATACAGGAATCATTCCATGAAATGATGGACCAGCTCCTCAATAAATTTTCCAATTAGAAGTCCCAGTGGAACTAAGACATTTGTGTTCTTTCTGCATCTTATTAAACATCAGCAGGGAGCGACATCTCATGTGATGCAGGAGAAAGTTTATACGATCCTGCTGTCGTCATAACCACCGTGTGTTGGGACAAAGCTGTGTGGGATTCCAGTCAATTAGTTACCTACCCATAATGCATATTCATCAAAAGCAGACACGCTGATACTATTTTGCCGGAAATAACAGGTGCAGTCCTGGTTGTGTCCTGCTAGTACCGTAAATCAGCTGCAACTGGATTTTGCATGTGCAATCAAGTTTGTTCACACTAGGGATGCACGATATAATCGGCCCCCTATTGGTATCGGCCTATATCGGCCTTAAAACTGAATATCGGACATCGGCCACCCCACCGATCTTTAACCAATCAGCCCGCTGTTTCTAAAGTCTAAAATAAAAACCCAAAACTTCTTCTTCTTCAGAAAGTTCTTTTTTAAAAACTTTAAAACTTCTAAAGACTGGGAGTATGGAAAAAATATCATGATATTTTCATATGCTGATATCATACTGACATTTAAAAACGCGGTATCGATCTATTTTACTAACGAAATCACGTGATATTTCATCAATCTGGTACGAAATCTCTAGAGAATTCACGAAGATTTCGCAATGTTTTCATATGCTGACATCACATTGACATATAAAAACAAAGTATCGATCTATTTTACTAATGAAATCTAGCGAGAAATAACGAAATATTGTGAGTTTGTAATAGAAATCTCGCAAGATTTTGCAAGTAAAATAGATCGATTCCGCATTTTTAAATATCGCTTTAATATCGGCATTTAAAAATATCACGATATTTCTGTGTATCGATATTTTTCCCCACCCCTATTTTTCAAAGTGTCGGAAACGGATAACAAAACTGCCATTTGCAATGCCTGCTTATTTTTTTCAGCTTTAATATTGGCATCGATATCGGTTATGGGCCACAAGAGTTCGAAAATATCAGCATATCGAATATCAGCCAAAATTCCAATATCGTGAATCCCTCTTTCACACTTCATCAACCAAAGGGGACTTTCTGTGGAAGTGGTCCGTTTAAAGCAGACCAAACAGCCAGAGTGTGAATGCACCTTACGTTCACCTGGAAAGATTATAGAGCATTTTAGGTTCATTCTGACATACAAAAGGCCAAATATCCCTAACTTTTTTGAGTCACGTATATTGATACATCATGTCAATGATCAATAATCCAGTAGCAACCATTTAAACGCATGATTGGAAGAGATTTTGTTACATCAGGGTGAGATTTAATCTCATATGGATTGCTGATTCCTGCCAAACCGAATCTTCATGGCACTGGCAGCAATATAAGTAAACAGTAAATCATTATCCACTTAACTGATATATATCCATATGAATATATTGCATCATTATCAAACTTCTGATTTACACCCCTAGTGTAAACCAAGAAATGAGCCAACGTGCTAATCAAAATCGTAACAGCGTTGCCGTTAGTTATGCTAACAAACTGACGAACATACAGAAACATGAAGATGCTGTTTCATTCTGAGGGAGTGGACCAATGTTCAGTGTGATTTTAGGTAACAGCATCACTTTGTTATCAACTTTTAAAAAAGTGTTTGCCATTTTTGTAAACTTTCTATTTATTAATTACTTAAGTGAAATAAAAAAAAAAAAAAAGTGAGGCAGCAAAGTTGTTTCAATCCACGATCCTAATATTTGTGTTTGTGCCAGTGGAAAAAGCTAGTTCCTTCTTTGTTTCTTCCAAAAGAGGCGTTATCATTTCCTGTGTACCTCTTTCTGTTCCAACGCTACCCCCTTCCTCATACTTTTCATTTCAAAATCTGGTGTTTTTCCTCCTCCCCTCCAGCCTCACTCATCATCACCCTCTCCTCTTCGTCTGTGCTGGGACAGATGTCTGATATCTGCTGTTATTTTGACCAGTGGGGGTCTGTTTGTCCTGAGGAACGCCACGCATCCAGTGTTGACACGGACGCAGAGACGTGGAGAAAAAATAACATGTCCTCATACTTTAGATTTCACTCTGAGTTCCACCATGTTGGGGATAAAGATGGAAATACAGGCTTGCATGCAAACACAAATGAATTTAATGTAATCATAGTCTTTTACTTTCTCTTTCCTGGCTGTGTAAACATCTTGGAATAACTCAAATTCAGTAGCAAATACAGAATAATAATCTAGTTACCAGATATACAATCCATAGTGATGGGTAGTTACTTAATTTTATTGGAGGAAACTGAATATTTTATGCAACCATCCAACCACTGTCTCGCGCAAGGTTCCTCCAGCTGTTTCTTGGTGTTGCTAAGCTGTTTGCCACCCACCAGAGAAAAGCCAAAACTCTGGAAAATAAATGAAAATGAGGTCCAGTGCAACCAAAAGTCCATCCAATCAGAGGTTAGGAATGACGAGCAAATAGAAGACCTTTGGAGCTGGAAATGCCCATCACCAAGCAAACTGAACACTATGGGTTGCATGATTTCCCATTTAACTATGAATATAACAGCAAGTGTTACTGCTAAAGATGTTAAAAGATGTCAGAAGTGGAAGAAGATAAATATAAGAGAACAAACATCTAAACAAACGACTAAATAGGTGCGTATACATGTGGTTGAGGTGACTTTATTTCCTTCCTGTCATTACTGTGTCACTCAGCAATGTGAAAACCGCTCAGTAACTCACAGACACACGGACATACTGAACATTACCCTCCAACTCATGCTAAAGGCTTAGCTGCATACCAGCCGGTACACTGACCTGGGATTAACTAAGCCCAGGCACCACCTGAGGAGCAAACACACACACACACACACACACACATTTACGATTCTTTCTGGCTTCTAAGAGGATACCTTTTGGTCCTAAACTTAAACATGACAGCTGAAACCTGATCCCAAACTAAACCTGAGTCTAAACTTATGCAGATGAAGGAGTGCCCTCTGTGTTACTGGAAGAGGACAAATGTCCCAGTAAATACTGTAAAACACACCAGCACACTGTGCAGCTTAGTTTGAAGTACAACAAGTATTTGCCTGTACTTTTTGTATTACAATTAGGATCTGACAGGGCTTGAGTTATGTGGGGAGAGAGAGGAGAGCAAAATCAAGGAAGGAGAGGAAAAAAATAAACAGTGGGAGAAAAAAAGGAAGAGGAAATGAAGTCTGGGGGATGGAAAGGAACTAAACATGCAAGGAAAATGATTTACTGATGAAGCGCCTGATTATACTTGTATATGTACTCTGAGTCGTGACTTGACAGATCCAATATCGGTATCAGCATCATCAACCCATGTCCTCACCAACATATAGATCCAGACTCTACAGCCTGACATTGCTACGACTCTGAAAAGTTCCTGTTGTGCTGGGAGCCTAAGCTTGAATCCAAAATCTTCTTGTTGCAGAATTAGCTAATTATTATTTCTCTCTACTACAGGTTAATGGCCAGAGGACAAACACGACAAAATGTCCGCTACAAATTGTGACATCTACGTCAGGTAGTTTAATCATGCATTCATTGATCCACCCAACCAAATCAAATGGTGTATGAACAAATTTGTGTTTGTAATCTACATGTATCCACAATGGTCCTTTTGTTTATTCCCTAATCTGTCTCAGCTCTGTCTGCCCTGATGCTTGACAGAGCTGAGTAGAAAACAACACATCCTATAAACCGCTGCAACATTACTGGGGAAGTACTGTAAGCTATAAGTTTTCTCAGTGACGTGCCCTCTATCGACGGCTAAACTAGCATCCATCTTGCATGTACTGTGATTCACTCCAGCCAGTATCTGTCCCTTCATCTCTTTCTCTTCCTCCGCTGATGTTTCCTTGCGTTCCTTTATCGAATCTGACATGATGCTCGTTCAAAACACCTGCTGTTTTCATATCTCTGGTTCTTATCCGTTGGCTAGTAAGGTCACAATAGTCGGTTGCAACGTCACAGCCCCGTCGCAGATACACAAGTTACATAGCGCAAGTTTCTGAGCCTCAGGACGCCACTGGGCAGTGACGGCTCGAAAATGCCCATAATGAGTGTTGGTGTCCCATCAAAATGAGTCAGAAACGCATATTTTCATGATCTAAAAGTTACGTTGTGTGTCTTTAAGACTAGCAGGGTTGCCATGGCCCCCGATGGCAGGTAAACCACCGATACCATTGGGCAGGTCGCTGGTCACCAGGTGTTATGAATACTTGTATGCAAAGGGACTGATATGTTTCTAAGAAGTCAGTGAAGACAAGGACGATGTCTATCCAAGATGAACATGAGTATTTTGTAAAACTGAGTTTCTCCATCCCCCCCCCCCAAAAATTACATCCACCTGGCTTTATTTACAAAGTAAACCTCCATCTTTCATGAAAGCACGTAGATGCGAGTGAAACAGTGTCAAGAGCCAAACCAAAAGGTGTGTCATGAGTCTGAGGACTCTGCAGTTTGTGTGTGTGTGTGAAAGTGTTTGTCATTCTTCCTTGGCAGGACCATTGAACACAGCTGTGGCTCATCAGGTCGTTTCCCTGCGGTGTGTATATATTGCCTGTCTTCCCTCCATTCGGCACCAGGTTGTTGTACCATCAACAGGTGGTATTTCTGCCCTTGTACTTTGGATCACAATTGCTCTGTTCATGGTTTCCAAGTTTTAATTGTCCCTGTAGAAGACTCGCCTGCCAACCAAGATGCCTGAAAATCTAAGCTGTTAAGATCCTCATCCCACCCAGCCACATCAACAACCTCTTAATGAGGGAGGGAAACAGCTCATAGACACTTTACATTTTACCAGCTGCCATGAAATCACATCGTCTCAATTCATTTGAGGCCGTACCATCTACTCCCTCTCCCCGGTGTGTTGTACTTCAGAGGAGAACCCCTTTCTGGAGCTTCTTTTCTCTACTCATTTTATAATAAAAAATTCGTTTTCCTCCCTTTTTTTTTTTCTTTTTTTGGTTATTTTTTTTTAATTTTCCTCTTTATTAATTAATTATTTTTTTTTAATTTATTTTTAATTGATTAGTATATTATTTAATGACATATTAATTAATCAACCCTCTTCTTTTTTTTTTCTCATCTCCACGCGTTGATTAAATTACACGCCCTCTTTTTTTGTTGTCTCCTTTTTGCTTTCTTACTCTTCCACTTCAACCAAAGTGGCGGAACCTTTCTTCTTGTTAATATGATCGGGGGGTAGGGAAGACGGGCTGATCAGAACACCCCCTATCCTTAATAAATCTCCTTTATCTGCAGTTCCAGCATTCTGTCTGATTTTGGGTCCGCTAACTTGCTGCTCGTGACAAGGTGGCCATCACACTTCCAGCAAATCTCCACAAATGTTTGTTTTATGAAGCACTATCACCGATAATAATAGTAATACTTTTTATTTCAAAGTGCCTTTCAAGACAGTCAGGGCCACTTTCCAGCAAACAAATTAAACAATGGATAAAATCAGCATATAGAGAAAGAAATTGAGGACAATGTAGTTAGACTTCAAGTAAATAGGCAATCTTAAACAGGTAAGTCTTGAGTCTGGATTTGAAGACTGGGAGAGTCAATATTACAGATGTAGGTGGTGAGGAGTTCCAGAGTGGCAGAAAGCTCTGCTCCCCATCATGCTGAGGCAGGCAGAGGACACAGTGAGGTGGCTAGAGCAGGAGGGTCTGAGGGGGTGGGCTGGAGGACGTCAGACGGATATGGTGGGGCAAGGGCGAAGTTATGGATGGCCTAAAAGCTGAACAGGACGAGTTTGTAAACAGTATCATTGGCTGACGGGGAAGCTGCTGCAGGATGGGGGTGATGTGATGGCATGATCGGGTTCTGGTTATGATCCTGCCAGCAGAGTTATGGACCAGTTTGTGTTTGTGGGGAGACTTCGGGGGGAGACCAAAGAGGAGGGAATTGCAATAGTCATCAAGATTGTGGACAAAGAAGGAGGCAGTGTGGGAGTGAGGGAGAGAAGGAGTTGAGTTTAGTTGTGAAGGTGGAAGCAAGCAGAGCGGGTGATGTCATTGATGTGGGAATGGACAGTGTGCCATCAAGGATGACACCCAGACATTGGAGGGGGGGGCGGGGACTAAGGAGCTGCCAATGGTAAGAAAGAAGCTGTCAACCTTGGACAGAACATACTATGAAGCCTTCTTTCTTCAGCAGAGTCAGCTACTAACGGTTAAAAGTCCTGTTAACAAGATTAGTGCCAGCACAATCTTGGCTACGCCTGTCATTGCAATGTTAACTGTGAGGTAAGCCTAATGAACGCATAAATCAGTATTTTATTCGGCAGCTAAGGAAAGTTCATCCTAGTGGATTTATGAGACAATGCTTAAAAGGTGCAATGTGTTAGAATTACTGACATCTAGTGGTAAAGATAGATATAGCAATTACTTCAAATGCCAAGCACTGTTGTGAATGTACGGTGGCCATCAGTGGCCAAAATCCTTCCAAACATAAAGATGTTTTCATCTGTGAGTGGATCCAGTGATCTCAGGTGTAAATATGACTCTACAACAGGAAACTACTTTTAATGCCTTTTAAGGCATCACTTATCCCAAACAGTGCGCTAACTCCCATTAAACAAAGCTGGTGCAGCAGTTTTAAAGTTCAGAGGGTTCTCACTTCACACACATTATTTTGTCCATTCAGGGACACCGTAATAAAATGGCGGCACAAATATGGCAGCCTCCATGTATGTGCACCAACAGCAAGTAGATATAAATGACTCATTCTAAGAAAACAAACATATAACAGCTATTCTAGTGAAGTGATTACACAGCAATAAAAACACAGTTTTGAATTATATATTAAATTTTTCTGCCATTGACCTCTGGTTTAGTTACACACCACACCTTTAAATGTTGTTTTGTTGAGCTTGTTTTGCTGCCCCCTGATGGTGGAAACAGGAAATACTTGCTTTAATTCCTAAAATGAGGCAGAACAACATTAACATGGTCTTAGGAGACAATCCCAGCCATGTGAGGTTTTTGTCTGGGAATATAAATATACCTCGGCTGTTACATGAAAGGAGAACGAGAGGATTTAACGTGTAGATTTGGTTGTCTAGTTTGAGATGGCTCCCTGTGGATGAGGATATAAAATCTAATATGGTGACTGTATGCTGATGTATGTAAAGAAACGCTGTTTTTCCATGTTCCTGTTGGGGAAGCCCTGTCCTTATTCACTAGTGTGATGAAAGAAACAGGTGCTCATATCAGACAAGCGGGGGAACACAGAGTGCTGGATATGAAGAGGGAGAGGAAAACAGGGAAGAAGAGAGAACCAGGCGGCATCCCACACATTATTTGCTTTAACAAATCAGCTCTGTTTCTTTCATTTGCTTTTAAGCAGCCACAGTCAGCACTTTACAAACACTCAGACTAGACTCTCTTGCTGCGGTCTGTGCATTGTTTGGTATCTGTCCTAGCCATCGGTCTCAGATACGGGTTTGCAACAGTTCATGTGAGACGCAGATATAGAAGAGGTGGAGAGATGGAGGCAGACTGCTAAATCTTTCCATTTGCATTTCTTTCTGTACACTGATGAGTCATCCTGGTTCGTAATGAATATGTCAATAATAGTGTTCAGTTTGAGTAAAGTGAGTTTTCATATGTCCAGGGTCAACCCTTTAGATTTTGACAAATAATACCTGCAGGTGTTTTGATGTTTTGATGCCGTTGTGATCCTGTAGTTTGCAGCGTTAGTGCGAAAAATAAAATCGCTGATCTGACAGAAAAGCCTGAACTTGTGTTAAATGCAGCCCCAAGGGGTTATACAGACTGATGGCAGGAAATGAGTCCTTATTCACACTAGAAGATGAATAAGACTCTCATGGAGCTTTGGCTTGTCTTTCAGAGCAGTCTCAGTTGGGTTCCAGGTTATTTGCATACGTACATAGAATCTTCTTATCAGACAATAATTTTAACTTTAACTTTAAAATGTTTTGCCTGACCTTGCTGACAGTTTCAGGTGTGACTTCAACTTTCCTCTGAGCTGTTGTGGCATGTGTGAAAATCAGCTGACCGGCCTGAAAATTTGCGATGAAGTTCGGTTAGCTGTTTTTCAGACATATCACACAAGGATATCTGATAGCTCTGAAGAAGGCTGAAGTCACAGCTGAAACTAAGGGTGGGAGAAAGAAATTGAAATCTAAGTATTGGGATTCTTTAAGATTTTTAAATTGATCTTTCTTAATTTTTTCCTCTAAATTTAAATGCTTAAGTTTAGTCAATGTTTCTGAGCAGGTTGTAAAAAAAAAAGATCACTTTTCTTCAGCAGAGGGTGAAATGTTTTCTTTGACCATCTAGTAACATGATGTCAACAAAAATTGTCAACATTAAAGATGAATAAATTTAATTAAATTGAATAAGACTCAAAAAATTAAATTGGGAGAAAAGGGTATCATCCCAGCCTGCGAAACTGTCAGCAAGGAAGGCAAAACATCTACGCCTAAAAAGAAAAAGATGCTAATAAAGAACCCTATGTATCAAAAAAGACTAAATGATCGTCATTCAGATTCCTCCCTTTTATGTTTCCATAAAATATCTCAATATACCCATTTAATTTAGATTCTCTGTCCAAAAGTGAAATGCCTTCAAATTCTCAGAGCATCATGTGCAATTTATTAAAGGTGGTAGCAACAACTTTTTCATCAAAACAATGATTTAAAAAAAAAAAAATCCACAGAAAGTCTAGAAGGGTGTAGAATAAAATTATTTACCACCCAAATTTTTAAAAATATATAAATACTTTTTTCTTTTTTCTTTTTTTTTTATCAATTTTGACGGGTCTAAAAAATAAATATTTACAACTGATTACCATGCCAATGTTGGAAATCTTCACTTTAGCATTAGCTATGGAGTTGCTAGCTCGACTGCTTTGTATAGAAATAGCATCTTCCTTGCCTTACTTTTCTCAAATTCAAGCAGACAAAAAATGAAGCAGGATGAAAGCTGAGGTAGCAAAGGGGCTCAAAAGCCCCCGTGGAGGTTGCCACTTTCCTCTGGGAGAAGTAAGTTAAGTATTTGATAATGCTAATAAACAGCCGGTTTTGTAATGGTGCTCATGTTAATTAGCCACGTCCTGGCAGGGAGGAATTATAGTGCATTTCAGTTGTCTCGGAACTCGTTTTTCCGAGGTAATTTTCCGAGGTACTCACGGGATGAACTCGTTTTTCCGAGATACTAGCTTGTAATTTGCAGAGGACCACGAGGTTGTAGATTTAAGGATGGCTGCGTCCATAGGTTCATAGGTTTCAAGTGTAAACAGCACTGAGTTGTTATTGAATTTTACGCTCTCACGATGGTCTTTTTTTCTTTAATATGCAGCGTAAATACGTGTTGTTTATTAAACACACACACTGATATTGGCTGTTGTTATCATGGTAGCATTTTTATAATATCTGTGTCAATTTTCTAGCTAGAAATGTGATCTTTTCTAGCTGTTCTAGCTCACATATAGATTGTTTTGGAGATGTCTATTCTTTCCCTGAGTTGGTGCAACTGGAATGCAAAATACCTGGTAATGACGTCACCAATTCGCGTCTGCTCAGACTCCCGAGACAACTGGAACGCACCATTAAACTTGTAGCTATCACTTTTAATCAACTCTTGAGATATCATACTATCTTAGAGCCTGAAGGGTCTTGGAATCCTTCCACATTATCATAAACTGTAAATGACTGAATATTCCGTCTACTTCTAAAACAAACCGAACTGTGAATTTTTTGTGCTGTTGTACCCCTAACAGCAACAGAGTAATGTTCTTAGTGCTACAGCTGTACTACAGCATGTCTGCCAGAAAAATGATGAACCAATCACTGCTTTGTCGACAGGCAAAGAGAAGGGCAGCCATTACAACATGGCTCCCTGGATGCTGGACTCCATCTAGAAAGGATATTAGGTAGATTAGCAGATAACTTGCTATACATTAGCCTAACCTTACAGAGTGTAGCTACTCTCTAACTACTTTAATTTCTTTATAAATTATTATGTTTCCTTGATTTCATTCAAAAACTTCTACACCATATTTCTCGTGTGCAACCATGTGCATGCTGGAAAAACCCATTGCATTAATTTATTTTATCTCTTCTTTATCCTTGAATCAGAGGTTAATATGCTAAAAGGTAACAGTTGCTCGGGTATAATATGATGAAAAAGTAACTGAATAGCTTGACAGTGACAAAAAAGTGCTGGAATAAAGTAAAGTTCAGTCTGTCTTTTACATTCAGCTGCAAATTTTAGAAGGACAGGCGAAGTAGTGATGAAGGAACACAACTGTGTTTGACGAAGCAGAGGAGGACGTAAGAGGAGACAGGATGCAAAAAAGATAGTAATAAATAGGTGCTGAGTGACGTAAAGGCAAGGCTAGTCAGCTCAGGTCAGATGGCACTCACAAGTATTTGTTAATAACTTTATTCTACTGCAAGAAAAACACAGCACATATTTAGCCTGTGTAGTTTAGGCAGGCACAGAAGAGGAGGAGAGGAACTAGACATCTTTTATCTCAGGGAGGCATGTTCATATCTGTCTGTCTTATTCTTTGAACAGGAAGAATGCAAAACAATAAATGTCCCTGCTCATAGGACAAATATGAGATGCTTTTCAGTCATATATTCCTTCATCTTCTGTATTCACTCCTTCTTTTGATCTCTTGTTTATCTTTTCTCCCAGAAACCTTTCTAATATTGAGCTTTATTAGCTTATTTTGCCTCCTACCTGAAGCCTCACCGGCTGTTTCTTTCACAAATTTTTCACATGCTTCTACACATCTCATTGCACTTTGCCCTAAGGCTGCGTTCGCTGCTTCCTTTGGGCACCAAAATGCAGTTTTTTATTGAGTAGAAAAAAAGCAGAAAAATGAATAACTAAGAGTCATGGATGATCTTTTCCAAAAGGAGGTCAGGAAAGTACTAGAAGAAAGTGGAGGAGGGAGTTAGGGAGGACGGCTTGTCTTGTGACTTTTTTGTGTAGGTGGATTTGTCATGTTGCCCATGGATCACAGCCACACACAAACTCACAAGGAAACAAAGCGAACACAATTTAGAAACATGACAAAGCTCAAGCTGCAGAAGTACCACTGAGCATTATTACATACTGTAAGCAATCTGAAAGCCTGGCTGATATAAAACTGGTGCACTAACTACAAGTAAAGAAAACAAACAGCAATGAGAAACACAGTGTTCAACCAAAGACACAAAAATAGGTATTTATAGGTGATAATTAAATTAAAGAACCCCCAAAGGGAAATTATATGAGAAATTAAAGTCCACTTGCACCACAAAGTGGAAATCTCTTGCTCATATTTCAGAGTTTAAACTAATCCTTTCCTGTGTTTTAAAGTGATTTCATGAAAAAAACACAAAGGTTGGCCTAGAGAAAGGATGAAAAAAAAAAGAAAAAGAAAACCTCCCACTGCCACTGAAACAGTAATTCCAAATCTGGGTCATCACCAAAACTGATCCCAGAGTCATAAACTTGAAATTACAAACTTCATGTGTGGACATATTGATAAATTCCCACATAAATCTGCCTCCTGATTCAACGGGTCATGTGACAAATGCAAGGAGATCAAAGAAAGGTGTTGGGGTAATAAGAGCCTGACAAGAAGAACAAGTGCATAAGAAGTACATTAAACACAACAGTTGGAGTAACTAGATCAAGAGATTACCCGGAAAAAAAAAAAGGTTTGGATCACAATTTTAAATGATTTCCTAGAAAAAGCTTTGTGAAGCTGTGTGCTGCTCTCCATCTGAGATCAAGATTGACAAATATCTGCTAAACAAACCACTTAGTTGTAAATATTCAGGTCTTTCGAGTGCAGTCTTCTATGGCTCATTACCAGCCAGGTTTCCATTGCTGTTTATTGTTTTGCATTTATAAGATCTACTGAAGAAAAGCTTAAATAGCTATGGCAAAGATAAAAAAAAAAACTTTAACATATGCATTAAAAGTTTGTATGCTTGTTTGAAATGGTTTTTGCCTGTTTTTAAGTCATGAAACATCCTGAAAATGCAAACAGCAGCGTTAGTGATTTCTATCAATGATACTGATGCAAAACTGAGGCTTGGTAAGGCCAAGAGGTAAACATTTTTTTAGAATGGTAGATGGTTGGATAGACGACATCTTTGAGGACCGGTTATATATATAAAAAGTATCTACGACAAACTTGTCTGTACCCTAAACAGTAGTAGTTTCATTAACTCGTTCAAATAATCGTGTTAAATCATCTTGATTCTCTTTTCAAAGAATATGATATTTCTTTGCAATTTTACAGACTGTCATATTCAGTAAAATACTAACTATTAAAGGTGCCATGACATCAAATTTCACTTTTCTGGGGTTTTGGGTGTATAATATGATCTGTTGTGCACTGATGAGGCCATGTGAATGTCCAGAGTGAGAATCAAAGTTCCTGTTTATGGTCTGTCAGCTTTGTCTCTCTGCTCAGAAACAGTTGAATCAGACAGCAGGCTATCATTCTACGTTCTTCATTCTACTAATTTAATTGCTCCAATAAGAGCACACTATCAAGTAAACAGCGCCCCCCCCCTCTCTCTCTCCTAATGGTTTATGCACCGTCCGCTCCCCCCCTCCCCTCCCTGTCTGATTCAGCTTCGTGTATGGAGCTAGTAGTAGCTTCTGTGCAGTCAGGTCTGGATTTTCAAACAAATGGATTTAAAAGAAAACTTCTGCAGCAACACTGAGGGAGGGGGCCACAACCTTGTCATTACCTGTAAGTTTATTTATTTTCTAAATGCTGTCATGTCTGATTAACGTAGCTCACACTGTCTGAAGTGCCCATGTTGCTAGCAGTTAGCCTTTAGCAAACTCCGACCGTAGCTTGACCTAGATTCTCCAAATAAGGTCATAGCCAAATAAGGTGTAGCCAATCAAAATGAAGTCAACGTGGTCTCCGGGTAAAGCTCCATATCATCACCGGACCAAACTGTATTACTGAGGAAGTGAGGTCTGGCGTTTCAAAACAATACTCCGCTGTAAAAAATGCCGTTTTTTTCTTTGGAGTATTTACATATGCAGTAATGCCAACAACATAAACTAGTTTTTAACTGCTATGTCATCACTCCTTTAAGGTCCATAACATGGCCCACGAATGCCTGCTTTGAAGAAATAATGGGCAGCAAGTAAAGTAGTGTTTGTCATAGGCCATAAATTCAAAGACGAAGTCTCAGTGCATACATCTGGAGCCGAATTTGTCTCAAATCCACAATGAGGTCTGCTTTAATCTGGATAAACTCAGCTCTCTTCAAAGGTAGGTTCTTCAAAGCTTTGAGCGGGTCTAAATCTCCAGATCAGGAACTTTAACTACCCAAAGCCGATTTCAGACATGCAATGTGAACCCTTAAGTTTTCTACACATTTGGAGCAGTGGTCTGTTTGGAATGTAAATCTTTATACTGGGCATTGAGAAGAATTAACAATTCAACATTTATTATCATTTTATTGGATAAAAGGGAAATATAAAAAAAAACCTGATTGAATTAGGGTAACATGAAAATGGCCATTCTGCTAACTACATGAGATTGGGCTGCGGGTGAAGGCCAAAACAGATGAGAAGTTACATGAAATAGCAAGAGTTATAAATCAGAAACCAGTCATTAGGGAGGTGAGGTTTACATGAACCTTTCCATAGTAACAACCGCTGAAAAAATTTTCTCCACACAGCAGGGATAGTCTATCATTGTTAACAGAACTTTAAGTTTAAGTTTTAGATAAAGAGAAGCTAACTGAAAATAAGATGACTCAGAACTGGACAAAAACTGTTAAAACATCAGACATGTAAACAACGATTTCATTTAATAGAAATAGAAAAGAAGATGCTGTTTGGTTTAACAAAGACTAGTGTTAGCTAAGACTGTTAAAAGTTTCTAAAGTTATGAGTTGTATATGGAGAAATTCTCTTGTCCCCATTTTAAGTAGCTGCTAGCTTAGGTGGCCCATTAGCCACCTTCCACGCTTCTTCGAACACAGGCATTTGTATAACTTCAGACATTTCTAACCTCTATAAATATTTACATAAGGCCAAAAAGAAGCTACTTGAAAATCTGTAAAAATGTGTTTCCTACAAGTTTATAAGGTTTGAAATGTTTTACATTGTGAAAATTAGCTTTTCCTGTTCCTGTTTTGAGCAACTGCTAGCTTGACTTGTCTGTTAGCCCTGCTATCTCTGCCAACTTTGACACAATATAATGGCAGGTAGACAAAAAGACTACCCATAACTACACCACACTTTAAAAGAAAAGAAAGCCTTTATTGCTAGCCGTCTTTTGAGTTAATGCAATGGAGGAAATTTTAACTGTTTACTAGTAACCTCCCTCGTGTGAATGTGATGAGAAAAGAGGAAAAACGGTCCCTAGCCCCTTCAGTTAGCACCTCCAAAGGTTTGGTCTTAAAGCAACTCAGAGGTCATGGTTAGAAATGTCTCAAGTTGCACAAGTGTCATGAACCACACAGATTGGTTAAAGCTCACCTCTCTTTTCATGGAGGGAGTGACAAGTAACACAAGTATGTCAACTATGAGCTGTTGTTCAGGGTCATAATAAAGTAAAAATAGCCCAGTAAAAGATTGACTGATTGGGAAGGGCTGAATGGTTGACCTTCAAATCTGCAGGACAAACAAAATGAGAGAGAGTAAATAAAGAAGTCTCAAACAAACACATCATGTTTACCATCCTCAACACTAAATGAGACTGGACGGAAAGAAAAGAGGTGAGAACAGGGTTTGCGTGTAGGTGACAGGAGGAAAATACACCGTGCAAAGAGATTACATGATAATACAGAAGAGGAAAATCTTAGAAAGTAAAGAAGCAGAAATAAAAAAAGAGATTAAGATGTTTTGTCAAAAGATTGAATGAGCGAGAGTGTAAATGAAGAGAAGGAGGAGAGACTATGTGCTGGATTGGGGTAATTAGCTGTGTAAACATTTGGTTTGGCTAGCTTTCACTGACTTTTGTCCACCTGTTATCCGCATGGCATCTGCAGCTCATTGACACCTCAATGCCAGTTCTACCAGCAAAGCACACAAAAAATACATACTCACTATTAGAATATTTAGAACATTACACACCTTACTCATTTGGACTCAACTGTTTACTTTAGCTGTTAGCAAAACACATAGCAACAGTTTTGCAATGAAAATGATTGCTAAATACAACTCACAAGTTAACTGGAGGAGGTTTTGGGAGTTTCATTTATTATAAAGACATTTATAACGTATAGAAGACCGGTTTGAACTAGAGATGACAATATTATTGGTCAATATTGGCAATAAAAGGTGATTACGGAAAATATTGGTATCTGCTTTCACTTTTTTAATGACAAAAACTTATGGCCCTGCATTACTAATGCATAAAGAAGTTATATTCATATTGTTGTTAATGCCTGTAAATGATCATAAACATCATAAATAAGAAGCGTAAACATGTTTTTTTGGGTTGTTTTTTTTTTTTTTTGAGGATTTGTTCCACCACAAAGTCAAAACAGCCAGATGTCCAAAATAAACTCCTCTCACTGAGATATGGCTATTTTGGTAACGTTGATCTCGGAGTACAATGTAGTTGTCACAAGCCTAGAGCGCCCTCTTGCGGTGTTAGAAGGTATTGTTTACTCTTTGGTTCATGCAAGTCAGCATAAATTAACAATTAAAAATATGTTAAATTGCTGGACCAGCCAAAATATGAAAAAAGTGTAACTTAATGTCCAGAGAATATGACATACATCTAACTCTTCAGCTACTTCTCCTTTCACTCAAAAAGTCAAAATATGAGAGATACAATCTCTTAGTTGTTGCACAGATTGATATTGGTTGATATCTGATTTTGGAAAGTCAGAGTTGTACAATATCAGTATATCAGATATCGGTAAAAACAGACAATATTGAACATCCCTGTTTTGAACCATAACATACAGAGAGAAGAGCTCCCAGTGAAAGTAGGACGCACCCTGAACAGGACTAGCGCTGAGGCCGTCAACGCTCATCACCTGATGAGCTCATTAACGTGAAAAGGCTTGGACGTACATGGAGGATAAAAATAAAGGATGATCATATGCTATTTTTAAGATAACAAAAAAGGCTGAGCCAAACAGAGAGCAAGGAGGAAGATGTAAATGATCCAAATTTACTAGAAAGAGAAGACTTTACTGAACAGGTCTAGAAAGTTTGCAAAAGATGCAAGTTTCAGAAAGTTCTCAAAAATAGAGATCCTCAACTGGACTGGACACATAACGCCAATCCTTTTAATTGCAGGAAGTCACAAGTAGGGATGTCACGATTACTGCTTTAAGTAGCAGCCAACTGCTCTCTGATACTCACAGTACAGAGATGGGTCAAATGCAGAGCCCTAATTTCCCCTCGGGGATCATACAAGTATAACAAAAAAAAAAAAAAAAAAAAAATAACATTCAGAGCCTACGCTGCCGATAATACAAGCGTAGAAGAAGAAATTCACTGTTGTGTTAAGAGCAACAGCGCTGCAGACGAACCGGGACAAACACGAGAGGAGTTGGATATTGATTTAAAACAAAGAAAGAAAGAAAAAGAGAACGCGAACTCGTCTGCCGCGCCTTCCGTAGTTTCATGAAGGCACATCGACGTGCGCACAAGAGATGCGATGTACTTCTATTTAGGCTCTAAAAATATACTAAATGGCGTAGTTTCAAGTAAATTATGGACACTACCCACTCAAGACACTTGGATTACATTGGACGAGCAGTTTGGAGGAATATTGACAAGTTTTTGTGGACTTCTAAGGACCTTGTTGGCTCGGGCTCAATCGAACTCCATTATATGAAAGTTGGGGGGAAAACGAGAAGTAGTCCTGATCACCGGCTGCATTTGAAATATTAAAAAAGTGTTCCAGAGTCTTGCTCACCATGAAGGTAAGTGGAAAATAAAGTTAAATCGTTCTGTGGGTGAACTATTCCTTTAAGGTATAATTCCGGCAATGACATATACATATATAGTGAGTGTGTGCATGCTTTGATAGCTGGTCTAAGGAATCCTTCTCTTAAGGCAGGTGAGATAAAGAAGATAAAGAAGGAATTTGCATTCAGGAACAGATAGAAAGAGTGAGGGAAGAGCGAGACATGAGAGGACAAAAAGAGGGAAAAAGAAAGATGGGCAATGAAAGAGGGGCAAACTGGGCAAAAAAAGAAAAGAAAAATAATCAAACCACCTTTTCTTACCAATAACATGTCTGAGTTTGCAACTGCTATGTAAAAATGGGCTAAAATCATCATTTCTTAAAGGCACAGTGTGTAATTGGTAAAGATGGGCATATTAATTATGTCAAGCACTGTTGTAAATGTATGGTGGCTGTCAGTGGTCATAATTCTCCCAGACATAAAGATGTTTTCATCTGTGTGTGGATCCATTGGTCTCATTACTGTAATACAGGTAACTACTTTCAATGCCTTTTATCCCAAAAAGTCTCTGACTTCCATTAAACAAAGCTGGTACATCAGTTTTAAAGTTAAGAGGGTTCTCACTTCACACACTTTTGTCCATTCAGGGACACCATAGTAAAAATGGTGGCACAAATATGACAGTGTCCATGTGGACCCACAGTAAGTAGTTATACATGGCTCAATATAAGGAAATAAACACATAAAAGCTATTCTAGTGAAGTGATTGCACATCGATAGAAGCAAAGTTTTGAATTATATTAGGGATGCACGATATTGGAATTTTGGCCGATATCTGATATGCCGATATTTTAAAAATAATGTGGCCAATAACCAATATCGATACCGATATCAAAGCTGAAAAAAATAAGCAGTCATTGCAAATAGCAGTTTTGTTATCCATTTCCGACACTTAGAAAAATAGGGGTGGGAAAAATATTGATACACTGGAATATTATGAAATTCTCATATGCCAATATCAAATCGATATTTAAAAACGTGGTAACGATCTATTTTACTAACAAAATCTCATGAGATGTAATCGTTCTGTTACAAAATCTCATGATATTTTGTGAATTCTCGCGAGATTTCGTAACGGAACGATGAAATATTGCAAGATTTTGTTAGTTAAATAGACAGGTACTGTGTTTTTAAATGTCAATATGATATCAGGATATGAAAATATCGCAATATTTCAGTGCATTGATATTTTTTCACACCCCTAGTCTTTAGAAGTTTTCGTAAGAAGTTTGGTTTTTTTTTTTAGATTTTAGAAACAGCGGCCTGATAGGTTAAATATTTGTGGAGTGGCCGATGTCCGATACTCAGTTTTAAGGCCAATATAGGCCGATACCGATAGGGGGCCGATTATATCGTGCATCCTTAAATAATATATTAAATTTTTCTACCATTGACCTTTGGTGTTGTTACACACTGCACCTTTAAGTTATTTTTAGACCATTTCATTATGGGTTTTTTTTACGTTGTGTGACAAATTGTAAAGAAACAATGACTTAGAAAACATTTTCAACACTTCTCAGACATCTGAGGCCTGAATGAATTAGCGTTACATTATATGTTCGAAAACTAATTCCCTGGAAATTTTCTTTGCCACTGGTCTCAAGGAAAGAAAATGAAGTGAAAGAGGACAGAAGAGAAACATTACAAGCAGACAAAAAGCAAAAACCTGAAACGCTTTCCTCTTTGCTCCCACCCTGGAGATGCTTGGCTCAGCTTTGTTATCTGACGTCACAGATTTATCTGCGGATGTTATGACTAAACTCTCTTACCAAACACAAAGTGAGCCAAACAGCAGAGAGGTCTCCCCACCCCCTGATGAACAAACTCCACCTGGGTTGCATGTCACATGAAAGGTGAGGGAAGCCACGATGGCCCGTGTGCTCATGCACGCGCGTCCCCCTGTCTACGTGCATCAAATTAAGACTGGGTTTGTGGTTTGCAAGGCATGACGGGTTCAAAGGAAGACCTCGAGGTGTACATTACAGATGAACTCCCTCACCTGGCAGAATAGAGATTCATATCTGTGGGACAGGTTTAATATTCAACAGGCACACATTGTGGGAAGCAATGAATAAAACTCATTCTTAAAAACTGGTTTAGAAAGTCTCTGCATGAATGAATTTTCCAACAATCTTCTGAGTTTTTATGGGGTTTTTTTTAACCAAAGTTGCAGCTATTTAAAAAATGAAAGGAGCATCTATGGGTTCATACACATCTGCTTCCACTAGGGGGCCTCAGTGAGCACAGCAAGAATGCTGGGAATGAGGGGAAAGGTGTGTTTGAGCTGCAGGGAGACTCTCTGCATCATCACATTCTCACTGTTTCTTCCTGCTTTGACGATGCAAACTTCACTCAAGGTTTTCTTATTGACCGTTCCTGGGAACCGAAGTCTGATAACGGCAACGAGAAGCAGCTCAAGGTTTGACCAGACACCTGTTCTCAAGCTCAACGAAACACTTTCACTTTCACATTTAATGCCCCCCCCCCCTCAGCCTCCCTCCTTAACATAGCCATCATCCTCTCCATTCAGCTGCACATTTCCTGACCCGTTCTTCATCATTACCTAATATCTCCATGGAAACAGCATCCAGGCTCCATAATAGAGATAACCTCTGTTAATCAGTCTAAGAGCTTCAGCTTGATGGACATAAACCAAAGACTTGATGTAACTGTAGATGGTGTCAAACAGGTTTTTATTAACTATTTTAGCCACTTGAATAGATTTGGACCTACTTCATGGCAAGATTAAGCCAAGAAAGCAAACTAATTATCAGTCTTATATGAAAAAATGCTGACGATTACATCTTTTCTTCTTTAAAAAAAATTCTGCTGAGGGATGCAAAAGTGTGCAGGTGCATGAGAAAATTAGCATTATCAAAGAGAAGCCTGATTGGACACGCCTGCTGTGGGCGGGGATCATCAGCAAGCAGCCGCTTATGTATTATTAATGAGGTGTGAATATTCATCTTAAAGAGCTACTGGAATATTACATGAGAAGTCACAGCGAGGAACCTGCACTCTGATAGCAAACTTTGACTGCACGGTTTTGTGGAGCGCGGACATGATGTCAGAGGGTGAGAAGTTGGAGATCTGCAGCTGTTTTCAGCAAATATTGGGGGCGAGGAGGGATGAAGCATGCTCAAACACAAAATCAATCTCACGTGCAGAGAGAAATCCCCCCCAACTGATGTCACAATGGTGATAGAGCAAAACCTGCAAAGGTTTTAAGAGCAAAAATATGATGGATGCACACCTGCAGAGGATGTAGCTACACCTGATGTCACCTATCACTGACTGAACAAATGTAGTTAATATTCTCCACAGAAAACAGGCTGTTAAAGGCAGAAATCTGCGCGCTTCACCGCGTTTCTTCCAGACACGAGACTTTATATTTAGTCTGAAGCTTAGCAGATAAAAAAGGATAAAAAGGCGCAATCAGTCCAGCGGAAAGCGCTGCGCCAGTGGCTGGCATGTTGCTACAGGTTGCAGAGAAGAAGAAACGTGATGCGCAGAGAACAGGACAGAAAAACTCCGTCCGGACTCCCATGAAACTACAAAGCAGGGCTCGTGAAGGTGCTCGTGGATCCCCCTTGTTTAAAAACGTCAGTAAAACTCAGCGAGGTGTACAATTGGTTTAACTGCATGATTATTATTTACATTTTGAGCAAACGGAAACGGTCCCGTGCTCATTATAATTATTATTATTGAAGCACTTGTTATAAAGCAGACATTTTATTTCTAAAAGCTACTTTGAGCTGTCCGGGAGCGAGCCTGCCGGAGCTCCGGCGCCGGCACTGGGGGAGCCCGGCAGTGGCAGGTTCAGGCGCAGTGGAAGCCCCCTTTTATTTGCCTGAAAATTTCTTCAAAAACTGGGGATAAAAAAAAGAAAGAAAGAAAGAAACGCACTTACCTTTGAGTCGGCTCGCTGCACCGCGACGCACAGGGTGAGGAGGAGCACAGCCGCGGCGGGCTGTAGTCGCAGGCTCTTCAAGTATTTATTCATCTTAGAGGAATAAAACAATGATCCGCCTGCTCTAACACTGACAAACTCTCTTTACTTGCATGACATAGCCCCGCTGACCTCCGCGCGCTCGCTCTGAGTGAAGAGAAGTAATAAGAAAAACACACTTCGTGTTGTTGCGCTTTGCAGAGGCTCCTAGTGGTCCTGGCTCTGGCACCGTGCGCCTCTGCACTCCCCCTCTCTAACTTTTTCCTCTCCTCGACTTTGCGAACCTGCCCCAACCTGCCGGATCTACTTCCCACTCGGTTGGCGCAGTGATATGAACTCCTTGAAACACCGCTTTGGAAGAAAATATTTGTTTAAAAAGAATTCACGGTTATATGCGCTGCAAAAATTGGTGCAAAACAGAAGATTTATGTGTTTCATTTGAACTCATTGACATGTAGTTTCTACGACTCTAGATTATATTTTAGATTAATTTTCTATGTTGGAGCTACGCGGATGGATACACCTTTCCAAGTATGTTCAATCCAAACCCAACGCCTGAGGCCACAAGAAAAAGGTTTGACATTAAACCTTTTTGTTAAAAAAAAAAAAAAAAGAGGAAAAAAATCTATAGGCCCAGACATGTTGCATTCCTGTGAGATTATTAAAGGTCAAATTCTCTCATTTTTTTTAAAACTCCTGACAGGGGGATGCTGCTGGCAGAATGGTAGAAGGTGAAGTGAACTTTTCTAAGAAATGAGCGGGATACTTCAGTAAAATGCAATCTAATTTCGTTTCAGGGGTGAATTCTTTTAGTCAGGTGTGAAGCAGGACTGTTGGATGTGCTGTCTATCACCAAACACTCATCTGAAGACAGATGAGTTACTGAAAGGGGTTAGATCAAAAATTCTTAATACAAAAAATGGCATTTCTCATTATGTAACACTATATTATATCATATTCAACGCCAACTGTAGGTTGAAATGGTGAGATTCAATCTTAAATTGTGTCAAAATATATGTAAATTAGATAATATCCTCAAGACGCACTACAGAACGTATTGCAGTTTTCTCAGCCATGCGAAATCGGCGGCTAAACTAGCATCGATCTTGCATCCTACCTGTACTGTGAGCTCACTCCAGCCAGTAAGACAGTCTTGTCTCATCACTTTTTCTGTCCCTTCTGCTCTTTCTTTTCCTCTCTTCCTCCAATAATGCTTTATCACCTTTTTTTTTTTCAAAAATCTGCCGTAGTGAGTGTTCAAAACGCCCAGTGTGTTCATATCCATTTGCTTACATGTGACGCGATGAACAACCAATAGTCGGCTGCAACATCACGCCGTTCCCGGATGGAAAAAGTTAGTATAGTGCGGTGTCTCAGCCTTGGGACGCTGCTGAGCAGTGATTGCTCAAAAATGCACATAATGAATGTTGGCGTGCCATTAAAATGAGTCAGAAATGCATATTTTTAAGGTCAAAAAGTTACAATGTGGATCTTTAAGAAGTGTTGTCTGACCCTCTTATATACATTTTCTAACTGTGTCAAAGTTGATTACAGATAATTATTTCGAAGTAGTTTAAAAAAAACATGGGTAACAAGGATAGAATTTCTTCAAGCTAAGCTTTGATATTCAGCTTTTAAAGGAACCGTGTGCAGGATTTAGTGACATCTACAGGTGGAGTTGCAGATTGCAATCGACTGAATTTCCTCACTCTAGTAAGGTCCTTACTAGAGCCTGAGTTTCTGTCTGGGCTATTGTAAAAACATGGTGGACTTTGTGGAAGATGCCCTGTCTCATCTGTAGATGTGCACTGCTTCCTCCAACTGACACAGATAGTTATTCTTCATCAATAAATATAGTTCTGATATTAGTGGTATCAATAGATCCCCATATAGATCCCCTGAAAGGTGAAAAGGACTAGAGGCAGGAATTGTGAAAGAATAAACAAGCATGTCCAGTTTTTTAGTGTTAAAAAAACTAAAAGAACGGGCCCACCCACGTCCCTCTCCATTGCCTTGAACAAGGTGTGTGCTGCATAATGCGCTGCTATTCGGTGGCTGAATTTCCCGCGCTGTCCTGCGGATGTGACGTCAATTGACCCTGCATCCGTGTCCCCGACAGTTTTGATACAGGAAGGAGACGGTCGCAGTAAATTCAAACACTATAGGGATAGTTATTGATTCTTCTGCTGTCAGCAAACGATCCAAATCAACTGAAAGACATTAAAAGTTGAACTATGAGGAAAAATACGTTATCAGCATAGTAAACAATGTTATAGCTTCAGTTTGTGCTATAACAGCTTGGCTGGTGGCTGCAGTTACCTGCAGCGCCATTTGCAGCACTCGCGAGTCTCATTTCTTAATCTTGCCTCTAGTCCCTTTAAAGACTTTCCACCTGTAAGATGT
The DNA here is from genome assembly GCA_023101725.1 of Atherinomorus stipes. Taxonomy (NCBI): domain Eukaryota; kingdom Metazoa; phylum Chordata; class Actinopteri; order Atheriniformes; family Atherinidae; genus Atherinomorus; species Atherinomorus stipes. The sequence goes on along the minus strand of JALJCO010002070.1, from coordinate 480,945 downwards.
CACACAATGAGTTTCTTGTATGGTAAAATGATATGAAATGATAAAGAATAAAACAGGATACCTTTTACAATTTTTTTCTTTGCACAGGTAACTGCAGAGCCACTTACTCATTGCAGAGCATCACAATTGCAGAGCATCACTTACTCTCCTACGAGAGTAAGTGATGCTTTTCCTGAGCTGTTTTCATTACAGCTTTTCGCAAAATAAAAGCAATATTTCTAAATTTTTGACAAAGAATTGCAACTTGCAGGTGTCTCCATTAAATAGAGTTTAGCACATAAACTGTAATCTATCTATTCAGACCCTTTAAATGTTTTACTCTTTGTTTCATTGCAGCCATTTACTAAAATAAAAAAAAGTTCATTTTATTTGTCATTCCTGTACACTCGGCACCCCATCTTGACAGAAAAAAAAAGAATGGTAGAAATTGCAAATTTATTAAAAATGAAAAACTGAAATATCACATGGTCATAAGTATTCAGAGCCTTTGCAGTGACACTCATATTTAACTTACAGGCTGTTTATTTCTTCTGATCCTCCTTGAGATGGTTCTACTCCTTCATTGGAGTCCAGCTGTGTTTAATTAAACTGATTGGACTTGATTAGGAAAGACACACACCTGTCTATATAAGACCTTCCAGCTCACAGTGCATGTCAGAGCAAATGAGAATCATGAGGTGGAAGGAACTGTCCAAGGAGCTCAGAGTGGTGAGGCACAGATCTGGACAAGGTTACAAAAGAATTTCTGCAGCACTAAAGGTTCCTAAGTGCACCGTGGGCTCCATAGTCCTTAAATGGAAGAAGGTTGGGACGACCAGAACTCTTCCTAGACCCGGCCATTCAGCCAAACTGAGCAATCGTAGGAGAAAAGCCTTGGTGAGAAAGGTAAAGAAGAACCCAAAGATCACTGTGGCTGACTCCCAGACTGAGAGAAATAAGATTCTCTGGTCTGATGAGACCAAAATTGAACTTTGTGGAGTTAATTCTAAGCGGTATGTGTGGAGAAAACCAGACACTGCTCATCACCTGCCCAATACCATCCCAACAGTGAAACATGGTGGTGGCAGTATCATGCTATGGGGGTGTTTTTCAGCTGCAGGGACAGGACGACTGGTTGCAATTGGAGGAAAGATGAATGCGGCCAAGTACAGAGATATTCTGGAAGAAAACCTCTTCCAGAGTGCTCAGGACCTCAGACTGGGCCGAAGGTTCACCTTCCAACAAGACAATGACCCTCAGCACACAGCTAAAATAACAAAGGAGCGGCTTCAGAACAACTCTGACCATTCTTGACTGGCACAGCCAGAGCTCTGACTGAAACCCAATTGAGCATCTCTGGAGAGACCTGAAAATGGCTGTCCACCACCGTTCACCATCCAACCTGACAGAACTGGAGAGGACCTGCAAGGCAGAATGGCACAAGATCCCCAAATCCAGATGTGAAACACTTGTTGCATCATTCCCAAGAAGACTCATGGCTGTACGAGCTCAAACAGTGCTTCTACTTAGTACTGAGCAAAGGGTCTGAATACTTATGACCATGTGATATTTCAGTTTTTCTTTTTTTAAGAAATTTGCAAAGATTTCTACATTTCTGTTTTGTTTTGTTGTTGTTGTTTTTTTTGTATCAAGATGGGGTGCTGCATGTACATTAATGAGAAATAAAATAAACTTTTTTGATTCTGGCAAATGGCTGCAATGAAACAAAGTGTGAAAAGTTTAAAGGGGTCTGAATACTTTCCGTACCCCCTGTACACCCAACATACAAGTCACAAATGATGATGATGATAATAATGAAGGCCAATAAAACAACCTGTTGCACTTCTTTCAAAAACATTTACCTTGTACAACAAAAACAGTCTATCCTGGCTTTTATGTGATGTTAAAAGTTTTGTAAAGGTCAGCAAATCCATCCCATAATACCAGAGTAAATAAGTCGTTGCATGATTAACTCGTTGCACTACATGAACCAATATTCACCCTTGTACTGTATAATGATTGTGGTGTGTTTGAACTTTGAGGCAAGTAATTTCTTATGGAAATCAGAAAGACATCACAGTAAAAGGTCCAAATGGACAAAAAGTTACGTTCTGTAACTTTTTACAGTAACAGAACTTGTACCAAAAAGTTACGTTCTGTAACGGCCTTTTACAGTACATAGAACGTAACAAAAAGTTACGTTCTGTAACGTTTTGTGCAGAAATGAATCTAACTTGTGCAACAACTGTTGGTACCAGCTTGGAGAATGCCCAATGGGTCTTGAAAATTGCATTTCCACCATGTATGATAACTTCACTGTTGTAAGAGATTATTACTATTGAGAATTTAGACAATTAAAGCTCCTTACCAATGTTGCATTCTTACACTATTTTTCTAACAGGGAAAATGCTATGAATGAGGTAGTGGAACTCTGTAATACAAGACAGACCCACCTTTATTCAATAAAATAGTCTGATTCGAATCTCTAAATATTCAATGAAAACCCAACCAATGTTGAAGTGGGGTGCACCTCTAGGATTGTCCAAGGGCCCTGCTTGTCAGACCTTTGCTTCTGCATTGGGAAAGGAATGAGGGGGTGTCTTAGGAGTGAGGCGGGACTGTTTATATTCAAATAATCTTGCTGTGCTTTCTGAAATGCAAGATCGGTAAAGGTTGCTTTAAGTATTTCTAAAAATTTTTTTATCTATTGGTCAAGGTTGATATTGCAAATGGAGATGTGATCTATCTATGAATGGGGCAATGAAAACTAACAAGACTTTTTAAAACTATGTGAAAAACAAAAGGTCCCATGTATGAGCCCAGTGGTACAGCTTGAGAATTCTAAAGGATATTACTAGAGATGTCAAATATCATCAGCCAATATCTGCATTTAAATTTGATATCAGAAAATATCGGTGTTGTTTTATTTGGGATGACATTTTTATGAAATCTTGCGAGGTGTTGTTCCATTAGCACCGGTGTAGCATGCGGATAAGTCAGTCATTCTTTATATCCCAGCATTCCTTTTAGAGTCATGTGACCACGGTGCAGCTACTGCTGCGACAAACTGACTTGCTTTGAAGCTGCTTTTAATATGTCTGGTTTGAAGTTGTTGGCTAAGTTACCAAGTTGTCAGAAACATTGTAATTAGCTAATTAACTAATGTTGGCTAATACCTGCTGGCTAATATATCTGATATATAGCAAGTGTCCAAAATGAACTCTTCTGGCTGAGTTATAGCTATATTGGGATCTTTGCTCTCCAGGCAGAATATAGTTGTATTTCTCAAAATATGAGAGCTACAACCTCACAGTTACCTGCATAGACTAGCATCGATTGATATCGGAAATTGAGTAGGACAATATCGACATATCGGAGAAATAGCTAATAACAAACATCCTTAGATATTGCAAAATTTAAACAGGATCACAATGATTTATATATATTTAAAAATACATAAAACACATTTTTTATAAAACACATTAAACACAATTTATGTATAATAAATAACATTAATGTTAATAACATTGACACTAATAACGTTAATATCGCCTTCAGGTACAGTTGAACGAAAACAAAAATATTTTATTGCTAAAAGTTGAAGCTTGGATGGCTCGTCACAATTTATAACTTTGTATTGTTCACACTGATGTTACCCAACAGAGGGAACACAGGCTATTACTAATGAAATCAAGGGTGATGATTAGCAGATTTTATGCTTTCATCTTGATTATGTCACAAACATGAATGAAAACTAATGTCTTTGTAACTTTTTAAACTTTTTTGCTAACTGAAACTTTGACCGGAGAGCTCTGCTGGGCTTCATGGTCCAGACAGTGTGAGGAACTGTGGATAAAAAAGTCCCGGTGCAGCCAGAAGGGTCTGACATGTGCTGGCCCCTCCTCTCCTGGGCTGGTGTGCGCTGCTGAGTTGAATCCCAGCAGCTCGGAGAGCGCAGCAGCGACTGCACCGCTGTGACTTTGGTGAGTTGGATAAGCACTCTTTTTTTCTTAAATGAAAGGAATAACAAGTCATAAAAGTCTTTAGTGCTCATTGTGTGTAAATGCTGCAAGCTTTTGGAAGTCGGGGTTGCATTTTAGCGCTGGGACTATTTTATCTCTGTTTCTCTCCGGGCAGATTGACAGGGGTTTGGGGAGCCGTCGATGAGCGCGTTTGAAGTGCCTTGCTAGTGCTGGTGAAGACGAGGGGATCTTCTAGAATCGACCTCCTCCCCCTCAGCCAGTTGGACTAAAAATGAAGCTCCCGTAAGAACCTTTGCTGTATTTTTACAATCACTTTCCAACCTCTATTGTTAGTTTTCGGCGTTGCGAACTGGCGCAGGTTGCGAGCTTCTATAAGCGCAGCTCCGGGCCACTTCTACCTGCCAAGTAGTTGTAGCTGAGAATAAAAACACACTAACTAAGTTGTTTGTTTATCCGGCAGGTTCTCTGTAATTGCAATCGTCCTTTTGGTGGGACCTGCACACGGAGTAAGTCCTATTTGTTTACTATTCCTTTCCTGCAGGTGAAGTGGCTTTCCACTTCAGTTATCGCTACAACACATGAAAGATCAAGCAAACACGTTTTTTTCAGCTGGAAGAGATGAGTTTTAATGAAACGCTGCTGATATGAACCAGTAGTTGAGTTATTTGTTGCCAAACGGGATCACTATATGTCCTAAATCCTATTTAAACGCAGTAATTCAGAGAGGCTCTCTTACATGTGTTTATGAATTCTCATTTTGGACGGGTTGTTTTCACTTTTCATCACAGCTTCATTTGCTAAACTTAAAAATAAACACTAGATTTTAGCATTATTTAGCATTGTCTGACTATAAATTGCATCTTCAGATGTGTTCATGGTTGCAGTCTCTCAGCTAGCCTGTATAAGTCTGTATTTATATGTAGCCTGGGGGGCTGAGGAAGCGGTGGGTATTTGAGTCGGCCCGCTCACGCTTATTTGCAATGCAAACGCCGCCCCCTGATGAATATTTAAGATAAGGAGATTATTAGAGAGCAACATGCCTTTTCAAGCCACACCTTTTTCTTTTACAGTGCTGTTCAGGCAGCTGGAGAGCAGCAGGTTGCTGGAAGTTCTTTAGGTTTCACATCAAAGTGTCCAAAGAAGAATATGAATCTGAAAACACAACCTTTTAGCGTAGTGAAAATTGAGAATTTACAGTTGTGGCTCATAAATGGTAAAGCTGCAATATAAGGTATTCAATCCATCCTTGCTCTGACACACCTGATACAAATTAAATGGATTCAGCAGCTTATGAAGTCCTGCACAATGGCTATGTTTATATGAGTTTAAATTTCTCTTTAACTCCAAATCAAAGTTAATTCCTCTTTACAATGACCTTGTAAACACCTAATTGTTTACTTCCTAATTGGAAGTAAGTGTTGAATGCGAACCAGCTGACTCTATGGTGGCCAACATGTGCAATGTGCTTCATATCCAAAAATGCGCGACATATACGAACAGAAATGGTAGCAGAAAAAACTGCGAGTACAGAGGAGCGCTGCGCAACAGAAACATGATGCAAAAATAGCAATGTGATGCAACTGCAGAGGAGCCGTGCATAAACAAAAACAACTGCAAGAAGAAAACGCTGCATATTCACTCACACAATGGAATTGTTCCAGGCCTCTAGGGGCAGCAGTGAGTTTTCACTTGAGAGACAAACAACGGTAGGAAGAATAGTGGTATAGGCTAATAGTTTAAATCAGCTGATCTTTTCATGATATTGAAAAAGATTGAAGCCAAATGTGAAAAAAGACAAAAAGGGAAAGGAAAAAAAAAACTAACCTTGATGTAGTTTCTTTCCCTGCGCTCATGTTGTTCAGAGTACCCACCTGTAGCTTTGTTCTTCTCACCGTTATGTCTCTCGAGTGAAAACTCTCGGCTGCCCCTAGAAACCCGGAGCACTTCTGTTATGTGAGTGAATATGTAGCGTTTCTTCTTGCAGTTGTTTTTGTTAATGCAGCATTTTGCTGTTTTGTTTATGCAGCATTTTCTTCTTGCAGTTGTTTTCGTTAATGCAGCATTTTGCATTTTTAGTTTATGCAGCGTTTTCTTTTTGCATTTTTTTATTTATTCAGCATTTTCTTCTTGCAGTTGTTTTTGTTTATGCAGTGTTTTCTTTTTGCAGTTTTTTTCATTTATGTAGCATTTTCTTCTTGCAGTTTTAATTTATGCAGCCCTTTTGCAGTTTTGTGTATGCAGCGTTTTCTTCTTGCAGTTTTTTTCATTTATGCAGCACTCCTATGCAGTTGCATCACGTTTCTGTTTTTGCATCAGATTTTTGTTATGCAGGACTTCTCTGTAGTTGCATTTATTTCCATTAGTATTCCTGTGCATATATTTGAAGCTTGATTTTCTAAATGAAGTATGTTTACGCCTGTCAGCCACGGTATGACTCTGCTGACGAACGTGAACTAGTATGTTAGCGTCGAGCTGCTGCTTCAAACTTACAGTTAAAATCAAAATGAAAATGATCTTTATTATGTGGTCTGCCATGTTGTAACTCTTCGGAAAAGGAGCAAGAACTAGAGTTTGTTCACTTTTAGTCGACGTTTATGGCTCATGTCCGCCCCCCTGTCCAACAAGAACTCTACCCAACCCTGCGGCTCTAAAGTGGAATTAAATAAAGGCGAATAAACATGTTTTCCATGTAAACCTCAATTCAGAACATATTTTCCATGTAAACATGACAACTTTCACTTGTAATAATTAATTTAAAATTAAAAAACATCGTGTAACTGTAGCCATTGACTCAAATTGAGACAGGTGTGTTGGAGCAGGGAAACTCTGAAAACCTGCAGGACTACGGCCCTCGTAGGTTTAACAGCTCTGCTTTAAATGGTCCAAAAACACGACCTCCTCTTACCTTTGCAAATTTTTAGAAGCTCATGTTTTGTAAAACCTAAAACTGTCATAATGTGAAGTCGTATTGCTCCTGGATTACATGTACAAAATGCTCACATTTACGACGGTCATGAAAGAAAAACAGACGAATTCATTCTTAAATAATGTATGATTGTTCCACTTTTTTAGTTGGTTTGGGGTGAAAACCCTTGCAAAGGCTTAAATTGATAGAAACAGATTTCTATCATGTTTCATGATGCAAAACAAGAGGCTAATTCTGGTATTCTGACCACAAGGCACACCCACCAGAGTTGCACATGCTGGGTACATGGATAGGACAGAAAACCAATATATATGAGTTAAAAAAACAAACAAAAAAACCCATCAACTTTCATATTAGAGCTGCTTTGTTTTGACATTGTTTTTTTTTTACTGCAACTTGCAGGTATGACTTGTAAAAACTACAGGTCTTTGAAAGAAATGCACCGATCCGATACCTGGATCAGATATCAGCTCCGATACTTACAAATTTACTGGATCAGATATCGGATGAATGTGGTCGATCCAGCATTCCGATACAGTCATTTCTGTTTTTATTCATGTCATAATAAATGTACACTTTATTGTAAATTAATAATATTAAGCAGATTTACAGTAGGGGTTGGAAAAATATCGATGCACTTAAAATATCACAATATTTTCAAATGCCGATATATTGATATTTAAAAACACGGTATCGATCTATTTTACTAACGAAATCTTGAGATTTTGTCGTTATGTTGCGAAATCTCGCAAGATTTCGTTAGAGAACAATGAAATCTCGCGAGATTTTGTTGGTAATTAGATCAAGATCGCGTTTTTAAATATCAGTATGAAATTGGGATATGAAAATATCACGATTTTTCAGTGTAATGATATTTTCCCCCACCCCTAATTTATATTTGTCTTAATTTGTTACCTTTTTCTTAAAAAAAAAAAAGGCTAAATGTTTGTCAAGCGTGATGCCTTCATCACACGACCAGGTAAACAGTTAATTCATTCAACAGTAGTATTGGGTATCGGCCAATACGCTCAGCTCAGGTATCGGATTGGATTGGAAAAAACTGCGTTGGTGCATCTTTAGTCTTCATCTTGGAAAAACATTAATTATTCACTCTAAAGTCATAATATTTAAGCATTATGTAACTTGAGGTAAAAGTATAAATGATTCAGGCATTTTGGAGTTTATCAAAAGATTTCTTAGTTGAAGTTATAACAAAATTCAGCAGACCAGCCGGTTTAACGATGACACATAGTTTTATGAAACATCCTCGATTTGCCAGCTGACAGGAACCTCAGTGAGGACGCCACCAGCAGAGTTAACTCAACTGAATTAGTGGCAGAAAGCTTCCTGTGGCTCAATAGAAATAAACTGATGGAGCTGCGCTGACTTTGAATCAGCTCCTCCACCTACCTCCCACCTCTTGTTTTGTGTGATTGGGGAGCTGAGTGGATGAATGCGTGGGTGAATCACAGATGCGTTTGATGGGTGGTCTGACAACGGTGCTGTGGTCCAGAGCAAAGTTTGCAGTTTTTGGCATAAGTGGAAATCTGAGGCCTCATAGGCTTTCTCTGCTACTAAGATTTGAGTAGATCTTTATCAGTTTATCACAGTTAGCTGACAAGACTGAACTCCTACACACTCACACACGTTTTTATCTCGCACTGAGATTACCAGATGATGGAAAATTGTGCCAAAAGTAAGATGATTTTACTGAAAATAGTTAAGAAGTTAAGATGCAGTGTATCTTCAACCATAACCACACTGGTAGTTAAATGAGCTAATCCATCTTGACATAAACATATATATATATATATATATATATATATATATATATAAATATATAGAGATGTATATATATATATATATGTGTGTGTGTGTACGTATATATACATGCATCATACTTTGGCGCTTCAAGAAATAAAACATTCAGCTGAAAATAAATGTTAAATAACTTATTGGATTTTTGTTTTTCAGAAAATATGATGCAGAAATTTTCATACACAAAAAGAATTTACCTTTTGCGGAGCCTCTCATTACCAATATGGGTTAAAATAGTACAAATATAGCAATAAAAAATTTATTTTTAGTAAAGATTTAGCCACTACAAATGGAAACAAAGCAGGAAACTGAACATTATTTTACATATAATGAATAAATTATATAAATTACATATAATTTTTAAAACTGAATAACTGTTGTTTTACAGTTTAGTTTAGTTTTTCTAAAATAAGTTACAGAATAACAAGCTAACCAAGTTGTATCTTTCACTCCCCTCTTAGCAAAGCTATATTTGGTAGGATCTAGTAGTTACTGTATCTTATGTTAGCATTGGTATTCACCTTATTCAGGAAGTCAGGATGGGCGCTGCCTTTTTGGCCTAACAACTTCCAGCTAGTCAGTGTTGCGGTAGTTTACCACTGCCTCCTCAGCAGTTCCACGGATGAGCTACATGAACAGATTTAATGCTGTAAGTGTTCAAACACGTGTAGCATTCATTGCTTTGTCTGTTGGTACCACAACAACTGGAATGAGATCAATCTGACACTTTGGATTCCATCACAATTTCTGCCCCGACAGCTAACGGTGCTAGCCTCAGCTGCTAACGGCAGTAGCTGCTCTCTAGTGGTGGATTCTGCTTTATTCTTTATTTACGGTCTCTGCTCTAAGAGCAGGTTTAATAATCAGTTCAGAGCTTGCCTTTTGTAGGATTTTAGCTTTCAGATGAGGCATAACATGATCATATTTACAGTAGCGTCCTTAAAACAACTTAGGCTTCTAACTGCCCTATTATAGCTAACTTAGCATAATGGCAAAAATCAACAACACAGAGCATCGGCTCAAAAAGAGATTATCGCTAGCAAAATAATATTGATCAAAAAGTCCTGTTTTGTTCAAATAAACATCCTGAGCTGCGTATGAGCTCAACTCAAACTGCTGGGTGGCGCTTTCCTGGATGGATTTTCATAAGAAAGGCTGAGTTAACACAACCACCAAACACGTTCAGCAGATGGTGGATCTAGGAGGCTACCAACAGTTTTCAGGGAAATATGACTGCTGTTAATGTCATCTTCCCACTCTGTTATGAGAACTGGGTGAAACAGACATGATTTCTTGGAGGATTTTGATTCTTTTGATGTAATGTTTTCCATTGAACAATATTGAGAACATGCCACACCGGAAGTGCGAAGCCAGTGCGGAAATGCCTCTGTTGAAAAAGTGGGCGGGGCTGAGTAAGGTGAATAGCATGTTAATGGGGTTTTTTTTTGGCTAGCTTTCGTGACAAAGGAGTTTATTATTAAACTACAAGCTTTAAATGTTATAAAGTCACACAAGGTTGACTTACAGCTTTGTAGTATAATTGCTATAACAAACCACAACAGTTTTCTTCATGTTTTAGTGAGTTTACTAACTTCAATATGGCATTTAACCCTAACTACTGTAGCTTGGCTAGCAGTGAGAGCTGAGTTGACAGTGAGTAAGCAAAATGTTTGAGTGAACATACAGAGAGATCATCTGTAGAAACTTCTGTTGGGGTTATAGGGTCTGAAACAGCTGTTGGTGCAGGGAAAACATCACACAAAGGTGAGGAAGAATGGCAGGAGAGGGCAGCAGTATGATGGGGAGGAGGAGGAAGCCGATGCAAATCAATGATACAAAGACAATCCGGAAATGATCCATTAATGAGCTCTCTGCTTTGGGATGTGTTTGTATGCAAATCTGGTGACAAATACGTTTCTGAACAAATGTAAATTATTATTGTGTTTTGTATGGACATAATTAATTGCCACTTATGGCTGTAAATGAGTGTTTATCAAGCCTTTTCTAACATTGTGTCCACTGTAGAATGATTTTTCAGCCTAAACCCAGTAATATCAAACACATTTTATTTCAGGGGCCACATACAAAGCAATTTGATCTCCAGTGGGCCGACCCACTTTATTAAATTGTATATTTATATATATATATATATTATTTGTTTGAGCTATTTACTCATTTAGACTTAAATTAAAACTTAAACATCACAATAGATATATCCCAAAATGTTGAATCACAGGTAACTTAAAAATACAGTATCTCACAGTAATAATTTACCTTTTCAGTAGTAATTCCAACAGAACTGACTCACATTATCACATAAACTGAAGTCAGATCCATTGAATAAGAAAGACCATAGAAAGAACAAGTTATCCCCCCTTTTTTATTTACGTAGGGTGTCTCCAAGGATTCCAAGGAGTTTGAAAAAATAATAATACAGTTTAAAATTTTTAGTATCCATTTAAAAGCATCTGCTATTTTTTATATTTATGATTAAATTAAAAAGCAGATCTCATGCTTGCATTTTTAAGAAAATTTTAATTGAGTCCCCTTGTGCTACACAACTAGTAAAATTTTATTTACATTCAAAGAAAAAAATGTCTTTTTGGCCAATAACTTCAAATAATTCCTAGAATTAAATGTTTCATGAATGAATGAATGAAAAATACTTTATTTATCCCAGATGGGAAGTTCAGTATTGTAACAGGTTCTTTTCCCCCCTTTTTTATCTTAACAAAAATAAATCTAAAACAATAATGTGTTAACTGTAGTGCTAAAAAAAATCATACAAATCCAAAATGTCTGCATCTGTGATCTACAACTATTTGAAACTAAAAAAAAAAGAATAGAAAAAATTACACAGTCTGTTTAGACATGCATTATGTGAAAAATGTTTACATATTGGGGATATTTGGTTCTTTTCTTGAGTTTATTCAATGTTATTAAGCAGATAACATTGGATAGAAATATGCAAGAGATCATCCTGCAGCCACTTTCTTCCTTAACATGCATAATTATTTCCTGTGTTCTGTGCATAAAAACCTGCGTCTCAGTACATTTCATTGTGTTTATGTACAGTACCAGTTAGAACACATGCACCCACTCCTTCTGAGTCAGTGTGTCCACACCTTTGACTGGTGTGTGTGTGATGTTGCATGACTTCAGACTGCAGAGGCATTGCTGTGTGCAGAAACTGACAATGACAACTTGATGGTTGACTGTTTTTTACAGCTTTAATAGACAAATGATGAAAGTAAAGCCACTCTTCTTTCCCTCTGGATTCCTCCAGAGCTTGGCGGGACTTGTTTCGCCCCCTCCCTCCCCATCTCCCTGCAGGTGCCATAGGCTGGAACATTCCACAGAGTGAGGCGACTGATCAGGGCTTGATTTGTAGTTCACTGGTAGACCCTGTCTCACACAACCCCCACCTCCCCCTTCAACCCTACCACCCCACACCCATCCAGTCATTACCCCTTCACGCCCTCCTTTCTGATCACTTTTAGCCCTGTCTTCCCTCACAAGTCAGGCAATCTGTTACCAGTTGATTTGTAGCGTGATTTGTGTGCAGTCGTCCCGACAGCTTTCCGGGGCTTTCAAAGCCACAGTTACATTTTTCTTTCTCTCTCTCTTTTATTTTATGGTTTCAGTAATTTTCAATTATTTCCAAGCTCACTCTTAAGTCTATTATTATAACACTTTATTACACTAATGCATTGGTAATACTTAATGACATGAGTCACAATGAAACAGGGAAAAATAGTCTTTATTTCTTTTTAAGTTTTCTTATAAAATGTATGTTATATATATATATGTGTATGTATTAGGGATGCCCGATATTGGAAATTTGGCCGATATCCGATATGCCGATATTCTAAAACTAATGTGGCCAATAACTGATATTAATACTGATATTAAAGCTTAAAAAAAAAAAGTCAGTTATTGCAAATAGCAGTTTTGTTTTCCGTTTCTGACACCTTGAAAGTTAGGGGTGGGAAAAAACAACGATACACTGAAACATCGCTATATTTTCGTATGCCGATGTCAAATCGATATTAAAAAACGCGGTATTGATCCATTTCATTTATAAAATCTCGTGAGATTTCACCGTTCTGTTACAAAATCTCACAATATTTTGTGAATTCTTGCAAGATTTCGTAACAGAATAATAAAATATTACAAGATTTCATTAGTAAAATAGATCGATATCGCGTTTTTAAATGTCAATATCAGCATATGAAAATATCGCAATATTTCAGTGTATAGATGTTGTTTCCCACCCGTGTCTTTAGAAATGTTAAAGTCTGTAAAAAAAAGTTTTTGAAAAAGAAGGTTTTTTTTTTTAGATTTTAGAAACAGCGGGCTGATCGGTTTATTATCGGTTGAATATCGGTTAAATATCGCTGGGGTGGCCAATATCCGATACTCAGTTTTAAGGCCGATATAGGCTGATACCAATAGGGGGCCGATTATATTGAGCATCCCTAACATGTATATGTATATGTATATATAAATATATATACATATACATATACATATATATAAATATATGTGTATATATATATATATATATATATATATATATATATAAATATATTTATATGTATATATATATATATATATTTATATGTATATGTAATCTCTCTCCTTTTTCAACCAAATCATGAGGTTTTGCTGCTTGATAATGTTTCAGCGTACACGTAAATCTTTCTTTTTAAAGAGAAATACAGCTGTCAGGTACAATTAATTATGATTTATGGTGTTTCTGTCACTGGCTGCATGCTATTCGTGCTGAAATGTTTAGAAGTTGTACAGGAGGAAAACTGTCATGGAGTTAAAATTCTTTGGGGGATTTTGCCTGAAAACAGGAATGAAGGTTGATGATTTAGGTCAGCGTCAGATTAGTGAAGTTTATGACAAGGTTCGGACGTTGTTTTGAAATGTGATAAAGAGCTGACTGGTAAATCTGGACTGTGCCTATGTTTGATGTGGCTGGGTCATGGTGCCCTGTGTCGGTTTCTGGAGGAGTCTGCTTCTTCCATCTCATCCATCCCTTCTTATTCCGTCTTCTATTTCCTTTAATTCTCCTGTAATTCCACTTTGTACACTACAATCCTCATTTCTTTTCATGCTTTCAAAAGTGAAATAACCCCTTTCTTTCTTGCCTTTGGTTTTTGCTGTAGCTTCCTCAGAGGAAGGATACAGTACCTTGTCAGTAAGTGCATTAAGCAGCCTATAAAGCACATATAGCGGCTTTAATGCACAGTTGAAAAACCCCTGCTATTCCTCTCCCACGCCCACACTGAAGACTACCTGTGTGGTGCTTGCAAGCATTGGTGCATGTTTCCCATAAAATCTTATATGTCGGTATTTGTCAGTGCAGGTGGGATGAAAGACACCTTGGGCTTGGTTTTCCATCTGGGAAATACCCTTGCTATGAAGTTATCTAAGACTGCACACTTGCTTTTAAGCTTTTAATGCAACAGAAGTGCATACAAACTTAACTACTCTGAAGTAATGGGAGATACGTGTCTGAAGCAAAAATAATCAAGTTGGGTTTTTACTGAGCTGTTGCTTTAATAAGGTTAAAGTATCAGCTCCCATTTGTTAAAGTTAACTTAAAGGTATACTGTGTAACATTGGACCCAAACATTAGCCTAATGTAAGTAAGAATAGATGATTTATTGGGTCAATGCACAGTACTTGACGCATGTCATTGCTCTGAGGGGGCTGCCCTCCTCAAAAACCAGACATTGTAACTTTGCAGGAGTGGATCCGTCTCTGATTGGATCATGTGACCTGGAGCCCTTTGCTTTATGGCTGGATGACTTCGCTATCAGCTGATCAAAGTGGTCTGCAAACACGATTCCAAAACACGGAGAGAGACTGTTTAATTTTGTGACAGTTGTGTGACCTGTGGGAAGTCACAGGTTTAGTGCCCCTAGTGGCCAAAATTTTCACAGTGTCCCTTTAACTTTTGAGATTACCCATATATATATATATATATTTTTTTATATATATATATATATATATATATATATATATATTTTACAATATTACAGGAATTGATGACTAAAGCCCTATTCTGCTGGGATCAGTATTACCTAGGGCAGTGATTCTCAACCCTGGTCCTCAAGGCACACTATCCTGAAGATTTTCCATTTTGCCCTTCTAAAACACAGCTGATTCAAATTAAATGCATCTCTGATGAGCTCTCTGATTGCACCAGTCTGCTACTGACCCATTAATGTGAGTCAGCTGTGTTTCAACAGGGCAACATGGAAAGTCTTCAGGACAGTGTGCCTTGAGGACCAGAGTTGGGAATCACTGACCTAGGGACCGCATGTAATTTGTAATAATTACATAGATTGTCTGTGATTTTAATCCTGTGTGAATCGGCCATGTCTGGGATTTGCAATGATCCCCCCACAAATTACCTACTATAGGTTCTCTGATGATACTAAACCAATGTGAATAGGCATCTCTGTGATTTGGAGAGAAATGACACATGATTTGGTGGTTCTGGATGCATTTCATTTCCTTTTTGGCGAAGAATGGAGGCTGAAAAATAGGTTTTCCTTCCAAATAACTATGTTTATAAAAATTTATAAAGCATTAACTTTGGAGTTGGAGTGATCAGGCGAAGTTTCACCAGACATATGGCCTACTGTACAGTATATGAAAAATCCGTAAATGGCATTTTGCTCCATTTGTTTTGGACAACATATGGACATGGTGCAAGTTCTTACAGCATTGGTAACGACTGTCCGTGAGTTATTTCAACAGATTTGTCTTGGAATGATCATGCACTGCTGATGGAAACGCAGCTCTTATGAGCAGATGTTGCGCAGTACACAGCGCTTTGACATCATATCTGCTAGATGTCTGTGAATTTCAGTCAGATCTTAGACTTCAGTTATCCCGTGCGAATGTGCAACAGAAAAAAACAGACGTTGGGGGGGTAATTTATTTATTACATGTGGTCCCTGGGTAATACCAATCCCATTACAATAGGGCTTAAGATGGAAAATGTGCTGGACTGAGTAGCATTACAATGTTTATGGTTGTTTTTTAGGATGGTAATGGTAAATGTTCTGTACTTATAAAGCACTTTTCCAGTCATACGACGACCACTCAAAGCACTTCACACTACATGTCACATTCACCCATGTACACATACATGCATACCCAGTTACGCACATCGGACAGTAACGTGGGGTTCAGTGACACTTCGAAACGTAGCCTTGGAAAGCCTAAAATCGGTCCACTTCACAACTCTCTTCTACATCCGATAGTGTCACAGCCAGTATGCAGATGCCTTTAACAATGTATTTGATGAGACTCGAGTTTCTTTTGAGCATTTCTTTCCTTCTTTAAATATTTTTTCCTCAAAGGCTTCAGATAATATTTCAACTTCATTCACAATACTTAAACTTCACTCTCAAAATGTTGAGATGATCATTTTTGTGTCTTGAATTTTATAATAATGTCCAAAAACAACCCCATGTGATTGCTGTGATGGTGAAAATCATGACATGTGCCCTCCACTCCTCCTCCATGTATGACTTTGCAACAGTTTGTATCATGCTACATCGCTTCTGGCATGTTTTTGCATTCATCCATCATTCCTTTCATCCCTGGACACAAACACTCATTGGTGTCCTTTCTCAACATGTTTACAGCCGTGGCTAAAAGGCACGGAGAGTCTGATATGTGGAGCAGATGTGCAGCATCTTGTTTGAGACATCTCAAGAGGATGAAGATGAATATGATAATTGAGGATTCTTACAATGACTGATTAGTCTGTGTTGTGTTCAGAGCTGTTACAAGCTGTAATTTATGCTTTTGCTCCATGCTGAATATCAATTTATCAGCCAAATTTAAGGTCAAGTCAGGGCAGGAAATAGGTGGTATAGTTAGCAGACACTACATCATGCCCCTAGGCGAAGCCTTAGCTAGCCACCTTTTCATATGAGGGCTTCTCCTCCTCTTTAGACCAAACACACGCTGTCAGTTTGTCCCTCGATTGGTCGCGGTGAACCCAAAGGTCGGAGTTCATCTGAGCACAAAGTGGGGGGAGTTTTTTCTTTTTATTGCACTTTGTCTTATGCTTTTCTGTCTTTGATGAAAGGAGGGGGAGCAAAAATGCAAGAGGGCTGAGATAGAGGGGGGTGTGAAGAGCAAAAGCAAAGGAGGGGGTTACTTTATCTTTCTGTGCTGTGTGTGTTTGTGAAGGTCTTTAGGCTTGTCAGAGACAAGCTGAGGTGGGGCAACATTTGGCTGCCTGGATGCTCAGTGAGAGTGCTGTCTTAGCTTGTTCGACGTGCCCGGTCCATTCACCTTAATGTCATCACCCTCCCTCAGGGCTGTTTGCACTTCAGAGGGATTACACTTCAGATCTGTTTTGTTTGTTGGGTTTTCTCTTAGATCCGTCTTTCAGTCTTCCTTTACTTATTTGATTCTGTTAATCTCATCCTGTTCAAACTCCCATCTTGTTTCTTCTTACTGTGATCCCCAGTAGACTGTTTGCTTCTAAAGAAGCCCCCATGGTGTCAGGGTTTGAGGATTTCTACATTTTATATGTAATATAACGTGTAACATCTCCTGCCAGATCTATGAGGCGTTTTAGATTTTTTGTTTCAGTTTCTTCACACTTATCTCATCCATCCTGTTTAGAAGCAGGAAGATATTTCTGAAAGCTCATCTGTTGCCTTCAAAGCGTCGAACAGCTTGAAACTAACATGAAAAGATAACAACTTGTCACTTTCTAAGGAGAAAATGTAAATAAAGTTTCAACAAAACAAAAACATCATTCATGTTTACTGTTTTTAAACTATAGTTGCCTGAATCAGAGAGGACTTTTACAGCAGCTAAGCTAACAGTGAATTAGCATGTGGCAACAGTAGAAGTAATTTTACAATGAAAAGCAACTCAAACCTCTAAAATTGAATCTTGGTTTGAGCAGTTGGCATGTTTTTTCACATCATTTTTCATTTTTACTGTAGTAGTTTCTCATATAATATAAACACGTGTGTTGTTTTATGCCGATGTGCGCGTAGTCGCAGGCCAGTGAATCTCCAGCGTTTCGCTTTAATCTCAAACTACCAACTGCGAGACTTGAAAAATGACAAAGAACATAGAAAAACATAAATTCTATCAATTTAAAAATATTTATGATTATTCTGCCAAGCAGTGAGCTATTCAAGTAGTCTGCCACAGCTCCTGATGGACCAGTTAGCTAGCTACCCTGCTTCACAACATGCAGCGACATGTATAAAGTTATTTGTATTTCTTTTTAGCTGTCACTCAAATTGTTTTTATGAGATTGGTTGAAATTTGCTTGTAACCTCAAAAGAAAGGATTGCTCAAACTGCTATCAAATTTTTAAGGTTTGAGATGTTTTAGATGGTGAATTTTCACTTTTTTGTGATCTTATTGATTAACTGCTAGCTAAGAACCTTTAGCATCCCTTGTTTAGTCACAGTCAAAGCCAAATATAATGTCCCAAGTAGTTTTATTTAAACCAGCCGGATGAAATATTGCTCAGCTATTCAAAGAACAATAAAATGTAAACATAAATACTGTATAACAAATGTTGCAGATGCAAATAAGGAACATTACAAAAGAATTAAATATATTGTTTGGGCAGCATTTATGTATAAGGACAAAACAAACAAACATTATCAATATCTGCGATATGGTCCAGTTCCATATCTCATTTAAAAATATATTGATATATATATTTTTTTCATTGATCTATCACCTAGCCCTGGGGAAATGTGGTGTTTGCATGGCTTTCTAATTAGCAACATTTTTTAATTGATGCATTTATCTCACACCCCAGTACAAAATACTTTTGGTTAAAGGTTAGATACTTCCCCATTTTGCGACAGCCTATAATGTATTGGGCCAGCAGCTATCTCAAAACACACCAAAACAAATGTGTGCACAGCTCTTCTGTGCTGTTTAACTTTACCTTTAGCATGTCAGTGTTAACTAAAATCAGCTCATTTAAAGGAGAAAACCCTAACTTTGGCTCTCTTGGTCTGATGTTGTACAGTTTAAATCCAGAAATGTTTTGTAGCCTTTCTTCTATTTCTTATAAATTTCCAAAAGAATTATTTTAAGATATTATAAGTTCAACTCTGTAAAAGGTTGATATTATTTATTTTTTTTTTAAATTCCATATCTAGCATGATGGTGAATCCCCTCTTTTCTCAGCCTTGCATCCATGGTTACTAGATCTGTTGCAAGGTAAACCCATGCATGCTGCACACTGGGATGGAAACACTATCATTGGAACATCAGATGTGTCAGTTATTGTGTACTATTACCGCCTCACTGTGTCTCAGCCTTTCCCTTTAATTAAAACACTTCCGCTCTGTTTTTCCACCGCTGTGTCTCACACACTCATCCTTCACCCCCACACCTTCTTTTCCAGCCAGGTAATCCAGGCAACCACTTTATTTACCTCTCCTGCTGGCTTCTAGCCTTCCTAAAAATGCCATAAATTTGGTTCTTTCACCAGTTAGTCTTTATTGGACTTTTTGGCTGTAATTCTGTCAAAAAAACTGTTATTCTTTTTTTTATTTGACCTCATTTCATTCTTATCTCCTATCCAGCATAACAGCAAGCAGCAGAGTGGTGATCTGGCTACCGTGTTGTGCCGAACAAATTTGCTTTTTCACGGAGATATCAGTGAATATTATGGAAATAAAGATTTGTGGATCCAGATTTATAAATGTAACCAGGTCTTCAATGCTACATTATCAACATTCTCTGAAACCTGTATCCAAATCCGTTCTTCACTTTTTGGTTATTTTGCTAACTAGCCGACAGACAGACTCCGGCAGCTGCATTCGCTCCTTGGCAGAGGTAGGGTTAGTCCTGAGTCCTGCTCAGTGATGTGTGCGGTTGTGGAAATGTGGCTGCAGCTCTTCAAGGATCAGAAGCAGATCCTTGGAGGGTGGGCCCCAAGACCCAGGTGACCCGCAACAACCACGGATCACAAAACCAGCCAGCCATCGCAGGGACAATCATGTAAGACATCAGCAGAGACCCCAGCCATGTCTGAGCTCTTTCAGTAATAACCTCACTGAATCCACTGCCAAATGTGATGATGTCAGGTGTTTAGTGAAAACACGGGGCCTAATTGAAATGTGCCTCAGCTTATTTCTGTATAAACACCAACCACTACATCAATTTGAGAGATCACTTATTGATTTTCCTTTGTAAAGCACTAAATATTAGATTTATTACACAGAGTTCAAGATAAGATCAAATCTTTGTGCTTTGTTAATATAGACAGCACTGAAATATAGTTGATTTACATAAGCTTACAATTAGCTTGGTAGAGGAAATGTTTTGACTTCTATTTGTCTTTAACATATAATTCATTCAGTTCTGTCATGGTGGTCAATAAAGACGGGCCGTTTGTCTCAGCTTAGCAACACTCAGTAACCTTTGCCAATCAGAGTTATTTTGTAACTGCTATAAATCAGAGGGACCTCCCCAGTTTGTTTTGTAGGGGAAAATACCACATCAGTCAGGTGTGTTTTGTAGGTGAGTGTGAGGTTCATGTGGGTGAATCCCCACTGAGGAGCACACGTCATGTGTGATGGGACTGATGGGCATCGCTTTGCTTTTTAATTCTGCTATTTCAGTGACTTCTCTATCAATCAAACTTAGCCAGCCGCCTGTATTTACAAAGTGTGAAAACCTCAAGACCTTTTCCATCCCCTCCAAAACTGTTCAGGTATTTTGCCAGCGGATCTCGAGCGATAAAGCATATTGTTTACGTGGGAGTAGCGGCTGGGGTTTAAAATCTCCGGAGGGGATATTTTCAGGGACTGGGTCACTCCGTCCTCTGGCACACACCCATAAAACTGCCTCAGCTTGCTGCCTTGACCTGCTACTGCTGGCAGGGCTCTGTCTTAACTCGCTAACCCTGGCCCAGTTTCTCCTGAGCTAACCATGCCTGGCTGCAAGCAAGCGTAAGTCGACTTTTGGCAGCTGTAACAAAGAGCTTTTGTCATCTGTTTTCGAATATCAGGAAAGAACAGAAATGCAGCTTTGCTTTAAGATTGCTTTGGTAACATTTCTTGTTAAATAAATAGTTTTGCAACCTGAAAATCGTCTGCTTAACCGTGCACCAGCGGGTTTTTACTGTGGTCAGCACCCCTGACTGGAGGGCCTTGCAGCTTAGCACCACCTGGCACCGTTCCCTTCAACTTCGCCCTCAACCTCGTGCTCTTAGTATTAACTCTATTCAATATGGAGTGAAGGGCCCCAGCCTGTCCTCTGGCTCTGTTCCCTGCTGCCCACCGTGGCCCCAAATGGCCACTAATGAGGGGCACAGATGATAACTGTGCCAGGCTACAATGCAAAACATGCTAGCTTCTGGAGATGCCGAAGTCTCGCATTTATCATCTTTATTTACATTAGAAGACCTTCAAATCTCTTTTCCAACCGGAAAAGGAGTCTCAGTGATGTGTGATGGTTCCAAGTGTCCAGTAACGGTGGTCAGTGTGTTTGTCAACACAGTGCAGTTGCCCCACATATTTATTCACTGGAGCTGACTCTGCTTTTTCCTAAAATAGCCCACTTGCTGGCTGACCAGAGAGCAGCTCCGCTGTGTGACTGCATGTGCAGGACAGGGAGAATGCAAATGCCATGACCTAATACACAGTAGTTCTCTGTTTGTAAACCGTGCCCTGCATTTTGTCTCATTTTGAATTGACTCGGACGTGCATAAATCTGTGAATTTCTCTAACTTGAGTCTGCATCAGGTTTTCACTGATGATTATTTAAGGAAAGATAAAGAATTGAAGAAAAAACGGCCCGAAGCTTCTGCTTGCCACGGTTCAACTTTAATTCCTTTATTAATTACATAACATTTTGACTAGAAAAGCAATATTATAGACTGTTTATTTTTATCCAGGATCTGGTCTAAAAGCTTTAGATTCTCAGATCTGTTCTAGTTTTAAATAGTGAAACTACACAAAGATCTACTTATTGCAGAAATATAGATAATGATGTTTTATAGTTTGTCATCTCAGGAATTATTCTAATTATAACAAGAAATGTATAAACTATTTAAGTTTATTTTACAGTTTTTCTCGGTCACTTTGATGCATTTCTCACAACAGAATTAATATTTGCACAGCAGTTAGCAGGATAACCTGCAAAAGTGTGTTACTTGTTGAAAATAGATTCCTCGAAAGCAAGCATTTATGTCAGTGAAACTGTCAGAGCCATCAAAATGAAGTTTTAATACAAAAAAGTCTGATCATGGAGACACTACCTGAAAATGCCCAAGACAGCACAACACACTCGATGTACAGCCATTTGAAAACTACAGTAAAGCTACACAGTGTTGTTTTTAGAACTGATTATATTACACAGAATACATATATTTCACATATTTACTTTATGGGCTCTTGTCTGTCTGGCCACATATTTTCATCCACATGACATCGGATATCATCCCTTGCGATGTAGTGAGGATATATGTATAGTGATATATGTGTTTTTAGTGGTTATTGGCATCGGCTGATATGTCGGGTGGGTTGGCCGATACCCCACTCAGACTTACAGACTTTAAAAAAACATCTATATATTTATTACGTTTAAGTTAAGTTTAATGTTTCTTTTTAATATCTGTTTACAAGCACTCTTTCTTTTTTTATATATTTATTTTAAGTGTTTTGTTATTTTTCTTAAAAAAAAAGAAAAATTTTTTTTGACTGTATCCTTCATCATTTTAATTTGAGAGTTAAAGCAGAACTCAGTAACTTCAGGTCGGGGCTCCCCCTAGTGGCGCCCTTTCACTGTCGTGTTCAACCCCCTTACACCCCCACAGCACACAGACGGCTTCTCTACCTGTCTTTCTTCTATTTTGATCCCTGGATATATTTCTAAGCTTTTTCTAGCTTGTTGATGCTACTTTGCTGCGTTGGTATCAGCACAGCATCTCCCTCTGCTCAAAGCAAAGTCCTGTATTTTCTGAAACGGGACGTTTTACCCGCGATTTGCTGGTAAATATGCCGTGGATTATATTTTTCTCTGGTGTTGGCGAGTAGCAGGTAAGAATACGAACTTTTATTTACTTTTTGCGGACGTGACAAGTGATTATTGAGCCTGAAGCAGTGATGCTTCACCCGGCGCCCAGACAGCGCAAGCTACGTGAATCACTCTGGTCCAGCAAAGAGTTGGTTATGAGAGCCAGGAGCCGTGTTTAGGTGGTGTGAAGCTAAAGAAATGTTTTCTTCGAATTAGAGCTGGTAATCTGGTTAAAATCAGAGCTGGAAGCAGCTCGGTAGATAGGGGACCTGAGTACCGTACAGCGGTTTCTGTTGTCGCAAGTTCTGCTCGGGTCGGCGCAGGCAAAGTTGTTTTTAGCTGCTCGCAGGCCAGAGGCCCCGGCGGGAGGGGGGGAAACATTGAATCGCTCCGTAAACACTTTGTTTAGCCCCACGGGGATTCCGAAAAGCATTTATTGAGGTAAAAAAGTTACTGAGTTTCCCCTTTAAATGCAATATCGCCCCCAAATATCGGCAGGTTGTATCAGCCATCAGCTAAGGCTGATTAGAAGATACCGGTATCGGCCCTAAAAGATCTGTATCAGTTGAACCCTACTATAAACCTCCTATGTTGGTTCAGAAAAACTATATTACCTTTTACATAACGCTTATTATAACTGGGGACCTTAATGTAGACTCATAACAAGTTATAGTTACATAACAACAGTAACTTTTAGTTTAAATTAATTTGATTAAAATTAGTAATGGAGACAGTCTTAAGGGAACCAAAGGTGTAAAATGATAAATGATATTATCCACAGTTTTCTGTGTGACTCTAAGGTTGTTTTCACACATATTTGGGTCAAGCCAAGCGCTGTCACAGCAGTAAAAAGGTTGCAATGTTTCAATTTTCAACTAATAGGGCTCCGTTTCACATCTGCTTTTTCACACCGCGCCCAGCAGTCATTCTACAGACTGGAGCATTGTGTATCCATGGCAACCAGACAGAAGTAGACGCATCCCAGCTGTAAAGCGTGGCTGTGTTGTAAACAAAACACACGTGAATGAAGGAGTGTGTTGAAGACGAGACACGGTGGCGTGTGGACAACAATGTTGGCAAGTACTGGAGGCGGCGGATTTACAGACAAACCAGAGCAAGACGCAGATTGATTGTGTTGAACCGTGAAGTCCAACCATACGCAGATATTATCGGCGAACAGCCAGGTACCGGTAAGTTGTAAACATTAGCATTAACGCTTAGCCTGCTAGCCCTTGTTGGAAATTTGTCCGGTGTTTGTGAACGCCCCGTTGATCTTAAGATTTGAAATACATTAGTAGCTAGCAAACAGATGGTACTAAACGTTCGGCCGTGTAACCCTCTTAATTTTAATATAGCACTGTAATATAACACAGGATATCCCAACAGTACAGCTGCCTACAGATACCTGGAATTTAGGTCAGGCTAAAGTTGTGCATTCACACATCACTTGCGGCACATTTCAGGTCGACGCAAGCCGCTCCGAAACCTCCCTGTACAGCAGGTCCGAGAGCGGGCGAGTTGCGTTGACTACGAGCACAAGTGGCGTGTTCACACAGACCCAGTTGTGCCGTGTACGGTACCAAAACCCAGTTAGGTGGACCTAAATGGGTCCTGTGTGAAAACAAACTAAGAAACTGCATGAACATTCACACTAGGCACACTGAGAACATTAATTAACAGTTAAGTAAGAAAGTGCATTCACTGCTGTCCGAACAATGCACACCTTGTTGGGCAGCCCTGACATCACCTCATGCCGGACAGTATGTTTGCTGTCATTGTGATTGACAGCATGCAATAATAATATTTCACCTTGCTTTCATTTAAAGGTGCCATGACATCAAATTTCACTTTTCTGGGGTTTTGGGTGTATAATATGATCTGTTGTGCACTGATGAGGCCATGTGAATGTCCAGAGTGAGAATCAAAGTTCCTGTTTATGGTCTGTCAGCTTTGTCTCTCTGCTCGGAAACAGTTGAATCAGACAGCAGCTTATCATTCTACGTAGTTCTATCATTCTACGTAATTTAATTGCTCCAATAAGAGCACACTATCAAGTAAACAGCCCCCCCCCCCCCCCCCCCCCCTCTCTCTCTCTCTCCTAACGGTTTATGCACCGTCCGCTCCCCCCCTCCCCTCCCTGTCTGATTCAGCTTCGTGTATGGAGCTAGTAGAAACTTCTGTGCAGTCAGGTCTGGATTTTCAAACAAATGGATTTAAAAGCAAACTTGTGCAGGAACACTGAGGGAGGGGGCCACAACCTTGTCATTACCTGTAAGTTTATTTATTTTCTAAATGCTGTCTTGTCTGATAAACGTAGCTGACACTGTCTGAACTGCCCATGTTGCTAGCAGTTAGCCTTTAGCAAACTCCGACCGCAGCTTGACCTAGATTCTCCAAATAAGGTCATAGTGAAATAAGGTGTAGCCAATCAAATCTGTGCAAGCTGACAATATACAAAATATACACCATCGTCTTCATAAATCACTACCGAATTCTGAGTCATCATCTTATCTCATATGACAGAAGCGCTCCCCAATGGCAATCTGTTGCATACCTGTTGAACCCCATGAGCTGTTTGACATTGCTGCAAGACTCATGACTTGGAGGGGCCTGCATTTGAACCTAAAGTACTTGATGACACAGAGGTCTGATTACTGTATCCTGCAGGTGCGAACAAACTGAGAGAAACTGCTGTTAATTGCTACTGCAGGGTAGAAGATGAAGTGATATTGAGGTTGAGTGCCAGATGTGTTTGAATTATTTTAGGTTAGCTGAGAATCCAGTGCAAGAAAGCCACATTCAACCAGCAGGCTGTGAGACCCTTATCAGCAGTAAAGTTTACTCCTTTTAAAGACTGTGGGTGAACTCCAGGTTTACATATTCCTGCATTTGCCCAACTCTTTGTCTTTATATTTGTCTTTCTTGCAGCAGGAACTCTGTAAACGGTGACATCAGTAACAGGTGATAACTTCTATGTACAGTACATTTATCCTTTCAGGGAGGAAGAGGTATTTGGAGTATTTTGTATACATTGTAAGCTTATTAAAGTGCATATTTCAAAACAACGTTGGCTCCTACATACTCAAGGAAATGTCCTCAATGCCATGCTGTCCTTCTAACAGTGTCTGGAGACTTCAAAGGAAAAAAATTAAGCAGTTTAAGCAACAATCACACAAATAAAAAGCAGTTTCAGATTCTTAGACAGAAGGTTTTTGGGATTGTCAATGAAATGCTTGTAAGTTTGAAACACTTTTAGTATCTTGGATTTGATTCACATATGATTGAACAGAGAAAACAATGATCAGATTAACTCATGTCTGCAGCGCGGGAGTTCCGTTTGTCCGATGCCACCTGCAGACGAATGTCCCAGCCTTTCCTCCAGGAATGTTCATGCATTCCTGATCCCAGCAGATGACATTTAGGATGGTGGAATCTGTGTCAGACAGCGCGGGACAGGTCTGGGCTTACAACCTATCAGCCTGTTAGGGGTAATAGCTAATGAACCGTTGCCGGGGGCGACATGCACATTCCATGTCATCGCCATAGTTACTACCCGCCCATCCCTCCTCCCTCCCTCTCGACCGCCACCTCTTACCCCCGCTGCCCTACAGCTCCTATAAGAGGTCACACACCTGTCTGCACCTCCTCTATCCTTCCTATCATCCTTCCCTCATCCCTTGTTTCACTTCATGTTGCTCTGCTCTCATTTGAACTCTGTGACCCCATGTTGATTTGCCTCAAATGACTAATCAGCATCTATTAAGCCACCAATAATGGATGACACTGTTTACTGCAAACTGCAGTGGACCCCATATGTAACACTGAAGTGATGCATTTACTGAACATTTGCTTTACAGATTTACAAAAATATTAATGTAAAAATGCACAAACTGCAGCAAAATTATATGCGAGCATCTAATCTGTGGAAGATATTTTGTTAAAAAATGTCCAGGGCATTAGTGTAATAAAAATACTATTCTACTCTTTCTGCAAAGGCAATACGGTATGTTGACACAAAGCCAAGACTTAGGAGTACAGTAGGAGCACAAGCATGTGATAATATTCTAGTTCAATCTAAAACTGATACATGAATAATTCTGTTGATTAAGTGGCTCCTGTTTGTAGCTGTTTGTTTCTGTATTAAAAACAAAAAAATGTTTGAATTGTAATATCTTAAAGGGACTGGAGGCAGGAATTTAAAAAAACCCAAACATGCACGTCCATTTTTTTTAATGCTAATGGGTGATGAAGCGCTAAATGCCAAAAAGAAGGTTTCCACCCACGGCTCTCTCCGTTGCCTTGAACAGGCTGTGTGCTGTAAAATGCGCTGCAATTCGGTGGCTGAATTTCCCGCGCTGCCCTGCGGATATGATGTCAAATGGCGCTACATCCACAGTTTTGATACAGGAAGAAGCCGGTCGTGGTAAATTCAAACACTGTAAGCGATAGTTATGGATTCTTCTGCCGTCAGCAAACGATCCAGATCAACTGAAAGACACTAAAAAGTGTAACTACGAAGAAAAAGCGTAGTAAACAACATTATAGCTTCAGTTTGTGCACGCTCCCGTGACGGCTTGGCTCGTGGCTGTAGTTACCTGAACTGCCAGTCGCGGCAGTCGTGAGTTTCATTTCTTAATCTTGCCTCTAGTCCCTTTAAAGAAATGCTACAAAACTTTGGTCGATTTTATCATTGAGATGCCCCAATGATGTCCTCTTGTGTTTCCAGTTAGAATCAGCCACTGTGCAGATTCAAAATGGCCATTGTGTTGATATCAAGGGATGTATATTGTTATTATTTTATTGATACCGATACCAATATCAATACTTCTTATTGATGCCGATTTTTAACAATACTCTTATTGATACTATAACATAATTTATAGTAAACAATAAAGGCATTACGAGATGTTAAAAGATCAAGAACTCTTGTTTGGACGGTATTGAAGAGGTCTGGATGTTAAGGTAGGTGAAGGACAGCTGTGAGAATAACGGAAGTGTGTCTGTCTTACTCCTCCACTGTGATTACATGACAGTGTCATGATTGTTTGAAGGTTAGGTAGACATTTAAAAACTTTAAAAAGTATTGATAACAGTATCGTTTGTACAGAATCTCAATTGTACGCTGGTATCATTAAGACTAGGAACCGGTACCAAATGATACTCGTACTCAGTATACATCTTTATTGATATCCAGTTACTAGCATGTGATGTGGATGACTTCAGGAAACATCACTAATGATGTGTCCCTGGGCATTTATGGATGTATCTACACACCAATTAAATTTTAATGCCACATAAGAAACATGTTCTCTGAGATAAATGATTCTTGTTTGATCATTTTTGAAAAGGAAGCAGGAGCACAGAATCTTCAGATTTCCATCAAGACCAGACCGTCACATGGTCATAGCCAGTGTTCAACATATGAGGCAGTGCAAGAAAGTCAAATCTTTTAACTCTGGTTTTGGTCATTTATAATGAAGCAACAGGTTGATTCTGCTGTGTGTATTTATTTGTGGTGCGTCAGATGTCATCGGTGGTGGGTTAAGTCTTGAGGCTGTTTTATGCTTTTATCTGATAGAGGGAGAAGCATGAACGGAAAATAAATCAAATACGTGACCTACAACTTAAACTCAATGTTATCTCAGTGGGAAAACCTGGAATCTCCTTTTTGGATGTTTGTGGAGTCCCTGTTCTACTCAACAACCTTAATTAGATCAGCTTTACACATGGCAGGAGTATTCGTAGAGGCTATAGAGGACACTATATTGAGGAAGATCCTTTTTGGGATCAGGGCTTTTCATGTTTTGGCCAAAGGTTGTTTTCTGCCATGCTTTCACAGCTGTCAATTGCCTCCAGGTGAGGCATTTAGGGCCTGTCACTAAACTGTAACTATAAATTAACAAATGTCACCATGAATGAATGGGCTGTAAATCTAATATACTGCTTAACTGAGACCCCCTGGTAGAGAGTCCCTTTATTCCAGTTCTGCATCTGTCATTTCTTTAAGTGTATGGAAAACCAGTGTGACCTTTACTTTCAGGTCAATGAGGAAAACTGGTTAGCAAGGTGTGCAAAGGCCGATATAAACATGGAGGACTTACATCACTTTACATGTCACTCAGGAATTTGTAAGTAAGGCAAGAGCGTCCAGAGTGGACAAAGAATTTGGGACTGAAGTTGTACACATGGCATATCTATGGATGGGTACCGAATTCGGTACTTTTATTGGTACCTACCGAACTCTGTATTACCGAGTACTGATTCATGTAAAATCAAACAGTACAATGTTTTGGTACCCAGATGCATCCTTTTTACTGTAAGGGAGTGGAGGAGTTGTTCATTTCTATGTGATGTTCTACGTGAACGTCGCATCAGCTGCTGCACCTGTGGGTTCAGACAGAATAAGCAAGTGATTGAAAGCGCTTTTCTGGCTCCACTTCTCTAAAATATAAAGTTCGCTGCAATATTTGAGATGCCAAATCTAAGAAAATCGGCGGGAATACGTCTAATCTGAGCTGATTAAACAGAATATTCTTCTCAAAACTCTGTTCCTGACGCTTCATCTGCAGCTGGGAGAGAGGAGGGGGACAGCAACAGGACAATCATGTCTTGGGACAATCTAATCAGGGGCAGATAATAACCAGCGGGATTCAGAAACTGCTGTTCAAGAACTCAGTATGATTTTATGCTTAATGAGTTTGTCATCAACCAACACAGTAAACCAGTTCAGGGGCCAACGTGCAGGTCACGTCTCTCCCTCTGTCCTTCGCATCCCACACCTCCTCATCACGGTAGAGTTTCTGCATGCGAGCTGTTGCATTCGCCACAATTTATTGAGTCTGTGTCTCTCTCTGAAGAAGCTTGTTTGGTTAATCCAGCACGGCATAAACTGTCTGCACCAAGTTAGTAAGCTTGGTTGGTCACTGCATGCAGGAGGCGGACAGCCTCTATCCTACGTCTGCGCAAAATGCTGTGACAGTATCCACTCATTCCATCTTTTTTATCATTAAATTATTCTATCACATAGTTTCCCTCTGCTTGCCAAAGGGCTCCAACACCATATAGAATAAAAAGGACTGGATTTATCAGTTAAAAAAATTGTTGAGAATGAGAAATATATCTGTTATTGCCATATAAACACACACAAAAGTACTGAAATTGGTACCGATCGGTACTGATACTAATTTACAGGTACCAGAATTTGGTACCGTATCAATTCAAATGTGAATGGTACCCATCCCTATAGGCATATCATAAAGGTAACCAGCCTGTTGTGGCCCTCTGTGACCTAAAAGTTTTATGTTTATAGATGTAGACTTGTTTTCTTTGGATTATCACTGATAAGAGGAGGGATGGGTAATAGACATGCAGGTGCAGGATTCACCTCTGGGTTCATGAAAGGACAATTGACCAGTCACCTGTTGACTGCACAGATAAGAGAAACAGCATGTCTTGCAGTGAATGGTGCAAAACGAGGAATTTCTACTGTTTATTTACCATTCTGTATTCCATGTTGAGCTGCGAGTTGGATGAAGTATTGACTTCTCAACAAGCTGTATTTCAAAACTACTACACACTAAAAACTCCTGGGTCAAAAAGGGTTATGTTTGACCCACTGCTGGGTTAAAAATGGACCAACTAATTTCTGGGTTACTTCGACCCAGGTTGAATATTTGACCTTGAAGTTGGGTTACATGGACTACGATGTTGGGTTATTTTAACCCAGAAGTTGGGTCTACAACCCAACAACCCAAATGTCTGGGTTGAAGTAACCCAGAAATTAGTTGGTACCTTTTTAACCCAGCAGTTTGACCCAGGAGTTTTTTACAGTGTATTATTTAGTTGAAAGTTTAATTTTCATGGAGCTGCAACAGAAACACTGGTTAACCCACATTATTAGTCTGGAAGCAGTTGGATGGTCTTTCAACCAGTTTTTTTTTTTTTTCACCATCAAAGATAACAACCCCCAAAATTACATAAAGTAGCTGAAGAGACCATGTTTTCTTAAAGGCGCTGTAGAAGAACATTTTTGTTTGAGATGTTGTAAAAGATGGATTTTTTCCTTATCTGGTGGCCATATTCTGAGCAACAGTTAGCTTAGCATTAGCTTAGCGGTTAGTTCAGTAGAAAACAGCTTTTAAAATGTGGGTAAGACATTACATGGTGTGACGAAAGCAATTCCCCATAGCTTGTAGAGCTAACTTGAACCAGCATGACATTAGGTTTGAGATATTATAGAGGGTAAATATTTGCTCTTTGGTGTTTTTGTTTTAAGTAGCGATTGAGTTAGCCGTTAGCTTAGCAGTTAGGTTATTGTCTTCCCAGCAGTAGAAAGCTCTGGCAGGTTTTACTGCAAGAGCTACTGCTACCACTCCTTCCTCCATGTTTTGTACTAGAAAGTTAAACTTTTGCTCAGATTTCCCCTCAAGCTACAGATTGGCAAGATTAACACAAACACAGATATGAAAACAAAGCTAGCTTAAGGTAATAACTGCCTCAGATGGTTGAAGTGACCATGCATGACCTCAATGAAGAGAGGTAAGAATGAAGCCAGGGCATGTCCCTACATAGAGGCACTGTTTAAACCTCGAGGGAACATGACCTCTCCTACATCGTTTAGAAATGGTGATCGACTGACCCTGAGATGGAGGTCCAGAGATAGCACCAGTTTGTGACAACAGTATTAGTTAGGCCTTATTCCTCTATTTGTTGAGTTGGTATTATGTTGCTGTAAACTGCATAATCAGGATGCTTTGAGTTATGATGTCATTTTAGTATGCAGCCATCTCTGGCCTCTAAATCAGAAACGTGCAAGGTGTGCCGAGGCAAAGATAGGGGCTGAAAGAGAGAGAAACTATCTCAGTCTGTCACTTCCTCCTCTCCTTTCCTATAGAATGAACGCCAGAAGCCAGATAAATTGGACCTGGGCCTCTGTCTTATAATACAGCCATTGTTTTTATTGCCAGACTAAACCAATGCTCTGTCATCTTCCCTCTTGCCACACTCCCCCACGAGACCTCTTTACAGGTTTTTTTTTCTCCCCGGCCCTGCTCCTCCACTTTGAAAAAACAAGGTTCCTCTTCTCTTTTAGGGATGAAGGAATAGCCCTTTAACTGGGAAATGAAGGTTCCTCCTCATCATTGGTTATTGATAACCTTCCATTTAAAAACCCTTGCCCACCCTATGACCGATATAGAAAAGACACCTCATAAATTACAGCAAGCAAAGCCTTGATATTCACATCTGCACTGAAACTGTTTAACAGAAGGCATGATGAGAGGTAAACTTATCCTTTTATGGAGCAGGTTGATGTGCATCAACGAGCCACAATTGGACATTTAGTCGCCCGGGCTCTCTCCCTGCTTTGACCTAATGTCGATTGACCATTGAGCATTCCATTCCTTCCACTTATTTCAGCCTCCCCATGATAAGGTCAAAGGCCAAGCAGAAGTAGAGGAGCAAAGGGGGTGGGGAGGAGTTAGAGGTTGGCAGGGAGTATCCTTTATTAACCCTGTGTGTTGTCTTAGTTAGCAGGTTGTGCTGTGCATTCTTGTTATCCTCCACGCTTAAGGAAAAGGGAGAGATGGATGCTTTCCTTTCCTTACCTTCTTTGGTTGGCATGCTATACTTCATTGCTTGTAGCCTGAGCTGGTTGATACATGTCAGGATTTCCACAGAAGTTCAGAGAAAATTCCATGTTTATGGTTAAATAATACCACTTTAAATATTACAACGAATACTTTTTAAAAAGCAAAACCTGACAGATTACTGGATTTATTTAACTCATATATCCAATAAAATAGTGTCTTTAACAGTTTCTGTGCAAGCCGCACAAACTGCACGTGCCTAACTTTGTGCGGCTGAAAACACACAAGCATCTGAAAGCGTCTCCTTTCTTGGCAGTCCCCAGTTGTTCCACTGGAAACAGGGAGGTACAGACCCAATTTTCAGATGTTTGTGTGTTTTAAGACGCACAATGTTAAGCACGTCAGTAAACGCTAGCTGGCTAATGCTAGCATGCTGTGAAGTGCCGGTGTCGTGCGGTGTTGTGCCCCAGCGGCGACAAACAAACGTGTGTTTTATTATAAAGTTCAGCCCTTCACCGCAGCGAATCGATCGCTTTGATCCAGCTTTTGATCCGGTATCACTTCAGTCTGGAATGAAAACTTAAGTATGTTTGGAGTTTATACGATTTAAACAGTAAAACAAAGCAGGAACGGCTGATGTTAAAATGGCCCGGAAGAGGAAATGCCCAAATACCGGAAAGTTCCGGTAAGCGTGATAATCCCCTATTGAAACACACATTGGAGCAAGCGAACAGCCTGCCCCCTCCCCTCCTTCCCAAGCTGATACACCGGGTGAGTCTCGCTAGCATCTGACTGCATTCTTGAACATGGGTGAATTCAAGTTGGAGTTTTCGAACGTATGGATTAAAAAAAACCGTTAGCAACATTGAAGGAGGCAACCACAACGTTGTCATTACCCGCAATTTTATTTATTTTCTAAATACTGTATTGTCTGATAAACGTACATTCATTGTCTGAAGTGCCTCTGTTGCTAACAGATAGCCTCTTAACAAACAAACGCTAACAGCCAGCGTTTGTTTGTCAGCCATTGCTAGCAATGGCCACTGCTAGCCATTGCTAGCCACTGCTAGCAATGGCTGAGCCAAGATGATGCAGCGGTGAAGAATCACAGACGCGTCGCTTAAGGTTACACGTTTATTACAATATAACTGGTAAAATACGGCAAAGGACTGTGTCGTCAGTTCCTGTACTTGTCTCAGCGGTCAAAACGGAGTCCCCAGGTCCAGCTGTCTGTAGTCCGCGCTCGCTCTTGCTCACGTTCCGAAGGGCCCCGTCTTCCTGTTTACTGTGATGCTTTATAGGACCCTGACAGACCCCTCCCCACCTGATATTCAGTCTGATGTGAGTCGTCTGTGAATGACACGTCAGCTTGGGATCTAGGTTCATAATTTGTCATGTCGCCCTAATTTATCAGTCGTCCTTGTCCTTGTCATAATCTTAACAGTATATATCTATAGAGTCAGACTGTCTGCCACCACACTTTCACTGTTGATGAGGCTGTTTATCATCTTTGCCTTTCTGTGCGTCTCACTGTAAAGATGACTGATCCATAAAGGCCCACATTAGGGGACACTTAACCCCTGGTCAGTCTATGTTATTTCAGAGAGTTTTGATCCAAACTGGCCCCTCTGGTGGGGTGTTGTTGCTTCTCAGCAAGCTCCCCACGTGTTTCATGTTATTTTTTATGTAAAAAGGTAGATGAGGGGCCGACAGCAGGCGGCTTGTTCTGGCAGGACTGCTGTGGTGTTTGAGTCTGTGATGCCTGTCAGCTGTGTAAAGCTCGGCTAAGTCTCTGCACTCATGTAAATAAAAAAAAATAGCTTTCATTGCACAATACAAACAACATCCATCATCTGCTTATCTCTTGTGTTCACCATAGTTTCACTTGCTCCACAAAGCGATGATTTCTTGTTTTTAAAGTACAATAAGCAGGACACTCATCTATATCTCTCAGCATGTCTTTATGAAGAGAAAAGTATGTTGATACAGTACACAGGAATCCCGAAGAAACCAAAGAAATAGGTTCTTATGTGATTTTTAACTTGTGTGCAGATGCATGCACTAACCAGAAACCGCCATGAATAAAATTTTTAAAAAAGAAAAAGAAAGAAATTTTACTTTCGGGTTTGTCTAATTACAATTTGCTAAATGTTTAACAGATTTAAGCAGTTTCCCACCTATTTTTCAGTTCTGAATAGACACTGAGATTTAGTAGTATTTGATTAAATATATCACTCACAAAGACTTTTCTGTCTTTTCAGTTAATTAAAACGTAACATCACTTGAGTCCAAGCCAATTTTTCCTATAGGGACATTAAAGTGTATCGTTTAAGCTAAATTTTTGTTGAAAAAAAGTGTTAATCAGAGTATAAATAAAACATGTTTACTGAACATTTTTTAGTACAGTTTTCAAGTTTGTTTATCTTTGAGTCCTTGGCCCCATATGTCTGAGATTTAAGAGGAGTTAAACATATATTTTGTCTCATTCAAACCATATTCTATTTGCCTCAGTAGGGAGAACTTGGAGAATTGGGAATGACGTCACGTCCAAAATGTTGGTAAAGTTGGAAAAACCAGTATGATTTGTTAAGTACTGGAGTTGTCTCACGCTGAAATCTGTATGCAAGTGAAGTTGGACTACCCAGTTCTTCCCACATCCCATATTAAATATGTTAGGTTCCATGCTAATCCCCAACCCCAATCCCTAACCTGTTGAACTGGATGGTCCAACAGAGGTCACAGCCGGATATACACTTGCATTCTGGTGCTTACAGACTAGAAATAAAAAAGAAAAGACTAGAAATCCACACAGTGCCATCTGATGCCAACACATTCTGCTCAATTTTGCACATAGAAACATGATAGAAATGTGTTTAATGGTAGAAGTTGTATTTGATATTCTTATATTTGTTTCTTATTTCCTTTTATTGATGTGTAAATTCATTTTATTTTATCTTAGCTGAATATATTTTACTTAAACTTCCAGTGTTTTAGAGTTTTAGATGTTTAGACTGCCCAGTGCATTTAATGATGGTTGGGACAGTGCTTACTCAGTAATCACTTTATAAGAAGCATGTTCATTTGTGATTACAAGCATGAGTTTATGTTGTGTTTATGTTTCCGTTTCTTCGTGTTTTAATGTAAAGCACTTTGTTTTGCATTTTAATGTATGAAAAGGGCTTTATAGATAAAGGTTGATTAATATTTCAGCTGTTAGCACATTTTACACAGCCATCCTTGGTGAGATTTCTCTGACTTGTAGAGTCAAATCCTCTTCAGACATTCCTATTCATTTTTTTTTCCCACTTAGAACTCAGATATTTGTAATTTGTGGTCCAAATGGACCATGGTGTTGCAACTCTTGTGATCTGTTTTATTCTTTTTTTAATTTTTTTCGTAGACTTCTTTTAGTAGGTAAGTCTGTTTCAGTGCATTTATCTCCCTTGGGCACATATTTAAGTTTTTCAGGGGTTTATGCTTTCTTTATTTTTCTATGTGTGTCATGATGCAGCCACAAATGGCAACACCAAGCAGATGACTAAGCTATGCTAAATGAAACTGTGTATCTACATTGATGCTAAACCAGATGTCCCAGATGGAGGGAACCAAACAACTTCAGTAAAAATCTACAGATTTTTTTGGGATGAAACATTCCCAGTGGCTTCTTCTCCAACTTCATGTCCACTATACTCTTACACACTCAATAAGGACAGGACGCTGACTCCTGTCTGTGTATTTCCGTGACGTCCTACCGACTCTTCAAACCAACATTTACATACATACTATTCGGCCGTGATGATAAATCACTCAGCGTACAAACTGTTACATCCGACATCTGTAATTCTGGAAATACTTCCAGTTTTAGAGGTTCAGTAAACTCTGCTTCTCTGTGCATGCACATGTTTATTAAACACCCATAATGCATTACAGGTGCAGTTCAGACATGCTTCATGTTGTCTGTGGGGGGGCTGAGCTCCTGAATGCTCCTTTCACTGCCCCTTATCTGGAAGTGAAATATGATAGAATCAGACAGTTGTGCATATTATTCATCTCACCGTGCATTTGATAAGGACCGTGACTTCTTTCATATAAACTGTTGTAGCCCAAGAAGAGCGGCTGTTTGTCATTTGGAAGTCTGTTAGTTTGATCCTTGGCTTCCTTCAAACCACATTAATGTATTGAAATAAAGCCAATTTCCAACCCGCCATATCCTTCAGCAAAGTTGTTTTTCTTTGCTGATATCACACTGTGTCATTTTCTTCAAGTGTTCAAATTAAACCAAAGGATTTGAAGTTTAATTTCTCATATGTATTGCCAGGAAAATAAGAGAAAAAAGAAGAAAAGTGCAGAAAATGTCTAAACAAGTATAAACATAGGAAAAGCAGTTGAAAAGGCTAAAGTCAATTTTAAAAGGCAATATTTGCTCTGAGCATCTTTATTCTTCAACTGTGTAGTTTTACGACTAAAGAAGGGGCAGCAAAACTCCGGAAGATACTATTTAAATTTTCACTTACGGTTGGTAGTTTACACAACTTAACTTGGGAAAAGAAGAAAAACTCCAAACTCAAAAGAAAAACTTTAAAAGACCTTTGCCACAACATTCCTTCGGGGTCAAAATAACCCATAATGGGTTATTTTTCACCCACTGCTGAGTTATAAAGGGACCGACCCAGAAAATTGTTTTTTTTTTTTTTACCCAACTTTTGGGTTGAATATTTGCCCCAGGGGTTGGGTCAAATTGACAACAATGTTAGGTTATTTTAACCCAGAAGTTGGGTTATATTGACTACAATGTTGGGTTATTCTAACCCAGCAGTTGGGGCAACAACTCAACAACCCAAATGTCTGGGTTGAAATAACCAGAAATTAGTTGGTCCCTTTTTAACCCATCAGTTTGACCAAGGAGTTTTTAGTGTGTTTCAGTGACATTGGAATAATATCTAACATCCAATAAGTTAGTTTTTAAAGCTATAGATTGGGCTGATTAAAGTGTAACTATGGCTACAACTGGACAACTACAGAGGTGAACCATTAATGATCAATGAGCCATGAGTCTCACAGCTTTACAGTGTCTCTCTTGTTCACTTCTTCTGCCTGTATGATTGGAAAATAAAAGTTTCCTGCTTCTCGCAAGTCATGTTTAGATGAAATTTCCACAAACTTGAACTTTCTCTGCATGTAAAAGTGTGTTTTTGCTGCTTCTGGGACTTAAGAAGCCTGTCTGGTGTTTTCAGTTGTGATGAAGTCACCAACACCAGGAGTGATAAACTGCTATTGCTCCAGGCCATGTCTCAGATGTGATAGCCTTGTTTCCTTTAGAGCTTTATGTCTTTGACAGATCAAGTATAACTTCTTGTTCTCTTTTTTTTTCTCGATATAGTGATACAGTGCTGTTTAATACTCCAGCAGCTTCCAAATATCATAAATTACACCGTGTTTTGTGTCAAATTCACTGAGACCAATGAGAAATATCTTTGTGGAATAGAGGGATCGCAGCACAGTGCATTGCATTACTCCTCTACTGTTCTGTGTGTGTGTGTGTGTGTTTTCTTGGCAGAAACTCTGACCATCTGATTCTTTGTGTGTGTTTCTACCTTCTCCTGGTTTAATACCCGTTGCTCCTGGAATACAGCCGACTTCACATACCTACCTGATGGAGTCTTACCATTGTGTGTATCAGTGTGTGTGAATGCTCGAAGGCTAAAAATGGACTATGTGTATCGTGTGTTGGAATTTTTTTTTTAAAGTGGTATGTTTGTTAATTAAAGGGTTGTACATGGGAAAGTGAAGTATTTTGTAAAAACTGTTGCAACAAATGTCTTCATCAGTTCCAGCTCTGATGAAGACAAACGTCCTGGCTGAAGGAGTGAACAAAATGTCACAATGATTGAGGAAAAGGTTGAGGTCCTGTTGGCCAAACGTCCTTGGCTCTATGTACATGGTTGCCATGCCAACCCCTGCCCATCGCAACGCGAACAAGCAGAGCTGACGTTTAAGAGATTCCGAGGGCTTGCCTGACATGCATGCACAGAGGCTTGCACTGAGGCATGCATACATTGAGTGTAACACACCTACCGGCTCCGGCTCTCACACTCCGTCCTTGTCTCCGTGTCACTCCGCTGTCCTCTTCCTTGACAGGCTGCTGTGACATTGCTGTGGCGTTTCATGTCCAGCCTTCACACTCCCCGGCCAACTTCCACAGCACACTGCTCAGTCACTATGTGTGTGTGTGTGCCACATAGTTAGATGGCAAAACATTTGTGTCCATTTGTGTAGTCCAGGCAGTGTGAAGAATAATGAGAATTCATCCATTGTGGATGCTATGAAGACACATTTTCTTCCAGTCCTCCACCAAACCAATGGTGTGTCATCACACTATGCATGTTGGAGTCCAGCTTGGTGCTGGATGGGACGGTTTGCATTTTTTTGCATTTCCACAGGCAAAAACTGGGAAGAGTGCCAAAATGTCAGCTCCGAGCCACCCTGTCTTTAGCTTCGCACACCAGCCCGAACATGTATAAGATACATGGCAAGCCAGTCTGGGTTCCCCTTCATTGTAAAGTGATTTCCAATCCAGTAAGAAACTGACCAGACCAATCATAGCGTGGGAGGCGGGACTTAATGATACGTCTTTTTCAGTGACTGAGTTTTGTATACATAAACAGTCTGAATGGCGGCCGCAGAGGAGCGACGATCTAACAATGCCCTTTCTGATGTCTTCAATGAGCTGTGCAAGTCCTTAAAATCCACAACCTTTGCATCACTTCTCTGCTTCTCTGATTGGTTCTCTCCGGTTCAACTTGTTCCCAGACTGACTTGCTGTGTATCTCATACAAGGTGTTAGTCAGGCTGGTGTACCAGGCTACCCTATCTTGGGACCCTTTCATTAGGGTCCTGATCTCATCAATTTGATCCTAAACCCCATTTCCACCAACTGGTCCGGGTTTGGATGGGACGATGCTGAATCCTGATCTCTGTAGCTTTTCCACAGCCACCCATACTTTTGCCCAGTAGGTGATGTGTTGATCGAATAAGGAAAGCTGCGTCAGGGTGCCAAAAAAGCAGGTGACTGGGTCGCATTTAAAAGTACCCATCCCAGTTTTTGCCTGTGGAAAAGTGAAAAAAATTACGGACCGACCTGTCTTGATATGACCCAGACCTACTGGTGGAAACGAGGCTCAAAGGATGGAGCTTCACACACTGTAATCCATTGACTGGTCGACACAGCAAAAGACAACAAAAACAACAAACCAGAAACAGCACCATTTTTAAAAAACGCAATGGATTTTTGTTTAAAGTCACATTTCAAAAAAGAAAATAACTCCAACTGTTGGATGTCCACCATTCTTCTGCTCTGTTTCTGAGTCATATTGTTCTTTGTTATAGTTCAAAGAATGCTTTGTGCCGCTGTGATGTCATACTATTACATCTATTGCTATTTGTTTTTTACCCCGCTAACAGAAAAGGGTAATTAGCAAGAGAAATTCCTAGAATCTGACTTTGTAAAAGTACTTCAAGATGTGACAATTATTCATTAACCTTTCTTTTTTTTTTTTTTTTTTTTTCTTTTTTTTTTTTTTTTTTTTTTTCCCCCTTGTTAAAGCCAATAATTCTATTGAAACTGATAAACTACGGATTAAAATGATTATTTATTATCAGTGAAGTATGACTTTGTGCAGAAGTGATAATAGACAGCTGTTTGCAAAATTTGCTTTACTGACTTTACATTATAAGACCCCTTGAGTTATAATAATTCGTAGTTAATTGATTCATCAAATCAAAATTTTTAAGGTCTGATCTACTTGTGTCACCCTTTTCCCAGCCCCCCATCAAAATTGAACTACATCCAGCCCTGTTCTTGACTGAACTTAACCCACAAGTGAAAAACCAGTTGCTATACCTGGATGTAAAGCTCTTGTCTCAAAAATAGACATAAAAATAGGGAGATAGAAATCTTTTTATCCAGCTCTTTATGCTGCTAAAACACATTTAATCTGGATGCTTAATCCAAAGGCACATTGAGAGGAGTGAGTTATCATGCATGTATAAACACAGCTATTATACAGACATGTAAAGCTCATATCTGCTGGTTTTGCTTGTAGCTGCAGATGTTGGTGGTCCTGTGCAGACATATTTATGTTTCTGTGTAGGTTTTCCAGGAAAAAGACTGCTAGGGATGGCTTGTTAAAGATTACACATATACTGTAAGTTTATCTAAGTTTTGCAGTGTTGTGAACGTTAACGTCTGTGGAGTGACATTGAATATGCAGTGATGGATGGCTTTGTAAACGAAACTATACAAACACAGTTGGACTGAAGCCAGCTGGATGGTCGAGGGGAGCTGTAAGACTATTTCTCTTCAACCAGGTGTTTCGCTGCAGTGTTGATTTCACACACAAAGCATTTGAAAAGCCTTTCCATGGTGTTAGTTTCTGAACACAGTGTTCAACAACACATGGAGAGATTTGATCCTTAAGAATGTAAATAAGTTGTATAGAAAGGTTTTTTTTTCCTTTCTGTCATGTTTCACGTGAGATATCTGTTGATTATGTTGTATGTTTTTGAGGAACTTTCCAAAGGCTCTGATTAATCAGATAAAAGCAGTTTTTGGAAAGTAAATTCAAAGAGCCATTCTTAGTTACCGTAGTGATTTTCTTTAAGTTGAAGGCTATCGCATACCATTACTATCTCAAAAGTATCTAATGATCTTCAACTTAAAGACACACAACGTAACTTTTAGACCTTAAAAATCTGTGTTTCTGACTCGTTTTGATGGCACACCAACATTCATTATGCGCATTTTCGAGCTGTCAGTGCCCAGAGGCGTCCCGGGGCTCAGAAACAGCACTATGTAAGATTCCCATCCGGGACGCGACCGTGACGTTGCAGCCAACTATTGGTTGCAGCACCGCGTCACTCACTAGCAACCGGATGTAAACCAGGGATCAACATCGCGGGTGTTTTGAATGCGCATCATGTCAAATTCGGTAAAGAAACGCAAGGAAACATCACCGGAGGAAGAGAGGAAAAGAAACAGAGGAAGGGACAGAACAAGAGAGAAGTCAAGACTGTCTTTTACTGGCTGGAGTGAGCTTACAGTACAGGTACGAACAAGATGGATGCTAGTTTAGCCGCCGATAGGGGCGCGTCACTGAGAAAACTGCTGAAAGTTCCGTTGTGTGTCTTTAAAGGCCATCAGATACCTTTCAGATCCCTTTGCTTTCTCAAAACATTACAATTTTATTTCTGGGGACAAGTTATTTATGGTTGCTCTAATTTAAGTACTGCAACATGTGTAACTTAGGGAATCAGCATCGTACCATTGGACATGACTCAGCTGTTCTGGCATCACTTAAGCGAGTTGACTGTGTATACACACTAAAAATCACATAAAATGTTTGACAGATTAGCAAACAAGGATGGAACTGGTCAAAGAAATAAAGAGATGTAGTCAATGATTTTCACATAGCAAGCAAGATGCAGGTGAAAAGGAAGTTCAACAAGTAGTCCAGCAATTAAAGAACACTAGTTTAATGACAGGCAGCAGGTGACAAAAGTCCAAACAAGAAAACAAGAATAGATTTTTGCAATGACTAAATATTGATCGCAGGGAGAACACAAACATGGTGGCTAATGAGTGGTGAACAAACATCTGGAAAGGGTGGTACCAATCCAGTCTCGCTTGTCTCATACTGGAAACTTGCGCTCCAATGTGTCCCAAATGGTGTCACTACCCAATTGAAAAAACTGTATAACGAGGCAGTTTGATATAACATGCAAAATCTGTGATCATTGAGCCACATAATAAGCATCATGGACATTGTGTATTGGCATAAGTGATGAGTTTTAGTCCTTTCGTACAAAATCTCTGTCACTACATTTCCATTATCAGAATGCAACAATATCAGGAATATGGGGATACATTACGGCCACAAAAAGACACAAATAAGCAGATGATCTTCCTGAATCTGGTTCTGATTGACCAGATTTGTTGCTGTCCAAAGGGAGTTTTCCTCTCCACCTTTACTCTGGATGAGGGACTGAATTGAGGACAAGATTTAATACAATCTAAATGGTTTTCTTGTCTAGCAAGTTATTATTAATTGCTTCAAATGAACACAGTTTATTTGGACTAATGTAAATCCTATAATATAATGTGAATTGATCATTGTTAAATTGGACTTTAGATGTAAATGCCTTGATTTGATGCTGTGAATTGATGCAAATATGAATAAAGCTGAGTTTAATCAAATCCAGTTTGTAATATTAAAAAAAAAAAAAAAAAACTAGTGAAGTTTAAGTGGGAATCTTGTATGGTTTGAACCTAGAACTGACCAAGTGCAGCAACCCCAAATTAAATACTACCCCCACAGGCTTCAACAGTTGGCACGAGGGGTGCATTACTTCATCCTCCTTCTTACCCTGATGCTTCCATCACTCTGGGAGAGGGTAAATCTGGACATAACAGACTATGAGGCCTTCTTTAATTGCTTCAGAGTCCAAACTTTATGTTCCCTAGAAAATCAAAGCCTTTTTTCTAATTAGCCTCACTGATGAGTGCTTCTTAAAGACTACACAGCTGTTTACAGTGGTCCCTGTTTAGTTGTGTGTGTGTGTGTGTGTGTGTGTGTGTGCTGTAAATTCTCTTACCTTCACTATCAAATGTAGCCCTGAGTTCTACTGTTGTCTTTTTTTAAACAGAACTTCACTAAATGTTTAAATGATCACCAAAAACAATAATTCAAGATTTATTTCTAAGCATATTTATTAGTCGAAGATGATATTTCCCCATTATCCTAGTTTTTAATGATGCTTTGGGCAGTTCTTTATCCAATTTTAGATGTTCCTGGAATCTTCTTAGAAATCCAAGAAACACACACACACACATCATACTGGCACATTTGAGATCTCAAATTTTGTGGTTTAATCTAAAACTTCTGACCTTTGGGGTTATTGGAAAAACTAAGTATTGCAACTCCAACGTCAGCCCTCCTTCATGTCTTCTTCATGTTCTTTGTCATACATGTACTGTATACCCCTCATCTTCAGTCATCACAGAAGAGTTAACAGAGGTGGATGTACGGGTGGTGGTGATGGAGATGGATAAGGGAGAGTTTCCATCCATGTCCTCACCTGGGGCTGCGAATTGACAGCTGTCCTGTCTCATGATGGGAGGAATGTAGGAAGGACAAAGATAGAGAGGGAAAAGATGGGATGTTGGGAATTCAGGTGGAGAAACGGGGGGGCTCCTTTCGGTTTTATCTTTCCTCTTGATTCTTGTCGTCCCTCCATTCGTTGCCCCCACCCTCCATCCACCCCAGCCTGTCATGTCAAACTGCAGCGCAAGTTGTGGATTGATGTGCCTCCTAGACGGCAAACACACGGCTCGCATTCCTCGGCTTTTCAAACACACGGACATGCCTGTTCCTCCATGCCCTAACCTGGTGATTGTTCTGCAGCGTAGCCGTGCCTTTTTACTGTCAACAAAAGATGTTTAATGAATTTCGCCCCTTCTTTTGGAGGTAAACATGCT
The DNA here is from genome assembly GCA_023101725.1 of Atherinomorus stipes. Classification (NCBI taxonomy): domain Eukaryota; kingdom Metazoa; phylum Chordata; class Actinopteri; order Atheriniformes; family Atherinidae; genus Atherinomorus; species Atherinomorus stipes. The sequence goes on along the minus strand of JALJCO010002070.1, from coordinate 437,064 downwards.
GCTTTTACAGTTCCTTGTAACCACAGTCAAAGGCTGCCATCGACCCAGGACAGGAATTCCTCAAGGGGGGAAACATGAGGGAAGAGGAGGAGTAGTGGAAAATGAGGGAAGTATATAATAAAGAGGTAAAAAATGTTTATGAAATTTAGTTGATTGACTTTTTTGTACTTTTACTTTAAAAAGCTCTTTAGCTTTTTCATTTCTGAGTCCTAGCAAACTGACCTTAGTAAAGCAAGGCTATTAACATGTTAGCCTGAAGCTACATAGCAGCGCTATCTAGTTCTACAGCAGCACTAGATTCGTTTTAAGATAATGAGGGGAAAACATGTCATATTTAGTTTTTATTGAGTGTATTTAGAGACTACACATCAACTCAGTTAATCAAGACTTTCAGCTGAAAATAAACTATAAAGATGCTCAAAGAGTACATGAGTATCGTCATTACGTAATGCTAAGCTAGGGCTACTTGCTGTAGTCGAATTTAAACAGGCTAGCGGCTCCGAGACGATAGGAAGATATAAAAATGAAAAGAACTGACAACAGCCCCCTTGTTGACAGTCCTGACATCTCCCTAGATGCAGCTAGCCACACAAGTCACTGTGGTCAGACACAAGGTCTGCGTTCACACTGCTGCTCAGTTTAGATTTTTTGCCCATATGTGATTCATATTGGAAGTTTTAATGCCAGTCTGAACGAGGCAAATCCTTTTATTTTCATTTCCGACCCAGGTCACTTTCATATGTGGTCCTAAATCGGATACATATCCAATCTGTTTTAAAGCGACCATTGTCTGTACGGCATGTTGCATTTCATCTGACTTCGACATCACAGAAGTGAGACAGATGTTTTAATTCTGCGCTGGAGGAAATGGAATATGTACTGTAAGAGCGAATGTAAACAATGAATGGAAAAATGTTTTTTTCTGGTTGCACATCAACTTCAAAACCGATACATACATGTTGACAAGTGGAGCATCCATGTTTACCTCTATATCCATGTTATACCTCTATGTTTACCTCCACAGCATGCCGCAATGACGTCACAGCTCCCTCTGCGCATGCAGGTCACTGGGCTATGTGAACGACTCCACTATTTCCTGAACTTCAACCAGCTCCTTTGCATTATGTCTTTCATGACTGGACAAAATGATTAATGCAGGTGTGTCTGGCTAGTTACTGAGGTCAGACAGACCTGGATTTATCAGTTTGTAAGTGAAAATTTGTAATTTCGCATCAAGACTTGCAGTGTGATCCAGTCTACCACCATTACCAGAGTTAGACAGAGCTGCCAGAGGGAGAAACCATTGATCTTTCTGGTACCAGGGTAACTGTGCCCCAAAACAACCAACTTACCTTTCTTGCGTTTTTTGAACATGTTGCAAATATTTCCACTCGCTGATTTAGATTATTTATGTAAAGGTGTTTTTTCTCTCATTTTTCTCTAAAGCAATGTATGCGAGTGTGTTGGACAGAGGAACAGTCATTTGCTTTCTTAGTATATGTAGCCCCCTGATAAAGTCTTGCACACCCTTCAGCACCCCATGTATAAAAGTCTCGCTCCGCCGCTGTTTCTGACCCACACCAACTCAGCTGCCTATGAGGGACCAGCAGAAGTGAGCACTTCTTGACCCTTAGCTGATTTTAGATCTTCCCTCTGCACACAAACACACCTACTGAGGCAGCAACAACTTCCAGCCACTTCCTAACTGTCCCTGAGGTGGAAATGCATATTCTGCTGTGACTCTGAACAGTTATAGTGCTGTATTACTGCATTTCACACCCATTTAAACAAATTTTTATCATCTTTTATAAACCGGATCTTTGGAGGGAGTTGGCTTGTTGCACCATGCGGCCAAATATGTTGTTCAAAAGTATATTTTCAGCCTCCCAATCCCACCTCCTCTGTGCCCCTTTCCTCTGGATGACTCAGACAGATAGGCAGAGAATCCGACACTCCTCTCTCCCTGGAGCCGGCCATCACCCCATCTCGGTTATTTTAAACCTGGAGCGGTAATTACAGCAAGCTGGGTCGTCACCGCCATTAAAATAGTGCTTCCTTGAGTGTATGTTTATCGGATTTATGTAATCGGCACCCCTGAGCCTATCAGCGACTGTCACTTCACATCCCCTCCTCCGACCCCTGTGTGCCTCTCAGTCTGCGACTCAGGAGTAGACGTTTTAAGGTATAGGAGTGAGGCTTTGGCAGCTTTGTTGTGGACAAGCGGAAACCTGCAGTGGCTTCTAAAAATGGTCACTTGAGTGGATTAAGTCACGTATAAATCGTCAGAGAATCCCAGTTTTATAATGTCCAAAATTACATTACAAATCAACGTTTGTAGTTTTTTTCTCATAAAAACTTTCCTGAGGTAGTTTTTTTATATACTGTGTTGTATATGAAGCTTAAACTGCCCTTTATTTCTTCTGATGTATTCCCAGGAAAATGGAAAATAGGTGCAAGTTATTAAAGGAACGATGGCCCACTCCCAGGTGGTAGACTAATATTTCTCCTGTGTGGAAACAAAAACCGTCCCGGTCGTCTTTAGCGTGTGGTGCTGTACTGCGCTGTACCGTGCCGTGTGCAGTTGCAATGGAAAAGGCCCAAAAGCTGATCGCCCATGACCAGGGACTTTGATACTTGGTCTCATGAGTGCACAACAGATCATATTATATCCCCAAAACCACAGAAAATTGATGTCATTGCACCTTTAAAACATACAAACATACATGGAATGACAGTATAAAATGATATGGAGCCTTTTCTCTCTGCTTTGTTTCCTTACAGCTTTTTTTATGTAAATGTGATAGATTTGTTGATGTTTCTTAAGGACACCACTTTCAGATCTTGTTAAACTGCGTCGGATAGTTTTTTTGAGGCCTGATGCTTTTTTTTGTCCTCTTCACGTCCGGTTTAGTTGTCTTTTAAATGACAGACTTCCCACTATGCTGAATTATGGCAAATTTTTGGCTAATAGTGCTTTTAGAATCACCTTGTTGGTGTAAAAAACGACCATCTTTGGTATTTCCCACAGATGCAACTACAGAAATAGAAATAAACATGTCTTTGTCTCCAACAGCCAAAATGATAAATGAATGATTAACCTTCTTGTGCCTACTTTTTAGGGTCTTTACTCTAAAATAGTAAACCCATAAAGAAATAGGTACATTTCAGCAAGAACAAGGTCTATTTGAACACTTTTGGAATCATAATGACGGTAAAACTTGTGCGATTTGTTAAGTTTTGTAAATATAACTTACCTAAAAAACAAACAAACAATAACAAACAAACAAACAAACAAAAAAAACTAAACACTTTCTGGAGGAATAGAAATTTCTCTATGGAATATTGTAGCTGTGTGTCTACCTTTGCATTAAATCACTGTACACTAGGGCTGCCACAAACGATTTTATTTTGGTAATCGACTAGTCAACGATTATTTTGGCGATTAATCGACTTATCGAATCCTACGTAAATTGTAGTGTATCTACAGTACCAGTCAAAAGTCTGGACACTTTCTCATTGAATCTAATGGAAAAACGTGTCCAAACTTTTGACTCGTAGTGTCTGTCTTTTTTTACTGTATGTCAGTATACAATTCAAGAAAAGTTGACCTGACAGAAAGACAGACAAGGCCGTGTAAGGTACAGTGGCAACTTTGAGAGGAAAAACACAGCTTAAAAACAATAAATGATCGGTCGATTACTGACTTAGTCGCTGACTATTGTGATAGTCAATGATTAGTCAATTATTTGATTAGTCGATTAATCGATTAACCGTGGCAGCCCTACTGTACACTGTATCAGGCAAACTCTGATAAAGTGAAGCAGAACAAAATTATAGGGGTTTCCAATAGTGTCTAATGGCCATTTTGGCATAATCTTCTCTCAAAGTCCCCAGTTAAAGCACCTCAGGTTTTAAAAGGATAATAAGTTAGTAAGGCGTAGAAAACACGGGGTAAATTTCCAGTTTCATTCAATCTTACCCATTAAACAAGCAATATTTGCAGTTTATTTTGGCCTGAACAGTGTGAGAAGCTATTTAACGGACAGGTTCTGAATTTTCTTACGAGATTTTGCCCAGACAGTCAATATAAAATTCTATAAAGCAATGTGTGTGATATATTGATTAAATAATGCAATCAGGTTTCCTCTAAAATGCTGAAATATAAACTCGATCCCTCTTCTGCGCACCAATTTATGACTGTTAAAAAAGAGCATTTACATGCTACTCGTACATTGCAACATTTGATAAAACAGACCAAGATGCTCATTCAGACATGCAGTTGACATGTTCTGCTCTAATCAGATTAACGGAATGCAGCATGTCTAAAGCAGCCTTGAGACTTAAATACTGAAATGCTGATATGATATTTCAGACTGTTCGTCTTCTAACCTGCCCCGTAGGCTCTAGCTGACAACCAGACATCATTCTCTGATGAGGTTTCAGCTCCTATTTTGAAAGCATTCAAATTAAGCGGAAGAATAAAGATAGACAGCTAAATAGCATTCATTAGCTGAACTCCTCCAGAGGGGATGCATAGACATATGAAGAATGAGTTGCTAACAGGCCAGTGATGACATTAAATAAAGCACGTACACACTCTGAGAGTATATACATTATGCCTATAAGTGGGTGTATGGACAAGGGGGCTAATTTGATAATTGCATGCTGAGCATGCCTATGCATGGGTAACAGACTGTATGTGGGTCATGATTAGGGATGCACGATATAATCGGTCCCCTATCGCTATTGCCTTTGTCGGCCTTAAAACTGATTATCGGACATCGGCCACCCCACTGATATTCAACCGATCAGCCCGTCTGTTTCTAAAGTCTAGAAAAAAAAACAAACAAAAAAAAAAACTTCTTCAAAAATTTCTTTTTTACAGACTTTAAAAGACTAGAGGTGGGAAAAAATGTCAATACACTGAAATATCGCGATATTTTCATATGCTGATATATTGACATTTAAAATGTGGTATCAATCTATTTTACTAATGAAATCTCGTGATTTTTCATCAGTCTGTTACGAAATCTCGCTAAAATTTATGGAAATTTAGCGACTTTTTCACATGCTGATATCATATTGTGATTTAAAAATGCGGTATTGATCCATTTTACTAATGAAATCTTATTAGAATTGATGAAATATGGCGAGTTTGTAACAGAACGCTGAAATCTTGGAGATTTTGTTAGTAAAATAGATTGATACTGCGTTTTTAAATATCGATCTAATGTTCCATTTGAAAATATCATGAAATTTCAGTGTATCAATATATTTTCCCACACCTATTTTTCAAAGTGTTGGAAATGGATAACAAAACTGCTTTTTTTTCAGCTTTGATATAGGTAACGATATTGGTTATCAGCCACATGAGTTTTAAAATATCGGCATATTGGATATCGGCCAAAATTCCAGTATTGTGCACCCCTAGTCATGACTGGTTTCGGACAGACACAATTCTGTTTACGAAACTCTCCTTCAGAGTAAGGCTGATTCACCTGTTACAGCTGCAGTATCCTGAAGCATCAACAGCACGGTGAAGAGAGACCCCACAATGGAAACCACAGGAAGCAGAAGGTTGATTTAAGAAAACAGAAATCAAATAAATAATGTAGTTGGAAGCAATCAAACTAGAGAAGCAAGCTAATTTAATCTATGACCTCAGAACTGAAACACAACGGCTGCACCGTCTGCTGAACGCAGCAAAACGGTCTCATTAGTCCTTTACAAGTAGGAGGCAGAACAGATGATGAAGACTGATGGAATGAAGGAATCACTTAGACTCATAAACCTTTTTTTATGATGAAGGGTGAGTGATTGTTGACATGACAGATGGATGTCCCAGCATGTGTACACCTTGGAACTATGGAAAACATGCCCTCAGGATATTTGCTTGTAACTTTTCCAAGCATGACGGGATCTCGGGCTTGAAAGATAGATGGAGTTTCAAAACATTTCTGCAGAATATCTGACTCTCGTTGAACTGGAACGTAAAACCTATTCTAGGTCGGCACTAGTTCTCGCATCCATCTTTCAGCCTCCGTTTAGTTTTGTTTTGAAACAGCTCCATTTTAGTCATGAATATAGTCCTCATTACTCCTGTCAGTGCACTTAAAATTATGAGTTGCAGGGCTGCCTTAAAATTGTGTGAACGTAACATTTTTTGTGGGTTTAAGATGTGTTTTATTAAGTATATTAATTTATAACAACAACATATCAGAAGCTTGTTAATTTGACGTAAAACAATTAGGGGTGGGACTTGATTAGAAAAATTAGAGTTTTTTTTAGTAAAGTAATTAATCTTGATTAATTGCATTATAAAAATTGCCCCAAAAGTAAAATTTTCTTCATTTGAATAGATTTTTAAATGAAAATCTAAAACTGAAGCAAATATTAAACTCAAACATTAAAATTATAAACTCTCGCTCTATTGTTGTCTGACTAAATGCATTCAATTATATTTAAACTTTTTAAGAAAGTAAAAAGAAATAAAAATGATCTCTGGCCAAAACTGAACAGGCCTAAAGTTAAAGTGTACCATTTTAATACTTAAAGGAATATTACACCCACAGAATGTTGGGTGTGCATTTTCTACTCACCCTCACGCTGAGCAGAGGCGGGGCGTGTGGACAGGCAAGCCAGGCATTTGCTTGCACCCCCTGTCTCTCGGGGGCCCCCAAGGGCTGACAAATTGTACTGCACAGCAATGACAAGCATGGGCATTTACTTTGCAATGAAATGACACTGTAGTAGAAAACCCCCTTGTTGGGCCCCACCCCATGCCTCTTGCTTGGAGCCCCATAAGACCCTAGCAACACCACTGACGCTGAGCAAGACCGTGGAGCACTTTTTAATATCTTAAATGCAGCTGGAGATCCGACAGGTTTTCATTTTGCCCCAACTTTCATAATGGAGGCTGGCAACTGAACCAAAAAGGTCCATAAAAGTGCACAAAAACTTGTCAATATTCCTCCATACTGCTCGTCCGATGTAATCCAAGTGTCCTGAGTGGGTAGCGTCCATAATTTACTTGAAACAACATCATTTAGTATATTTCTATATCCTAAACAGTACTACATTGCAGTATTCTATTTGCACATTCGTGCGAGTTTACGACACTACGGAAGCTGCAGCGTTCAGCACCTACTCTGCCGATAATGCAAGCATAGAAGAAGAAATTTGCTGTGTACATTGTGCTAAGAGCAAACAAGCTGCTGACAAACACAAGAGGGGTTGGCTATTGATTTAAAACAAGGAAAGAAGGAAAAAGAGAACACGTGATCTCATCTGCCGCGGCTTCCGTAGTGTTGTGAACTCTCAAGGGTGCGCTTTAAGCTATAAAAATATACTAAATTATGTTGTTTCGAGTAAATTATGGTTGTACCCACTCAGGACACTTGGATTACATTGGACGAGCAGTATGGAGGAATATTGACAAGTTTTTGTGGACTTTTATGGACCTTTTTGGTTCAGTTGCTGGTGAACTCCATTATATGAAAGTTGCGGGAAAACAAACAACCCCCGCCGGATCTCCGGCTGCATATGCGGTATTAAAAAAGTGCTCCAGAGTCTTGCTCAGCATGAGGGTGACTAGAAAATGAACGCACATCATTCTGTGGGTGTACTATTCCTTTAAACTATTACACTGGCGCAGGGGTGCAGATGGGATTTTTAAACTGTGGAGGACAAAATGATTTTAACTCAATAAATTATTTTTGTGTAATTTGGCTTTAACCGGTGCTCAAGCAGTTACTTTGAGATAATCTGAGCCAAAGGATTTGACTAAAAAGTCAGACTATTATGTAAAATCATGAATTAACAGCAATAATAATAATTTTAAACAAGACCCCAAGCTATTCCAAACCACTTTCACTTCTTATTTTAGACACTAGCTACCCTCTAAGTGCATTAATCGATTTGACATGTTAATTTTCTCGTGATTAATTAATTCTAATTAAAGCGTTAAAGTCCCACCCCTAAAATAAATACAAAAAACAAATCAAGCTTGTTGTTACTCTAGTTGCATCAACTAGTTGCAACTTGTTTAGTTTCTAAAACTCACAAGAAATGGAGACTTTGCACCTGGCTGAAGTTTGTGCAACCTAAACTAGTAGAGTTCATAGTGTAATATTGCACAGTGTCAGAGCAGAAACCGCTCTCAAATGCTACCTTTGGGTGAAAACAAGTGTTTTTAGGTGCTCCGTTTAAGTTAATGTTCTAAGCATACATTTCCTCAAAAAATCCTTCATTAATATGATAAACTGTAAATTGGAGTTAAAAGTTGGACTATAGCAGCGTATTTTCCCATCACAAAGGAAATTTCTTTTTTGTTACTTTGTGTTTAAACTCGACTCTTTATATGTTTAGGCTTTATTCAAACTTTTAAAGAAAGTCTGCTTTTAACAGGTTGCAGCACATAAACCTGTAGTTGTGTTCAAACTTTTCACGTGACCTTCTACGGTCATTGCCTTTAAATGCCTTCATTCTCCATCCTCCTGTCACCCACATGCAGTCAAGGAAGTTAGGGTTTAAAGTGGATGTTTGGTTTTTTACTTGCAGGTTTCTCTTCCTGTTACCCAGCCACTGAGAGCTCATGCACAGTGCATGCTTGTACGTGTGTACTGTACGACCGTGTTTGCATGTGTCTGTGTGTGGATTTATGTGTCAGCTTATCTCAGCCAGATTGCATTACAGTGTGTTTGGGAAAACACTGGAGAGTTTGTCCAGTTCACGTACTTGATTAAGAAAAAGGTCCTTATCATCTTTGTCCCTTTAGGAAAGTGTCACCCAAACTTGCTGTGAAGTTTTCTTTCATGTACCAACATGTAATTGGCACATCTGACCCCTTTATATGTATGTATATGTATATATATATATATATATATATATATATGTACAGGCCCAAACCATCATACTGCTGCCACCATGTCTCACTGACAGGATCAAGTTCTTTCTTTGTCATTTTTCTTTCACTTAACATAAAGCTTCTCAACAAACAGTCCCACTGTGTCTCATCTGTCCACAGCACAACCTTCTGGATCATCCATGTCATCTGTAGGAAAATATAGATGAGCAGCAGTGTTGTTTTTGGAGAGCACTGACTTTCCCCCCTCCTTTTTTGTGTGTGAAGTTTAAAACCAGGTTATCCCAACATTTGAGGCAATCGCTCTTCATAAAAGTTCGATGAAATCGATCATATAGTTTCTTACAATCTGTCAAGGAAAGACAGTAATTACATGTAAAAAGTCATCTTTCATCTATATGGGAAAGACAGGCAGCTCCTTAATCATCCCAGAACAATACAAACAGTATATTCATCATCTCTCCACTATTCATCATCGGCTTTGTCCCCCCCCCCCCTTTCCTCTCCTTACCACCTTCATTCACCCCTGATTTGCGATCATAAGCCCCTCCATTTTTTTTCCTACGGAGGATTAGCCTGCAGATACAGAAAGACCAGCCCTGACAGGAATTTCTGTACATTCTGTATCTTCGAGGTACGCTTCAACATGTGTAATACACACTCACACACTGCATGTGGGGTTTTTAACTTGTCAATACATCTCCCTCAGCACGGCACCCACACTGTCACCTGCAGGCTTACACAAGTCCCACAACTGCACAAAGACAAGTAAAGAGAGATTAAAATCACATAGCTTCAAGTTTCCTTTTCTTCCCTCTTTACCACCCACCCCCCTCCCCCAACATTTGCTGCTCTGTTCTTATGCATTATTATGCTTGTTCCAAGCTGATAATGTTTCCTCGCATGTTTTATAGCCTCTAAGGCTTTAATTTCCCCCTCAGGTTGACAATAGAACGAGCAGAGCTTCATTAGGCATGATCGGTGTGATTTAGGATCATGACAGGAAGAAGTTGAGGTAGCATGCTGCAGCAGGTCTGAGATCTCTTATGTGCTTATGCAGTTTTTACATCAAAGACCACATATGAATGGGTTTGTGAATTCCTGCTTAAACTGTGCTGTCAAGTGCACGAGCAACATTAATTTCAGATGCACTTTCAGTACCAACTTTTACATTTGATCATGCTCATGAGTATATTGGACAGTTTCATTCGCTACAAGGCAGATAATCTACTCTATATGGCTTAAAAATCTGCCACTGGTTAGATTGTGTCTGATTTATAACTCTGAAAGGAGACAAATGATGTGTCGCTGCAGTATTAAGGAGATTTTTTTGGCTAACCCCTCTTGTGTGGGTGGCAGTTCTCACACACTGTTGAGGAAACCTGTGGGAAAACAGCAATGTGTTGCATTGCTCCATGTGATATGTATTTATCTCCAAACATATTCAAGCCTAACTTTTTAGGATCTAAAGTGTTAAACCAATTGGGAGAGCTATTTGCCCAACAGGAGAAGTTAATCTTTCCATACAGTTGAACAAAAAACTGGCCTATTGCCTATTTTCCTACAGGCATTTGTCTGTTCTTGGTAACAACCCAAACACCTTTTCCAACTTTGGAGAGTAACAGAAGAAAAAAGAAAACATCCCTTGTACATAGTTGCACAATTTCACTAAGACTTACACTATGGTGCCTCTAGGGACAGAGTTTGTTGTGGCTTGCTTTGAAATGAACTGCAGTACATTGCTGAGATTTGCTGCCAGAATTGCTTGAATATTCAAACTATTGTCTTATTATCTGAAATAGGATAGAAATGGTCTTTTTTGTTGTTGTTGTTGTTTTTTTTTTTAATACTTCAAAATACAAGGATGGGAATCTTTTGGTCTCATATAAGCTCCTTTAATATAGGTAAATTTATAGGTCAACAACACTGCGCACATACTCCAGTCTGTGCTTTAAAGGTGTAATGTGTAAGAAAATCAAAGGTCAATAGTGGAAAAAAAAAGATAAAAAAAAAAATCAAAACTGTGTTTGTAGAAATGTTTAATTGCTCCACTAGAATAGCTGTTATATATTTTATTTTCTTAGAATGAGTCATTTATATCTACTTGTTGTGGGTCCGCATACATGGAGGCCGCCATATCTGTGCCATCATTTTTACTACAGGGTCTCTGAATGGACAAAACAATGTGTGTGAAGGGAAAAACCCATGAACTTAAAAACTGCTGCAACAGCTTTGTTTAATGGGCGTTAGAGTAGTGTTTGGGATAAGTAATGTCTTAACAGGCATTAAAAGTAGTTACCTGTAGTACTGTCATAGCTATCTGAGACCACTGGATCCACTCAAAGATAAAAACATCTTTAAATCTGCGAGAATTTTGGCCACTGACGGCCACTGTACATTCACAACAGTGCTCGGCATATGAAGTCGTTGCTATATCCATCTTTACCACTAGATGTCACTAAATATTACACACTGTACCTTTAAGTTGCCATGGTTGTTCAGCTATACATCCACTAGAGGGCAGTGCAGAGTTCACCTCTGAGCTCTGTCGTCAGTTTTAACGATACTGTTCAACAATGCCCCCGGAAATTTTCGGTGGTATTAGTCGCATAGCTGGTAGAGTAACTTCTTTGAACAGCTTTTGTAATTTCTTTTTGTTGAAGCAAAGGTTAACTCTGCAGCAGTTCATTTAGAGGCTGTAATATTAAAAAAAAAAACTAAATTCAAACAAGAAGTAAAGAAAAAAACAGCCGGAGTTCAGGTTCGATGATAGATTGCAGAAGTGACCTTGGATTTCTACTTTATCAAACAGAAGCAAACAGATTGTGAGGTTATTCTTTTATTGGGTAACAAACCATATTTGGTAACTTCATTAGGAGTACAAAATACAGTGCTACCATACTCATATACTTGCATTTTAATAACCACTTCCTAGAAATGTTGGCACAGATGTTGCAATAGCATCCAAACTGGAGGTTATTTCCCCACCAAAAGAGGAAAGAGCAACGCCAAAGGTCTTTTTCTAAACAACTCATACAAAGGTGTCTCAGATGATTCTGTGTTACCATTCTGGCTTACCAGATTTTACGATATATGCTACCACAAATATTTGTTTGCTGATAGTGGTAGGGGAAAACCAGGAAAATGATGTTCACTTGTATTCCCATACCACACAAAGACACGACATGAGATTTTGTTTCTCCCACTGATTATCCATTGGATTTCTTGTGGCCAGATTTGGCATGTAATCTATTTAATGGGACAGCATGCACTGCAACTCTTCATCACCGGCTTACATCTTGAGTTAAGAGTGCTTTTATTCTGTTTCGCATGGGGTTAGGTGACTTTTGTTCAAGCATTTGCCCTAAAAAAGGTGGCAGCAATATGTCTTCTTATCCCTTTTATATTACAAAACAGGTCTGGAACAGGGATGTTGGGACCCCCAGTTCTTGTTTCAAATGAATGGGGCAGACTTGAACTTGAAGAGAAAATGTACATGTATGATGTCATTTATGGGATTTGTCATCCCCAAAATGAAGGATTCATTCATTTTTTTGGCATCCTCTCTCTCACTGTCATTAACATTCAAATCTGCTAGCTGTCTTTTTCTGCTTGGGTGGCCTTGGTACACCTACAGAAGGGGCTTAGCTGTTTAGTCTTCCAACACACGAGGATTCACACACCTTCATTCTCACACTTCTTGTAGAGCACATGTAGTGTATAAGTTGTCTATGCACATTGTGTTCTTTAGTCTCTCTCAACATCATAGAAATAAGCAACTGATAAAAAAAACCTGCTTATATCAGCTGTTCAATGTTGGTTTATCTAAAGCTGATAATCATGATTTTTTTTTCTCCTTTTGTTTTTTTAAGTGAAGGTGCTAAATAGCTTAGAACATTTACCACAGCCTGGATTTATGTACAAATGTGAACTGCTGACTTTTTTAAGAGTCTGCTTTGTTAATCTTCTGACTGTAGTGTTTCAGATTTATGAAGCTGGCCTCACAAAGCTCTTTAGGGGGAGTGTGGATTAAAAAATGCAACGATTTAAGGCAACCTGACACCTAATAGGTCAGAGGTACCAGGCTTTGAGAGAAAAGGGGGGCAGTTAACTCGTTTCTGCCTCATTCACTAAGGTCTGCACAATTCCCCAAGTCTCCTTTATGTCCACAATACCGGCATTCACACAGCCAGCGACATGAAGTTAAGCTGATGTGCACCTGAAACCCAACCTGTCCTGCTAATGCTAAAGCCTGCCAGGCTAGCAGTCAGTTAGGCTAACACTAAAGCTAAAAAAAAAAGGAAAGCTAACAATTGTTGGAAATTTGATCATACTCTCCTTGTTTGCCTGCAAGAAAGATTCTTGAACATAAAAGAACAGAAATATGATGTGAAAGCTCATTTTGAAGATTAATTGTAGCTCGAATTTAGGTAGGCTATAGCTTACAGTTCATAACTAGCTTAATTTACTGAAGGCTGACGGTTTGCCTGTTTAGAGAGCCAGTGTTTTCAGCAAATACAACCAGTGTTTCTTTAAAAAGAGCATTGTCTGTCTACAGAGGATATATGTGAGAGTATTAATTTCTTTCAGCCTATGAAACCTGAGTTTCAGATCCTGAGTAGAACAGTTTCACGTCTTTCTTCAAAGTTATATTTTCTTTCTCTGTCCTATATGTCTTGAACACCAATCTATTTTGCTATAGTTTGGAGAGGTTTGGTTTAATACAGCCTTTCATAACATTAACTGTATGTTAGAAAAAAAAAGCATCAAGCGCCCACTCAGGAAAGTGAAGCCGATATTCATATTTCAGCTCTTTGAATGGCAATCTGAAGCGAGACAATCCTGATGCTTTACCGCAGATTTAAACATGTTTCCTGAGGGGCACAAAGACTGGTTTCTGTTCCTAAAGCAAATTATTCTTTTGACAACTGAACGAGCATTGAATTTTCTTCTTAATTTACTCTACAAATGTGGATTATTAAGTGCAGGGTTCTTTGTAGCATGTAGTGCTCACTTGATATGGATTTTTTTTCCTGCACATTCTTGCTCAAACACATCTTTTACTTGTTACTGGTTGAAAAACCCCAAAATGATGACAACGAAACTTGAAACTTTAAAACTGCATCTACAAATGACCAACAAACATCACAGTAGTTCAGCTGTTTTATACAGTTCACGGACTCTATCTTTGTTTGAGTACATGCCCTGGCCAGTGCCAATATTACCTTGTTGTTTCTCTACCCTTTTACTGTACTTCTTTTTTTAGCGCCTTTGCTTCTTCTTTGAGACTTAAAAGCCTGTTTCACCACCCTACCCTTTGAGTTATTGTTATAGGACAGTATTGCCCCATGTTCAGCTTTGCCATGACATTTGCCATCATATGGATAACAAAGCGCTCATACTGTACAACTAGCAGAAGGAAGAAGGGAGCATTTCACTACAGTCATGCAAAAGCAGCTACAGCTTTACCCTTGAGAACCTTCTTGGTTTTACTGAACCTATTTAGGACCACAGATTTTTCTGTTTCATCCCTAAGGAATGGAAAAACATTGGGTTGACTCTGCTCTTCTTCTTCTTATCTTATAGCAGCATTGCTATCAGTGTTTTCTCAATGTGCTGTGAAGAAGCATGAAGATGTATATCGTGTTTTCTTGCCACTATCCAATAAAAAAACCTTGATTTTACGAACCTGGCTTACTGCTATATACCGCATTCATACTTGTACTTTCTTTTCTAATATCTCCCCTTGAAAGAAACAGAAAAAAAAATGAAGGATTTGTTCATGTGCTCACTTTCGAGCCACCAGCAGCTCTCTGACCTACAAAGTCACCAGGTCTGAATTGTTCCCCAGGGGCCCCTTAAGCCCCTCACATGAAGCCAAGTGGTGTCTGGAGACTGGTCTGTTTTAAAACCTCAAAGGGTACCACTGTCACAGTGTGTGTGAATGTGTGTGAAAGACAATGTGTTAGATGTGTGTGTGTGGCCCTTCTATCCTGTAAAAATCTGTAACAGGTTACAATCTATCTCACTTTGTTTGCGACGACATGCCGCCGTTTCTTTAGCTGGAGACTAATCTGTCCTTTTTCTGATTGTGTGTGTGCGTGAGAGACCCCCTGCAGAGTGGGCCGTGGTGAGGAAGATGAGCAGTGCATTGTGATGTAGTGCTCTTACCGTAGCTACGGAGAGAATAGCATTACCATTCGAAAGCAGCGAAGTTGGAGGGGGTTGAACAGGTTTTCCTGCTCTTCATTCCCAGCTGCTTTTTAACAGCATATACTTCTACATTTCCATGGCTGTTTAAGCATTCATTAACATATTAAGTCAAAAGTTATTCTAATATGAAATATTTCATATTTTCTTCATTTTTTTACACAGTATGCAAGGCGACATAAGTAAAAGAACAGACATCTTTGGTGATTTGAATGCCATTTGTGCACATGGCGACCAGTCCATCCGTTTCAGTTAGCTATATGGAAATGACATGATTTAACCCTTAAAACTCTGCTAGATCTCCAGTGTGCCTTAGTGCTATCACTTATATCGTCAACAGTTTATCAAGAACAGTAGTCTAACTCAGGGGGATATATTGTGATGGAAAGCTTACTCTTTACAGTATGTGATCTATGCAAGTTTCCCAGGCATTTATATCCCGTCCAGGAGGTTAACAAACCAGCAGACAACCTATGGCAGACTCTATGGTAAATCTACAATGACTAATCCATGATAACATGATCGTCATATTTTCATGACAAAAAAAGATTGCTGTCACTGCTGTGTTGCTAAGAGACCTTTTGACCTGGAAATGATGATGAAGCCACTTACTTTCAAACTTTTAACCAATCACATAGCTTTAGGGTGCGTCCATACTTTGGCTTTTTGATGCGCTTTAAACGGACTGTGGTCCATACCACAATACCAACCGCATCCTGGTGCGAACCAAAGAAGCGGACTCGGGTCAGCCTTGAAGTCGGAGGTCTTGGTTCACCTGCAACTGGACTATCCAGCGGGCCTAAATGGAAGGAACGTTTGTCGATCGCAATAAGGCAAGAAGAAGAAGTGGATGGAAGTAGGGTAGGTTATCATTTGTGTAGGAGGAAAAACAAAGCAAACAGAGTGTGTTCAAAGAAGCTGAGGTCAAAACAACAACCAAAAAACTGGAAAATGTCTTTTATACAGAGATGGTGGATTAATAAGGAGAAAGATTTCCACTTTAAATCATGGAGTCCGATCTTCTTCTTCATCTTCCAGTGGTTTTATTGGGGAGCGTCGCCCCTTCGCACGCAGTTGTTTTAACTTTGGTGCTCTAGCCAGGCGGTTTGGTCCGCTTCAGTTACGTACATGCAGTTTGAACTTGAACCGAAGCAAAGAAAGGTGTGACATTTTTGGAAAATCCCCACCCAATCGGACCAAGCTCCCAGAATATCCTGGTGTGTATGGACCCTTAATTGACAATGATGTATAATCAGGGGCAGCCGAAGATTTACAAGTTAGTTAAAAGTTCTGTGTGTCTGAAAAGAACAAAAATAATGATCTTCTATGGCCGGTTTAAAGAGAAGAAGAAGCTGTTTTTTTAAACATGGTGGTGGCAAAAACCAGCTGAGTAGGAGTTAGTTGTGTGAGGATAGTAGATAAATAGCATAAATAACTGTAAATTGCAACAAACAGCTGGAGGAAAACATCTAAATAGTTTCTGTTCTATGTTTGTTTCAATGCCAGTTTTTTTTCTCCTGAAAGCCAAGAGTTGAGAGAATGATGTATGGATGAGAAACGGCTTGGTCACAGTTTATCTGTGTGTTATTTCTACAAACTACTGTTGGTAATAAATTCTGTTTTCTTGTAATGGTTGGCCTTTTTGGTGCTATATCTATTGATACATTCATTTTACATCATTTTAGCCTCATAATTTGCCAACTGAGGCTGTTCTTAACATGATGTCGGGATGTTGAATGGGATTAAAGGGTTGAGCTTCTACATGTCAGTATAAAAAACAACCCCAACAAAGCAAAACAAAAGGAGTAAAAAGTTGTTTAGAGTTTTAAGGATTTTTTTTTAGCTGTTTGTCTTTTTGAGTTTGTTTGATTTTTAGCGTTATTTTGATGTACTTTTAACTGTTGCTATCTGCACTTTAATTTTGTCGTATACTGTATATTAAACAATCACAGTAAAGTTTTGTATTCTATTCTATTCTTTCTATTCTTGTCTTTTCTTTTCTTTTCTATTCTATTCTGGGTCAGGTATGAATGCCAGCTTTATCGAGTAACAAACAACCGCATCCGCTTACACCTGAGAGTTTAACTCCAAACTGGTCTCCTTCTCTTATTCTGACTAGAAAACCACTGTTGAACTCTCTTGTAATTCCTTTCACTCATGTTTTTCCTTTTCTATTATTTAACCTTAATACACAAAAGTCACTTGGTTGGGGTTAGAAATGCTATAGAATAGGATTAGAACATGAAATATTTCTTTAGATCTCAGAGGGTTAGGGTTACAGCGGATTTCCATATGATCCATGATTTCGTAAATGTAACACAGCTACTTACTTCTTGGGAATTGAGCTGAGAGAAAAGTACGGTGGTATTTGTGGGACTGTGTGTTGGGGAAAAAATGTCCAAAGCACAGCTGCCCTCTGAGGTCAAAGGGCGCTTGCAGTTCCTGCAAGGCCTTCGTGCAGTGACCCAGCTTTGTCCAGCCCTCTTTCACATTCGCAGATGCACTGAAATCTTCGACAGTCAGTACTTTACTTACTTATGTCTTTACTGGAGATGGGACTGGGGTGATGGGAGAAGAAAGATCACAAGGAAAAACAGAGAAAGAAGAAGAGGAGGAGTGTAGAAGGTGATGATAAAGTCAAGCAAAGAGAGAGGAAGTGGGCTGAAACAAAGGGGGAATCAGGAATAGAAAGAGTGACAGGAGGACAGTTATTGTGGGTACGGAGACGAGTGAAGATAAAAGGAGATGGTCATATATCTGTCAGTGTCGACTCAAGGGCTGCTCAGCGTTTTTGTCCCACAAAGGTCATGGACTGTCTCTCTCTCGCACTCACACACACTCACACACACATGCAAAGAAGTCGGTTGCTGTTGTGTTCTGTTTTTTTTTTATATTAGTTTAAAAAAAGCCTGCTGCAAATCAGAAGCTCTCTACTTTATGTGACCATGAGTGTAGCTGCTATTTTGTGTGCGTGTGTGTGTGTGTGTGTGTGTGTGTGTGTGCGCATTTTCATGGGCGAGCAGGTCAATAGCCTCACATCAACTCAATTTATTGACTCCTTTGCATCACTATGAAAAGCCATAAATTACCGGGGCGATGCTGAAGGTCCCTTTCCTCTTCCTCGTCTTACCGTCTCTCCTCCCTGCCCCTGCTGTCCGTCTGCCTTTTTCTTTTCTTTCTCCAGCTCTCTGTCTCCCTCCCTCTCTCTTTTCTTCATGTGTGTGTGGCCGGGCTCAATCGGAGGGCACTGGGGCAGAGGGCTTTGACAGGAGAATGAAAGGGACGAAATTAAAGTGACGAACAAGCGACGGGAGGAGGGAGAGAAGTGAGGCGGTGGAGGAATTCAGCATCAGAGAGAAGCTGTCATTGAAGAGAGTATATTTGGTGGAGTTATTAGTGTTTTATATGATTATTGATTTTTCTTTATGCTTGACTGTTTTCTATATGCAAAGTAGTCATTCTTCAACCATTAAATGCTAGCATCCCTGCTTTGAGTTGCAGCTTAGCTGTTAGCCAGAATTCCTTCCTGATTCTCCAAACTGAGTTTTCTGACTGTTGTTTACTACACAGAATACACAAGGTACTACTGAGTACTTTGTAAAACCAGCATGATTTGTGAAGAAGCGCTTAAAATCAAACCTTAAGATGTTGCGCTAAAGATGTCCAGCTAGTGTCCTTTTTTTAAAAACTTTATTGAATAAATGTACAATACAAGAAGGTTTTGCATTAAGGGACAGCACATCAGAAGCAATGAGGAAATATAATGTACAAAAACTACTGTTGTTAGATAATTACACAGTATGTAAGATGAACAAAGATACATATGTTAAGGGAAAAAATGTAAGTTAGAATGATAAAAAAAATAAATGGAAGGACAAAAAGAATAAACAATAAAACAAAATAAATAAAACAAAGTAAAAGAGGTTTCGGGAAAGTATTTGTCATAATTACTAATAAACAGATTGCTCTTTTTATTTTTAATCAGTTTGAGGGATGCAATCAGAGAATTCAGCTCTAACAGAAAAATGAGTCATTTTAGGTGTCAAGTTTGCACATTTTTGTTGAATGAAAAACTTTGCATATATGACATTAAAATTAAGCATATGTTCAACAGTGTTTCCAGTTCAGACTGTAATTGCAGATAACATCCTTGAGTGATGTGCATACAGTTTTAGTTGAATGGAAAAAGTGGGATTCAAGGTCACTCCAAAATTTTTTGGGATATATTAAAACTAAAAAATAAATATGATTTTGTTTTTGAGGGTTTTTTTTTCTTTTACAAAATGTACAGGAGTTACTAATATCCATAGATTTAGCAATAATACAGTTTACTAATATTTGTCCTTGCTCTATTCCTGAATCAAGATTTTCATCAGGACCAAACATGGTTCACTTTTAATAACTTACAGATATTCTGTTTAGAATGTTGTTGAAGCAGAAACCATCTAGCAAGATGACATTTCACAATCCTAAGATATCCGATGACATCCAACCTGCATTCCTCTTTTCTTCTCCTTTTATTCCCCGTCTTACTTTATGACCTCGTCTGATTGGTTTGTCTTCACTCCTGGTTTTCTGCCTGCATATCTCAGGCCTGCAAGCCGTGCAGATTTATTGATGTATTTAACACCTTTCAGTCAGAATCACTGAACTGATCTGATCCGTGTCCTGTAAGTGTGTGTGTGTGTGTGTGTGTGTACTCATAGACCTGCACATCATCTATCACCTGTTGGAAGTCATTCAGATTATTTCCCGAGATGTCCTCCTTTCAGATAGAAAGTGTAATTATAGTAATTTAGAAAGAGTGTGTGCAAGCATCTGTGTTTGAGGGAACACATGCATGGTTGAAACACCAACATCACACGTTCTCTCTTCTAAAGTGAAAAGTTTCTGTGTTTTTTATATTTGAGCTTGATAATTACTTACCCTAAGCTTTATTAGAAACAAACAGAGCAAATGTAGACTCTATTGGATATGATTCCAGTTATTTCCTCACCTTTTATAACTGTCTTCTAGAAAACCTTCATTCCATCAAAAGAACATGCAAAGAACTGCAGGAACTTGTGGATTGCCAAAGCCTGAACCTGATCAGGCTCACCTCTGCTTCACTCAGTCTCTGATGCACAAATGCACGGATCAAGGCCAATCATCAAGATCGCATTTAAAGAACCATGAGACGTTTTGCAATACTTGAACAGATGAATCGTAGTCACGCCAACAAGTAAATAAGAGTGTTTGGGACGAGCTCAGAAGTCTGTGTGACTGATGGATGAACTGCTACAGTTCACCTGTGTCAGGTGGAAAAAGGGCAGAGTTAAAGGCCCACAACGGAACTTTTAGCAGTTTTCTCTATCAACAGCTAAACTAGCATTCATCTTGCATCGTACCTGTACTGTCAGTTCACTCGAGTCAGTAAATGACAGTCTTATCTTGACTTTTGGCTTATCTCTTGTTCTGTTCCTTCCTCGGTTCCTCTGGTAATGTTTTCTTGTGTTTCTTTGCCAAATCTGCCATGATGCATGTTCGAAACACAGTGTGTTTACATCTGTTTGCTAGCATGTGACATGTTGCTATGTATGAAACCAATAGTTGGTTGCAACGTAACGCCGTGCCCTGGATGGGAAAATTAGCATAGTGCGGTTTTTCAGCCCCGGGATGCCCCTGGTCATCAGCTTGAGAAATGCGCTCAATGAATGTCATCAATTTGATAATGTGCCATCAAAACGAGTCAGAAACAGATATTTTTAAGGTTGAAAAGTTGTGTTACTATTGGACATTTATGGTCTTGTAACAGGCTCATTGTTGCTTATTGTCAACCTTCATCAATTTATTGGACCTATTTTTACCCTCACATTCATCTTTCCTCTTTGATACCCCCACAATAAAGACATTTAGTTATGAACTTAATATTTAGTTAAAGACACAACTTATAGATTTTATTTGCATGTCGATACACCAGCTTGTGTTCAGATGTGGAAAAACTTTGGGGCATTCTCCTGTTTGGCCTGCCAGTCGTTTGGGTATTTAACGCTAGAGTGGAAATGAATGCACCATTTTTCTTTCAAACATCATCAACGTGGTATTTTTTATCCAATTTAACACTGAATCACGATTGAGTCTCTATTAGAAAAGAATTTTATAAGTGCAGGGAATAACTGCCGTAGGTTACTGTGGGATGTGAAAACACATCTAAATAACCACCAGTTGTGTTGGATGCTAAAAGTCAAATTAATAATGACTTAATTGTGTGCAAACATTGCTTTATTTCTTTCCTCATCATTGTTGGATTGTATAAATCCAAATGCTCCATCTATCTCCTCTCCTGTAGGCACAGACATCTTGGACTTCTGTCTGCCATTTTCATGGTTTTGTTGGCTGCTTCTTAATCTTGGTTTTGTGTTCAATAGGGCTAAGGCAGATTTAAGGAAAGGGTGCAAGTTAACTTATCCATTCATTTTCTACATCGGCTTAATAATTGCGGAAGTTGGTGAATCGAATATTTACGATCTTGTCCATGCTAATTTCTACAAGCTTCATGAGCCCTGAGGTGATGCATAGATAGTCTGTTACAATACAAGAGGATATGATACGATGCGATACTAGATGATAGGATAGGATATGACATGATACGATATTATACCATATGATACAATACAATGCGATTTGATTTGATTCGATGGGATAGAACAGAATATGATACGATGTGATATTATAGGATACAATATAACACGGTACGATACAATGCGATACAATACAATGCGATGCGATACGACGTGATCCTAAATGATAGAATATGATTCAACATGATACAATATGATATGATGCAATGCGATATGAGACATTTTTACTGCAGCGGCTTTGATGACGTCACTATTATGCGACACCATGACAAGTAAATGTCTATAAATAAGGACGAATGACCACAAAAAAGCCGCTTCGAGCTCACAGGAGGGGTCTGACTAATGTTTCGTGACAAAACATTGGTGAAATGAAGGAGTTTGTGGCAGATAATGCCTTATTTAGAGGCTGCACACGGTTACCCCATCACTGCCATTATATTGGACATACGCTGATCTGGAGTGGATCTAAATGTCTCCTGAAGGAATTCAAGTTACACTAAAACTGTCTGGGTGAGTAAATGAACATATTTCATGCTAGAAAATAGGTCCAGATTGAAAAAAAACCTAACTTCCCCTTTAAGTAGTTAAATTGGACTATTCAATGATGTGGAATCAAAGCGGTCATCAGTCATTTGCTATTACAGTCCCCGTTGTTATACATTTTGATATTTAATGGAAATATATAGCTTCAGCAAACAACAGAGGGAGAAGTCACTACCTTTGACCCTTTTGTGTTGTTACAGATGTTTGTTAGCACCTCCGAACCCAATGATAACTGTTTGACTCAGCTTCTCTGTGTACATACATATCCAAAGAACCCTGTCATATACAAACAATAAGCTGACAAGAACAAGCTCAAACATTTCCAGCAAAACACACTCTCAGGTCGGATTCTTGCGTGCAGCCCTCATCCATTAATGCACATACAGTACGACATTATTGAATTCCAGTGGTCCAGAACTGTAAATGGGGAATTTGGTTAAAACCCAGCAGCTGCTTGGCATGTCCTTGCAACTCTCTATGAGAGATGTTTGGAGATGAACTACACCAAGGTCACAAAGCTGAAGAGGATTTACAAAAATCACTTGTGTTTCTTTTAACCTGCTGTGCAGTTTCAGTCATGGTTGCGGATAATGCTTCCTTGTGAGACGTCAATAACGCAGAAGTTCACCAAAGCGACTTCAGTGCATCTCTAGGCATTTGTGGATTTAGATGTACAGATAAAATACTCTCACACAGTCATGCACACGCACACACACACAAAAGGAGGTATTTGCAGATGCTGTTTGACCCGGGCTTGGAAAGCATGCGTGTAAGCTGTCACGACACGATGCCTATACACTCAATAAGCTACAAGTAGTCATACAGAACAAGACATATGAAATACCTCAGTAGACAGGAAATTTTAAAGATAAATACGCTGAATTCCAACTTTATAAGATGAAAATACGAAGCACACAAACAGGAAATTTACTATGTATGTCCTCAATTCTCATTTTTATAGGTAAAAGGCTAAAACAAACACAAAGTACACCTGCGTAAAGAGAGGTCCAGGTGAGCATCCAGACAGGATATGACCCCCTTGTCCCGGGTTTGGAGTTTTGCTCTTATTGGCTTCATATGGGTGTGCGAACGCTGGCATTTGTAAAGAAACCAAATCAAGGATGGATGCTGGGAAACTTGTCCCATTAATAATGTCCTTTTATCTTTGTTTTCCCTCACTTTGTGACTTAGAAGCATCCACATCAGCGGAGGTCAAAGGAAAATAAGCTGAGAGGAGACAGAAAGACAAAGAGGTCTATGTTGGTTGGGGTTACAAATTTAAAAAAATGCAATGATTGGTGTTTCTCATTGTGTCAAGGGAATGCTGCCCTACAGAATAATAACACATACCATTTAGCAATTTCAGAGCCTTCATGGTTTTGCTTCCATCTGATGTGATGTGGACGAACGCAGCCGCTACATGTTCTGGTTTGCTGAATCAGCTCCAGAATGGCAGCGAGTAATAAAACACGATGAAGTCATAAAACAAGAAACCGACTGAATGAATCATTCCTCCAAATACAGCTGCCAAATATTTAAAAACCTGCAGTGGTTACATCAGCGTTAGGAGTTTCTAGTCTTGTTCTTCTTTGCTGCTTTTTCCCTTCGTATTACTTTATCACACTGGCTGGTCCACTGACGAAGCTCTTCAGGAAACACATCACTGATACAAACTCAATCTGGTTTTTATGGCACACCAAAGCATCCATGACTGCAGTCATTTATTTTTGAAGCCATTATCTCAATGTTAAAAAGTTGATTATTTGTTCATTTTAATGAGAAATCAGCCCTTTGTTTGCTTAAGATAACCACCTATTGTCCCTGGTTATCACAAGATAAGGAGCTTTCTGTAACTAAAATCATGAATGTGTCAAAATGTTAGTCATTCTCATTCAGCACTAGCCTCAAACAAGAGAGGGTTGTTGTTGGAAGTAGAGTTACACTGAAACTAACTAAGAATATAACAAATATGAAATGAGAAGCGGTTCCAGGTCAGTGAAAGCACCGCTAGTTTGTTTAATATAGATTTAGAATGATCTAAATAGGTCAGGTATTGACGTTATGAAGTGTTTTGTGGAGCTGCTACTGACTAAAGGAGCGTCTGTTTCTTTCTCTGTTCAAACACAGGGGAAGGGTAGCAATTACGGGTGTAAATCACTGGTTTGATCACACAACAGAATTGTATTAAAGAAATGGATAGTGATTCGATGTTTGAAGATATCTCAAATTCAGTCATGATACAATATCGATTCAGTTTGATTTAGGATCCTCTGATCGACATGAAACGATATTAAACAATTTTACAAGTAATAAACACGGTTATTTTAACATAACTGCAAGCTCCCACTTACTTGAAAGTACGCAGTATAATCTCCCTTTATCATATGTATCTACTGTACACCTATAACCATGTATTTTGTTGTAAAATGTTGTGTCGGAGGAACTTATAAATGAACCATTTTCATTGTAAAAATGGGTTTGATATAGGTTTTTGGCCGATTTTGGGAATTTGGATTGATGTATAAATACAGATCAATATGTCACATCCCTAGTAGTAATAGCTTTCCTGAATTGTAAATAGTTACACTTAAAAATTTGTAAAATACTTGAAGTTTTGCCACAAATATTTGACAAATATATGTTTTCATTTTTTCCTAATTCTTAGTTAACCAAAATATGTGAAATTTACTGCATTTTTCCCAGAGTCCGTAGTATGTGAAATCAATTGAATTTTTATGTATTCAGAATAAAAAGAAGATTTGCAAATGAACCATCTGTCATTTGCAAATTACAGCTTTAAAAATAGCAAATATAGTTTTTACAGGATTTTATCGGTTTCCTACAGCACCCTCCAAAACCTACCTTTTCATTTAATTGATCAATTGCTTTTAGAAAAGGCAGATAAGTGCAAATAAGCCAACATGAAGTAAGTTAAACCAGACTATTCTTGATTCTTCTTTTTTTGTGTGTGTGTGTTTTCACTTTCATATTCATCAGATAGGCAGAAGCTCACAAATGGCCTCGAGTTGTAGTGCAACATCCCAGGAATTCTGGGATCCCAAGTCCCCTTCTAGACAAGTAAAAACTGCTTCAGATAGCAGTCCTTCTCCATCCCTGTGCATTCCTAAAATTCCCAGATTGGGGAAACGTTCCATCCGTATATATGATGCCTCTCCAGACTATTAAACACGGTGATCCTGACCCCCACAGCTGATGACACGGCATTCCTGACCCCCCCAGATCCATTCCACTGGACAGCCACTTTGATTTCTCCCGTTCCACTCACTGTCCTCCCCACATCCTGAGGTCCTCCCTCTTTCCAGAGTCAGAGGAAGGGATGAAATGTGAGGTTGGAGGAGCAGAAATGCCATCTTGTACTTTTTATTGGGTTTGATTGACAGCACTGTTGATTTGAAGGCTAAACGAGCAAACAAATGTTTGATATTCAGAGGCGTTTACATATGTTCAAAGCTTGGGTTGATGCTAGAGACAGAGCAGGTGGGGTAAAGTGATTTACAGAGTGAAGGAAGAACAAAATAACTTGGGTACCGTATTTTCTGGACTATAAGTCACACTTTTTTTCATAGTTTGGCAGCTTGTGCGACTTAGAGTCCAGTGCGACTTATATATAAAAATATATACAATTTAACATATTTCTAAGTGTTAATTTATACTGACTGACATGAGCCAAGGAGTAAACGTTACTGTCTAATGTCACATGTTGGCGCTCTAGGCTTGTGACAACTATATTCTGCTCCAAGTGTAAAGATCCCAAAACATCCTTATCTCAGCGAGAGGAGTTCATTTTGAACATACAGATCTGGCCATGAAAAAGTTCCTCCTTTTTCTGCCAGAAGTGGTGCACTAATAGTGCACCATTACTGCACTATCACTGGCTGAACGATTTGTCCCGCAAATACGCCATCTCGTACGGTGTCCAAACTTGGTGTGTGGAAACATCCTTGTTCTGGGCATTCATTCATGCCCTGAAATCGTTTCTCCTGGGCACACAGGCAATTCTCTGTGCGATTGAATTAGCAGACAAGTCGCTGGTAAGTGGCTGGTAAGTGGCTGGTAAGTGGCTGGTAAGTGGCTGGTAAGTGGCTGGCAGTCGGCTGAAAGGGGAACTTTTTCATGCCCAGATCTGTGTGGCTATACTGCCCGGAACAAATCCTCAAAAACCATGATTATCCTTCTTAATTATGATGTTTATAATCATTTACAGGCATCAACTTTGGAATTAGAGTGATTTTAGCAGTAACAAGTAGGATATGAAAAATCTGAAAATCGCCCAACTTTGCTGTTATTTACAGAAAATGATCATGATTTACATTCCAGTGCGACTTATATGTTTTTTTCCTCTTCATGATACATTATTTGACTGGTGCGACTTATACTCCGGAGTATTAGTCGCAGAAAAGTTGGTTTCAAAAGGGAAAAAGGAGTTAAATGGTCATGTGTCTGACTCTAAATGTTCCCCAGATGTTTCCGTCACTCAAATGACATGACATTCATGAACTACAGGCGTATTCTAGCCCCAGATCTAAGCTTTGACCATAACTTTAACTTAAACTTTATGTTAAATCTTCATTTTGCTCTTGGTGAGATAGGGAAGATGCACGAGGGAGAACACACACAGTCTACTTGGCAGCAGGTGAGGTGATGAAAGTTATATCGCTTGATGTCTTGGGTTTAAGGCCTGAATTACTGTCCTCATACATGGCAGCTCGATGTACTAGATATTGTAGCACAACTGTTTGATAGGGATATTTATTACTGTTTTGTTGACAGATTGAACTTTATTGTGTTTTTTAAATGTTCTATGTGATCCAGGGAACACAATGACACACCCTCTCTCCCAATTTTCCTAACCAAGTTCCCTCCTACTGCTTTTATTAGTCATTTTAATTTTTATGTCTGGACTTGTTTGCTTCCCTCGCACACTACATTTTCCTCAGCTGTCACTCGTGTTTTGTTCTGTGGTGAGCTATACTTCTGCCCAGGAGACAAAAAATTGACAAAAAAGCAAAAAGATATATATATATATATATATATATATATATATATATATATATGTGTATGTTAGAATATATATATATATATATATATATATATATATATATATATATATATATATATATATATATATATATATGTATATGTATGTATACATATATATATATAAAAATATAATAAATATATATATATATATATATATATATATATATATATGTCAAGACCAATACCAAGACAGACTGAGGGTGTTTTCACACAGGACATAACTGAACACGATGCGACTGAGTCTGTGTGAACAGGCCACCCACAGTATGGAAGTAGGCAATTTGAGACACAGCACAAGACTAGTTAAGCTCGAGACCGAGACCCCCCCAAAATGTTTTTTTGCCATTTTGCATGAGTTGTATGTAGAACCTAAACACCATACTGTGTTCAGCTGCTTAGTATAAATATGAGATTATTCATTGGTACTTGAAGGGGGTGTACATGTATAATAATATTAAAAAAAAACAAAAAAAACACTGTGCCTGCCTGGATATTATAGGTTACAAATCCCTTTGAGACAGCTCAGCCAGTCCAGATATTGCAAGACCAAAAGACCCGAGACTAAGAACAAAGACTGCAGAGGCAGTGACAAGACCAAGACCGCAAAAAAGTGTTCTCAAGACCAAGACTGGTCTTGAGAACAAGTCTACCATCAGCCCTATAACCTCTGAATAAGCACTTTGTTGGTTTCTAAACCTTCCTGAATGAGAAGATTTACATATAGAGTAGTTCCCTAATTTATGTCAACTAATTAAAGAAAATAGATTTTTAAGGTTGGTTTGATGTTGTTTTAAGTGTTCACAGTAAGCGGGCCTAAACAGCTAAAATCCTCCAGTTTTAGGTGTTTTTCACTGTACAGTATGTTTGCACGATATGACAGGCATTGTTTACCTCTATAAGCTCACACAGTAGGAATAAAGATCATTTAACTGCATGAATGAGTTGGAGATGAAATTTAATAGCCAGCAGGCACTCATTTTTGGATTTATGCCAGCAGTGAAAGTAAATAAGATATCATATCACGGAGCAGATGAAGAGATTCCCAAAGTGAATAAGGGCTTCATATTTTCATAGAAGAGGTATAAACAACAACATAAACAACATGTAGGTTGGAGTTTTGTCAAGATTTTACAGTTAATTAATCTTTATAACCTGTTTTTTTAGACGATTAATGCGATTAATATGGAGGATTCATGTGACAATGTTCCAAGGTGAAGAACTGATCTATATTTAGATTTAAATATCTGTGTCTACACATCTCATCTTTAGTTTAATACAGAAAGAATATACCCTTTTATTTACAATTCAACACCACAGGATTATGATTAAACTTTTTTTTTAATCAGTTTAAATTAACCGGTTTATTAAAAATAGGACAATTTTCCATGAGAACGACATCTAACAGAGAATGTAACTATGAATATGTGGCAACATCCTGAAACTATTCAAAGCTAATTTTGTAACAAGCGTGGCATTTTAGGCCTTCCATCTATCTCCGTCTGAGCCTTAAATTCAAACTGGCTCATTATTTATTGCAAGTACAAAAATACGTGATACCCAAAAGTCTGGTAGTTGGGATTGTCCCAGAAGATTATGTGTCTATATCTCAAAAACAGATTTACAAGTCGACTTTACCCTGACGTCGCGCCACATACATGCCTTGTTTGTCTGGTTGCCGGGGGTAGCGCGTCTTGTTGCCAGGCCCCTGTCGTATCATCGTTCTCCTCTTGCTCGTCTTATGTTCCAGATTATTCTAGACCCAGTTAACGCAGCCGTGGCTTATTTGTGGAATATGATTTCAGTGGAAGTTATGTTGATGACACACACAAGCACAGACATAAACACACATGCAAACGTGAGGATATTCTTGGTACATAAATGCGTCTCGGCTAATAGAGAAGCAAACCACCTCTCCTGTATCTAATGTCTTGTTGACAATGTGTTGCTGATACTCTGAACTAAGAGCAGATAATATTTCTGTGTTATTTTATCCTTAACATCTGAAATTGGTAGCCATCCAACTTGTAAGTTTGTGACAGTCTCGTTGCTATTTTTCTGTTTTTGATGTATTAAGATATCAGATGAACAGGTATATTGTAGCTGGCTGAGATGGGTTAACTTCATCTGTTGTATGATTTCGATTAGCCTCATTTCGTCTTGCTACCACAAGAAAAACAAAATACTGGCCTGTTGTTCAAGGAGTTTAGAGAAATTTCATCAGAATGGGGTTGATGTTGTTTCTTTTGGCAGGACTTCTAACGTGTGGTTCAGATTGTGAAAGGGTCAGTTTTATTCCCAAACTGAGACCTTGTCAGTTCCAGCAGAACAACAATGCACCCGGGGGGAAACTTACAATATTTTGGGGCTTTCTGTAAAGCTGGTCCTGCTCAGCTTTGTAAAGCACTTGCATGCAATAAAAGCTGGAAAGCCGAAGCTAGCTAGCTAACTGGTCGATGCTACTTAGACTGCATCTGAGCTACAAGTAAAAACCTGGCTGCGTCTAGTATCAGAAATCTGTTGCTTATTTACACTGTAAAAGGTGATATTGGTTTTAATTGAATACAGTTGTGTGAAAAAGTGTTTGCCCCCTTCCTGATTTCTAAGTTTTCTGCATGTTTGTCACACTTAAATGTTTCAGATCATCAACAAATTTAAATGTGAGACAAAGATAATACAAGTAAACAGAAAATGCAGTTTTTTAAAAGAAGACTTTTATTTCTAAGTGGGTAAAAAAAATCCAAACCTCCATGGTCCTGTGTGAAAAAGTGATTGCCCCCTGAACCTAATAACTGGTTGTTCCTCCCTTAGCAGCAACAACTGCAATCAAGCGTTTGTGATAACTGGCAGTGAGTCTTCTACAGCGCTGTGGAGGAATTTTGTTCCACTCATCTTTGCTGAATTGTTGTAATTCAGCCACATTGGAGGGTTTTCCAGCATGAACCACCTTTTTAAGGTCATGTCACATCATCTCAATGGGATTCAGGTCAGGACTTTGACTAGGCCACTCCAAAGTCTTCATTTTGTTTTCCTTAAGCCATTCAGAGGTGGACTTGCTGGTGTGTTCTGGATCATTGTCCTGCTGTACAGTATAGAGCCCCACAATTAATAAAATACTACATAATAAATCAACATGAATGAAGGGAGCATGGAGAAGACAATGTCTTATGTTTCATGCCCATTACAGAAATACAAGACAACTTAGGTGGATAACCAAGCAGCAGTCTTTCCACAGCCCATAAACAACTAATAATTTTTTCCACCAAAACAATTTCTTTTACAGTTTCTCAATCACTTTAATACTATACAGATTTGCAGAATTTACACAATTTAAAACTTTCTTGAACATATTTTTTAACTGATATATTGTTGTAGATCATTTCAATGTCATTTCTGAGGAGTTCCATAGTCTCACTCCAGAGACCGTAAAACCCCTCTGTCTTAATGAGGTCCTTGAGAAGGGTGCACAAAAATGACCTTTTCTTCTGTTTTTATCATCTGTGATTATGGTGAATTTATTAAAAATGTGTTTTGGTACTAAATTATTCCTAACTTTCCACATAGTCAGTACAATCCGAAGTTTAACAAAATCATGAGATTTCAATATCTTCAGCTTAACAAAAAGATGATTTGTGTGATCTGTGGAGTCTTTATGGCACATAATTCTCACAGCCTTCTTTTGAGGCAGGTGCAATCTTTTAGTTGCATTGCTGCACGCATTGCCCCACACCTCAGTACAATATGAAAAATATGGAACAATTAATGAGGAGTATAAAAGTAACATTAAAGCCTCATTAAGAGTATATTGAACCTTATGCAGAATACCAATACATTACTAACTTTAGTCTGAATATACTTCACTTTTTTGAGTGTAAGAGGAGGAAAGTCTGACTAGTGTGAATGATATGAAGTAGGACAAGAGATGGTTCAGATAGAAGTGAAAGAGAGAAGAAGGATTGATGTGAGCGAGGGAGAGATGATGGAAGCCTGAATGAAGAGAGGGGGGGAGGATAGAGAGAAGGAGGAATGAATGAGAGGAGAGAGTT
Organism: Atherinomorus stipes; assembly: GCA_023101725.1. Taxonomy (NCBI): domain Eukaryota; kingdom Metazoa; phylum Chordata; class Actinopteri; order Atheriniformes; family Atherinidae; genus Atherinomorus; species Atherinomorus stipes. The sequence goes on along the minus strand of JALJCO010002070.1, from coordinate 405,724 downwards.
GCATGGGGTGAATGAGGGAGGGAGGTAAGATGAGAGAGGGAGATAAGAGGATGATGAGGGAGGAGGATGGAGGGCTGGATGAGGCAGGAAGGATGGAGGTGAAAGAGGTAGAAGGACAGATGTGAGAGAGGGAGACACGATGGAAGCTGGAAAAGGAGAAAGGGAGTAAGGATGGATAGAAGGAGGGATGAATGAAGGAGGAGGTGGATGATGGATGAATGAGGGGTCATCAGAGTGGATGAAGAAGGGAAGGCTTCATGGATGGATGGATTAATGAGGGAAGGAGGATGGATGGAGAGGAATAGTTGAGTGAGGGAAGGATGAATGAATGGATGAGAGAGGCAAGATGAATGGAAGGATGATTGAATGACGTAAGGAAGGATGGATGAGGGTTTGAAGGACATACAAGGAAGAAAGGGTGGAAGGATGGATAAAAGGAGGAATGAATAAGAAAAGATGAGGGAGGAGGATGGAGGGTTGGATGGGGCGGTAAGGATGAGGGAAGAATGATTGAACGATGGATGACGGTTTGAAGGATATATGAGTAAGAAACAGGAAAGAAAAAAGGATGAGAGGATGAGGGAAGAGGAAGAGAAATGGGGTTGAGAAAATGAGACAAAAGATTTTATATATTTTTTTGTTCGTTTTGTTTTAAGTCTTTACAAATGACCTCAGTTTTTAACAGAACATTGTTTTTATGTAAAGCACTTTGTGTTACTTCTTGTATGAAAAGTGCTTTATAAATAAAATTTGACTGATTGATTAAAAATAATTATATATTTCACTATTTTAAATCACAAATACACAAAAAGAAAATACAAAACTCCCCCCTGGTCTGAGCTCTGGAAGGGAAATTGCTCCTTTCAGGATTTATTTTTCTTTCATCTTATCTTTCAGCTGAAATCAAAGCGAGACACCCATTGGTGCAATTATCACAATTACATTCACAGATCTGTTCACAACATCTAATTACATCTGCAGGAAGCACTTAACACATGCATGTTTCTGTAAAAGCCTTAGGTGGTTCTCTGGCGCGCATACTTCTCCGCTTCAGTCCTCCAGTGTCGCCACTTTAATCGACTCCATGCACCTCCGTGTGTGAGTTGCTGGCTTGGTATCCAGGAGTTGCACGATGTGCCTAAACTTTGTGTCCCAACGATCCCCCGAACACATGCCTGCGCTCCCTGCGTGGATACAGCAGACGGAGAGACGCCGTATGTGGTGGATGTAAATGGCCTCTGCTGGCTATGTAAAAGAAATACTTGCATGTTGTTTTCATTTCGGTGCAGCTAGAGACAAAAGGAGGGGGCGATGGTAAATCCTGGAGGTATAAAAGAAGAGCAGACAGCTGAAAATCATCCTGCTGAAGCACTTTCATCCGTCACCGTCAGTACAGTGGGAACTAGGACATCCATTCTTCTTCTATATGTTAGAAACTGTACATGCAGGAATCTGCTTTGGTAACAACCCTGAGCGTGGACTTGCAGGCTTAAAGAATCCTAAATTACTGGATGCCAAGGAAGGAACAACATCCTATACTTAAGATCTTGTGTGCAAGCAGCCATTTTTTCTCTGTTTTTATGGGTAGATAATGCGAGACATTAACCCTGCTGATGCAAACTCTTCTGCAGCTGAGACATTTACAGTATCTATTGATGTTTGTATTAATAATAAAAGTATGCAGTCATGCCTCCAGGAAACTGGGACATTTCCACCCCACTTCCGCCTTGTGTCTGTCTGAAAGGCTGCTGGTGCTGTAGCATGTTAAATATGTGGGCAGACAGCTGTTCGGATAATATCTGATTGCAGACATTTATGCAACCGCGACTTGTCCTGTCATCATAAACGTGACATGCAAAGCCACTTTTGAATGAAGAAATTCAGCATTTTTCATGCAGCTCGTGTGGCTGTAGAATATCAGTCGGTTTGATTTATTCATATGACATTTAGGGAAGGGATTTTTACTGAAATAAGGCGTTCAAATAGGGCCAGCACTAATTATTTTGATAATAAACTCGTCACTCATTATTTGAGATTGAGACAGTAGGCCTACCAGTCAAAAGTTTGGACACACTTTCCCACAGACTCTAATAGGGATGGGCGACATATTATCGTGTGTGATATATCGTCAAAGAAATTCCCCATGATAATAATTTGTCATCTCAACATAAAAACTATAAATTTATTTAAATTGATCCACTTGCATTTACAGTTGTTTATATGGTTAATCTTTTTTTCTGTTTGCACCGTTTGAATAAATTTCAAATTTGTTTCTGTATTTCAAAACTTGTTTGGTTGGTGTCACTACAGTTGTGTAATACAGGTGTACTACTTGAAGTTAATTAATGTAGTTTAATGGGATCTAGTATTATTTTAGAGCTCAAGACAGAATGTAATGATAGATTTATAATAAAACAGAAAGGATGATTTTTTAAAAATTTTTTTATTGTCAATTACCGTATTGTTGCCATGGTGAAAACCAGAAATTATCGTGATAGATTTTTTAGTCCATATCGCCCATCCCTGGACTCTAATGGAAAAAAATGTCCCCATTTTTACTGGTATTGATTGTGTGTATTTACAGTACGGGCTGAAAGTTTAGACAAGGGATCAACCGATACAGATGTTTTTAGGGCTGATACCGATACCAATATTTTATAATCAGTATCAGCTGATGGCTGATACAACCTGCTGATATTTGGGGCTGATGCTACATTTGGCTCCCAAATTAATACAATAAAGAATACAATAAAAAGTAATTTTACTTACTCTTTTAATATAAAAACAAGAAATCGCTTCAAATAAATACATAAAAAGAAACAGTGCACTTGTAAACACATATTAAATCAAAACATTAAATATGTAATATATAGATAAAAGAGTGTAAATTATGCAAAGTGGGGGTATAGGCTAACACACTTGGCGAATCGGCCAATGCCGATACCAGCAAAAAACGCAAATATCAACCTAAAATATCATCCAGCCAATGTATCAGTCTGTCCTTACTTTAGACACACTCCCGTTAAAGAAAAGGCTACTGTAAATTCATAATAGTCGTTCATATAACAAGAAACTGAAAAAAGTAATAATACATAAAAATTTACTAAACTATAATTTAGCAAAATGCAACACTGATTTTGAATTGTGGTTTTACAATGTAATTAAAAAACAAACAAACAAACTCCCATTTTACTCATGAACAGTGGACCAAAATACCTGTCAACAGGTGCAGAAATCTGATTGGACGTTACAGAAAACACTTGAAAGCGATGATTGCCTCAAGGTGCTACTCAATATCATTTTAGTTCAGGAGCCCTATCATGCTTGTTTACTTGTTTTGTTTTTTGTTTGTTTGTTTTTAATATTTCTGTGGAACCATAACTAAAAAACAAAGTCATGATTTTGTCAAAATTTTTATTTATTATTACTTTTGTCAACTTTTTTTTTTTACTGACAGCTGATTTCTTCCACCTTAAATTGGGAGTGAGTCTAAACTTTTGGCCGTTCTGTACATATGCAGTTCAAGTAAAGTTGACCCCAAATGGCCACTGCGACGGACAGAAAGACAGACAATGAAAAAGAAGGTATAGTGACAGTTCTGAGAGAAAAGCTAAAAATAATAAACAATCAATTATTAAATTAGTCGCCAACTATACCGATAGTCGGCATAATCTCGACTAATCAACTAATCATCAAAAGCCCTTCATTCAAACCATTTCATATGTGAAGACTGGGCCTGTTGTGAGAGCTTTCCTTAAGATGAGTCTCTATTAAAAAGCATGTGATGATGACCTGCTTGGATTAGAGAACTGCGATGAAATTATGCTCCTTTTAATCTTTAAAAATGGCATGGAGCAATAGTTTCCCAGACTTTCTTCGCACATTGGTTGTTTTTTTCATTAATTTTTAAGACAATCTTTTTACCTGACTGTACATGGATAAGTTTATTAACCCCCTTAACTCTGACCTTTTAATTATTCTACCATTCAAGCATATAAAAGACAGCCATCTTCAGTGATAAGCCAGCTCTGTCTACACATAACAGACAACTTAGCAAAGAGCCAATTTCAAAATTGTGTCTTGAAAAGATTTTGTTATTAGGAGACTGTTGCCAAGACATGAAATCGTTTCCATCTCACAAAGATAACACAGTTTGACAGACATGAAATAGTCCTGTGTTTTGTTTTTTTTTTTTTCAAACAAGTTGATGCCCAAAGAGCTGTGGGCTGAAAACTTGGCATATCTCAGCATGTTGTGCAATGCTTCCACAGAAAGTTCAAAGAGTCTTAGAAGATGAGTGGATGAACAGTACTGGAAAGTGATTAACTGATGCAGGACCTGAGAGATAGACCTGGACCTTTAGGTTATCCATTTACTGTTGGGTTCAGCTAAAATGGTCGCCATGAAAGGGTAAACATCAAGTCATTCCTAGGGAATGGGAACAAGGAGGAAATTTGCTAAGTGACACAAGAACTGGACTGAAAATCAGTGGCAGCAGGTCTGATGGAGAGATCCATTTGTCTTGAAACAGTTTAGTATCATCTTCATAGAACAAAAGGGAGTCAATACTCAAAGAGGAGGTTTGAAGTCTTTGACAAAGCCTGGAGAACTACTCCTTAAGACTTCATTTCAAGAAAACCTCTCTAAAAGGGTCAGACGGTGTTGAAGAATAAAGTTGCTCAGACCAAATATTGATTTTCAAGCTCTTTAGAAACATACATTTATTTTTTTCCTTATATACCTGACTGTTATTTATTTGGGATGTCAGATATTATCGGCAGACATTGGCACTAAAATGTGACATCAGAAAATATCGGTATATTTTTTTTCAGACTGATATTTTTACTAATGAAATCTCTTGAGATCTCATTGTTCCGTTACAAAATCTCGTGAATTCTACATCCAGCATGTAGAAAAGTCCCTGTTAAAATGGAAGAACTTCATATCCCAGCATTCATTTCAGAGTCATGTGACCACGGTGCAGCTGCTGCTGCTACAGACTGACTTGCTTTGAAGCTGCTTGTAATATGTCTGGTTTTAAGTTGTTGGTTAAGTTACCAAGTTGTCAGAAACATTAGAATTAGCCAGATGTTGGCTAATACCTGCTAGCATCTGATGGCAGCAAGATGTCCAAAATAGATTCCTCTGGCTGAGTTAAGGCTATTTTGGGATTTTAGTGGTATTTCTCAAAATATGAGAGCATCTCAACGGTATCGGTTGATATCGGATATTGGAAGTTAAAGGAGAACTCAGTAACCTTTTCACCTTAATAAATGCTTTTTGGAATCCCTGTGGGACTAAACAAAGTGTTTACGGAGCGATTCGATGTCCCTCTGGCTCTTGGGTCTCAAAACCAACTCTTTGATGGACCAGTTTAGTAGCTTGCGCTGCCTGGGTGCCGGGTGAAGCATCACTGATCAGGCTCAAAAATCACTTGTCATGTCCGCAAAAAGTAAATAAAAGTTTGTATTCTTACCTGCTGCCCGCCAACACCAGAGAAAAATATAATCCACGGCATATTTACCCGCAAATCGCAGGTAAAACGTCCCATTGCAGGGGAGACAGGACTTTGCTTTGAGCAGAGGGAGACGAGCTGCTGCTACCAACACAGCAAAGTAGCATCAACAAGCTAGTAAAAGCTTAGAAATATATCCAGGGATCAAAATAGAGGAAAGACAGGTAGAGAAGCCGTCTGTGTGCTGTGGGGGTGCAGGGGGGTTTGAACTTCACGACAGTGTAAGCACCATGAGGGGGAGCCCCGAACTGAAGTTACAGAGTTCTGCTTTAAGAGTTGCGCAATATCTGATATCCGATATCGGTAAAAAAAAAGGCTATATCAAACATCGCTATTGTTTATCCTCACATATATTTCCATAGCTATACTTATGCACCTATTTCCTATTTTCTTGGCAGAAATTTCTAAAATGTTTGGTCTGTAACTCGAACATTCAAACAGATATTTCTGATAAGGCCAAAGAAACGTAGTCCAGTCAGAAAACAAAGAAAGGTTCTACAATAAAATGTGCAGAAGTACAGTGTGCTGAAGTCACAGGAGCCCTGAGTATCATGAGTGACTGCATCAGAGGTATTTCAAACACTCAGTGCTTCATTCATTCAGCTTAAAACCCAGTGATGACAGATGTTTGTTTAAGGTGGCCTTTCTTTGTGCTGGTTGATTAATCTTTAACTTCCTTTCCCATTCCCAAAATCTTTAAGTATAACTGAGACACAGAAAAGATCTATTTTTTTAAAAACTACACCTACAGTGCTTCACTTTCATCATCGTTAACCACAACCGCAGCTTCCGCCTAGATTTATTTCCTGAGCTGCTTCTTATGGTGTATAAATAAAAATACACATCGCCTGAGGACCCCCAACATCCAAGAGTGGAATTTCAGGCTTCTTGTGTGTGTGGGTGTGTGGGGGGAGTTTCTCAGGTGGGAGGTGACAGCTTGTGATTTAGTTAAGTGATTCAGTGGGATAGAAGAAAAGAAAAACAGTTTCCATCCCTTGCCTTTGCACCTCCTTTTCTTTTCAAACTATCCGTCATGTCCAATGATCACAACATGTTTTCTTAGCTAATTTTGCAGTCTTACGTACATGTTTCCTACATTTTTCTCCTTATTTTCAATTTTCTTATCACTTATCTTCACTGGTTGAGTGTTAATGTAGCTCTGGGGGTGTAGAAATGTACTGATATGACAATCATAGTGGTATTAAAAGAAATTAAATGTTTATGTTGTTGATAACACAAATGTAATACCATTATTTAATAATAGTTCATAAGATCAAAACATTATTAAATTCAATGCTATATTACAGTTACTGCAATAATATTGTAGTGATATCTTTATGGTGAAATGCCAACTTTTCTGACCTGTGGAAACCTGTTGTAAAGTCCTGCAGCTTATAAAGCCAGATATCACCGTTAATGTAAATGTTCCTATCTGTCTCTTTTCTAATTGTAGATATCATGTGCCCTACTTTTTACTTATTACTGTCACCGTAGCAACGCACACACCAGCTGGTTTAGATCAGCTGGCTTTTTTTCCCTACTTGGTTAGCATAAAATAGTTCCCATTCTTAAACATATTTAGCAAGTTTAGTAAATTGAATAAACATTTGTCATAAAATGTTTACTCTGTGGGACCATGGTGTAAGCAGATTAAATCACTCCAATGCGTTCATGTTACAATTTTAATGCACTTTTAATGCAACTTGTGTTCCGCATCATACATTAAAACCGTATAATGCACGGCTCGTCATTGTTTAATCCAACACATTGAGCTGCATCACATTATATTACATCATTCTAATGTATTGTATTGCATCATATTTTATCATATTTCATCATATTGTTGTTATAAAACAGAGTTGAAATTATTAATAACAAATTATTAATAACATTTATTATTATTTATAACATATAACATAGTAACTTATAAAATCATCCCCAAAATTATTCATACCATCCAGTTAAATAAAAGGCTAAATTTACAATAGTAATTCAAATAACAAGAAACTAATAAGAAATAAAAATTTACAAAATTATAGTTTAGTGAAATAAAATGTTTTGAATTGTGGTTGGAAATAATATTAAAAAAACAAACAAACAAAACTGTCCCAGACACATTACAGCGCCTTTCCCATGAACAGCGGACAAAAAAACCTGTCAGCGGGTGTAGACGTCTTTTTGAACATTCAAGAAAACACCTGATTGCAGTGATTGTCTCAAAGTGTGGCTCAACAAAATTTTAGCTTCGGATCCCCATCATGCTTGTTTTCTTGTTTTGTTTTTTTGTGTGTTTGTTTTTAATATTTCTTTTAAAAAGCAATTCAAAATTAACTGCATGATTTTCATAGAATTTTTATTTATTATTACTTAGGACAACTGTATATATATATATATATATATATACACACATATATATATACACATATATATAATGGTTTAGATTTATATGGCGCTTTTTTAAGGCACTCAAAGCGCTCACAGTAGATCCATTATTCATTCACTCCTCATTCATACTTGGTGATGGTAAGCTATGTATGTAGCCACAGCTGCCCTGGTGCAGACTGACAGAAACGTGGGGGCCATTTCGCACCTACGGCCCCTCTGACCACCACTGGAACATTAACACACATTCATACACCAGTGGTGCCCCCAGTGGAGGCAAGGAGGATTAGTGTCTTGCCAAGGACACAAAATATGGCTGGGGGGTCGTGATTCGAAAATATACATATATATATATATGTATATATATATAAATATATCACTACCGTGACCACCATGTATCAAATATTGAACAGTACAGAATTTTAAATTTATTTTATCAATTTGTCTTCTGACAATGAGCCCTGTGTTGAAAAACTCAGTGGATCTGCATTTGATTACACTCAGATCTGGTGTTGGAACTACTTTGTACAGTCATGTTAAGTACAACCCTGGTGGTAAGCTGTTAGACAAAAGCACATCGGGCTAAAAAAGGCATGAAAATGTTTTGTTTGTATTGAAAAAGTATCAAACTGAACCAAACCATGGATTTTTCTTCTTTTTTTTTTTTTTCGTTAGGGGTTCGGTTCGGTGTTTTTTTTTTTTTTTTTTTTTTTTTTTTTTTTTTTTTTTTTTTTTTTTTTATTTATTTTTTTTTTTTTTTAAGAACAACAATCAAAAAATTCTGGATTGACCTTCCAATTATAAAACAATTATTAATATACAATAAAACAATTTGCAGCAAATATATTTTTATTCTGCACCCCTCTAGATGTTCTGTAGATTAATGATACTTGAATAATGTACTGTTTTGATTAAAAAGTTGTAGCTATCACCTTCAAATTTGCGCGTACTCATCTGTAACTCATTTCCTTTAATGCCAGGTGAGTGCAAAACTGAGACTGTGAGTGGCTGGCAACATTAGAAACATTTATAATGGATAATCATCTCTGAAATAATTGAGTCCGTTTCTGGGGTGTCCTTGAGCTTTGGTGACAGAGGCATTCCTCCTCACACTCCTTTCTGTCCGTCCCATTCACAGCTTCAGGCTGTATTTTACTGCTTCCCATCAAAAGTCTAATGGTCTGTAGGTACCTCTGTTGTTCTCGCACCAATCCTGGCCTCTCCTCTGCCCCCCCTTTCTGCCTCCCCCCTCTCTCTCTCTCTCTCTCTCTCTCTCAGACATGCAGTTTCACACAAACACATTCACATACGCGTATATAAAAACACGGTCAGGCGTGGATTGTAGTGCACGCCTGACTGTGTCTTTGGGAGGAAAAGAAAGAGGTGGATCACTTCACAAAAGAAAGGACGTCAGGGTGATATTTTAACCACCCCATGCTGCTTTGAGAGCAGCTCAGGGTAGAAGAGGTGAGGGGGGATGTCTATACCATCGCTGGGGGTTTAATTCTGCATACAGGCGACTTATATGTAGACATACTTGGACCTTGGTAACAGTTAGTATTTATGTGTATCTGTCCTAGGAGTCCTTTCAATGTTTTACGAAGAGATTCCCACACATTATTCAACTGTCTTGTCTGTCTTAAATGGATATTTGTTTGTTTATTTACCCTACTAACAGAATAGATGGCCATAAAAAAGCACAATTATAGAAATAAAACTGTAATTGAAATTCATTTTTAAAAAGTTTTTTGGTACAGAATATATTGCCAATCCTCAATGTCAGACTTTCCAGTTACAAAACACAAACAATACGTCTCTTTTTTGAAAAACTCCCTAATAATTGCAGTAAAACAAGCTTTGATCCACCAAGAAGAAAGACAAGAAAAAGTATAATAGGTCAGTTCAGCTGTTTAGTTTGTGAAGAATGTCAAGGACTCTCTCCAGGATCCTGAGAGTGCTAGCTGTCAAGCTTGAGGGGTTGAATGGGAACAGCTTTCCTCTGTCTTGTGTTTTACAGCTCATTTCAAGCCCCGACCCTGAACCCGTTACCATGTAGGGGCATGTGAAAACGCCAGGCTGAGAAAAAAGTCACCACTTTTGTTCCAGTTGCTATTTTAACATGTTTAATCTGTTTTATGTAATTGTAAAGGAGCGATTTGTGCAAACTGGTTGAGAAAGTTCTGAAAGAATGTACAGAAGGTGTCCCACTGGCTTCGCATGTCTTTCCCATTTAAGGATATTACACCTCACTCCTGCTCTGTTAACCCTGCGGTGCTCATCATGTCAGAGGATTCACTGGGGCCTTCACAGGAGGGCTTATGAGACTGAATTACTATTCTTAACTGTTTAAACTTATTTAAAAAGTTTATTTTCATTATAATTTCTTTTAAATTGATAGATTCCAATATTAGCCATATTTTGTTCAATGTTGAACTTGAATGACGATGCAAAATCTAAAGTACAACTAGAATGTAAACTTTAGAATGCATACAGACGGTTTAGGTAGTTTTAATGTATTTTCATTCTTTATAATCCCATGTCAGTAATCTGTGACTTGAAATCAGTGAGGTGGATTAGTCAGTAATCTTGAATTTCCTTGAGAGCTGATGACCAGTTCAAAAGAATCAGTGTGACATTTGAGATCCCAACCACTACCCCCAAGATAACATGCATTTGTGTTCTGCCCCCTTTCTACTGTGATATAAAGGCCACTAGAGCCCCAAAAAACACCCACCTGATTATGATATAGCACGCATATATACGATAGCCTATTTAAACTCTGTTTATTTATGTTTACTGAAGAATTTGCACATATATGACATGCAAAAAGTTATTGCCAGCCAGCGCAACACCACAAATGTCATGTTTATCCCTTACTTCCGGTTCATTGTTCATAGTGTTCTTAGCAACCACCATGGCAACAATCGCACAACCTGAAAGAATCTATGTCAAACCGAAAAAACTATGGATCGTATACATAAACTGAAATTTTATTTTTCACTAAAGTAGTTTTATCTAAATAAAACCCCACATTCTAACTTAAAATATTTATTTTCCTATGATTGAAGACACATCTTTTGTCTTTTTTCTTTCCCCCCAGAAGAACCTTTCAGTCAAGTCACCACCGCTAGATGGCACTTTTAGTAAAAATATAAACATAGGTTGTATTTTGGTGCATGCACAAATGACCCTATAGTATGTCTGACTGTGGAGGACTTATTGGATCATCCAGTATCCCGCCATTCCAAATTGCAAAGAGGATTTGGGCTTTTATTTGCTGGTTTTTGGTGTTTTTTGTTTTTGGCCCATCTTTAAAGTCCCGGAAGTTTTACTTCCTGTTGACAGAGTGTTTTTCTTCTCCAATGTCGCTCCCCTGCTGCGTACATGCTCAGAATGGGGGGATTAAATCGAAACAATATGATGCAATCCCTTGGTTTCTTTGGCTAGGCAATTACTTTTTCATGAATTGGTTTATATGAACAGTTGTTATTGGTATAATGTGGATCACATTTTGGTTAAATTGGATTATAATGTGACTATGATGAATTGGATTGAACTGGACTGCTTCTTTAAAAATTCTTGGTATGACTTTGTCATGAATGGGTGCTGTTCAAATAAAGCTGAACAGAAATGGCTTTAAGTCAGTAATTTCTTTTGGCCACACCCAAAGACCAAAGAAAAAAATGGATGTAGTATCTGGTTACGTATAAAGAGGCAAAAGTGAAGCCAGTTGGGATTCGCTCATCATCGCCATCTTGCCATGTCGTGTGTGTCATCAAACCTAAAATAGGCAAAGGCCATCTGCAAAGGCAAGGCCGAGCCTCTGCCAAGCTAATTTCCCCCCCCTTTTTGCTTCAGATCAACCAAGCTCAATCTGAAGTGAACAGCTCACTACGGTGTGTTGGAGGAACATAGATAGACAGGAACCTTTAAAGGTAAGACACGTTCAGACTTGCTGTTAACCAGCTAAAAGCTGCCGTTGTGCAACTCTGCTACAGGCTGAGTCCTTCCTGGGAGCAAGCAGGGAGCTAACTATTAGCCTCTACGGCACCCGGTCTGCTGCCTGTCAATCAAAAGGACACGCCCTTAATTATGATTAAATTCAAGATTAAAAAACATCAGAATGGATGAGTTATAAAAAAAATTCACCCCTCTCATAGTTGACAAGAAGGTAAACTTGACCTATTAAACCTAAATGATGTTTTGAACCAGGCTGTAAACATGTTTATTTCTGCTGTGAAATTGGTCTTTTTAACATGGGAGTTTACGGGGATTTGCTCTGTTTTGGAGCCAGCCCCTAGTGGATGAAGGAAGAACTACAATTTTTAACTTTACGTCTGGGTTTCACCCTTCTCCAGCAGAGTTTGCCCCTTGGCCACACCTGACCCTAATAACACCTGAAAATACCCATATTACTGCAGCTGGCTGACTAAAATCGGGCCACATTGTGTCATCACTGACATAAAACAAGGAGGACGGGCCATATTTCTGTATGTTGTGAAAATCAAATGCAATTATTCCATAAAAAAAACTGCTAAAACCTCCATTTGTTAGTATATCTAAAGTTAAAAACATCAGTTGGTTCTTAATCATTTTTAGCCAATCTTATTGAGAGCCATTGCAGAAGTCCCACAGAGCTCCAGAGTCTTTGTAAAACAGGTTGCGGGAGATTTTGAGAGCCTTTGATTGAGATACTTTGTCTGCTGAAGTGTCTCCAAACAAGAAACCGAATCCCCGCCAGCTCCAGTGCTACCCGGACACTGACCCTGACCTGTGACTGTCGCCGGGCAGGGGTGACAGACAAAACCAGGGAACACTCTCCCTGCTGAGGTCACATAGCATTAACATCAGTCAGATTTTCCTGCCATGGCAGTGATCGGTGCTGTCACCACCTGCCTGGTGCATATGCATGTTACAACAAACACAAATGGCATTAACAGACTTTTCCACTAGTCAGTTACTATAATCAGTGAGATTTAATAGAGATAGCTGTTGCAGTTACTCAGGAGGGTAAAAGTGAGCTTTTAATGGACTGAACAATTCCTGTGGTCTTATTACACTGCTGCAGGCTCTCCCAGGTGTGTGCGTTTGTGTGTTTGGGGTCAGAAAGTGGAATTTCCCCTCAGTTTGTGATCAGATGTGAAAGTGATGCACCACTGGCTGCATCCACCTCCTTGTTGCCTCCGGTGGCCAAAATAGGAACTGACAGGTCAAGGTCTGCTGGCAGAGATTCAAAGTTACACCCTGATGAAGCTCACACACACTTTTACTTTGTGAGTCACACACCTGGACTCCTTCACACACAGCTCTGTTGTGGTTTTTCATGTATATGACTGTACTGTGGCCACGTGGGAAGATTGTTGTAAAAGCAAAAGGCACGCTCTCTTTGTTTTAAGGTGTTCATACAAACACTTCCATCGGCGAAAGCCAGACGACGCGAGGAGCAGACGCAGCTGACGGACTGATGGGCGATGACTCAGCAGGAGGGAAGTTTTCTCTGCCAGCTTCATCGTCTCATCAGTGTCAGAATTCACCGGCTGAACAAGCAGAGAACATTTTTAATGATGGCTGGGGAAGATTTCAGCCACGGTTGAGGTTAAGCAGACTTGTGTTTGGCTGTTTAGCAATGAGGACCTGACTCACTGAAGAATTTAAAAAAGGTGACTTCGGGGGAAATTAAGGGTTAAGTGGAAGGGTGGAATTAAAAGCGATGGAGAGAAAATGCCTCAGCATTCGAGTCATTTAAGCTTAGTTTTTGTGTTTTGCTTTGAACGTCTAAGTTTTTCCCACAGAGAAGTAGTTCAGTTTTAATTCTGCCAAAGTGCTTTTTGCTTGCGGATTTTTTTAAATTTTAGATAAAAAGTAGGGGTGCAGCGATACAAAAAATTCATGGTTTGATACTTAAGTTTCAATATTTTTTTGATACAAAGAAAAAGCATTTTCATGCCTTTTTTTAACCCAATGTGCTTTTGCCCCCAACAGCTTACTGTCAGGGTCATACAAGGTCAAACCAAAGTACTTCCAAACGCCAGATCTGATTGTATTCTAACTCAGATCCACTGAATTTTCATCACTGAGCTCATCGTCATAACACAAGTCAATAAGATAAATTTAAAAGATAAATTTTTTTTATTTTTTATTATGCTATTGTGAAGCCCTTTTTTTCTTTTTCTTCTTCTTCTTAAACTCTGCATTGTTTCACAATATTTGATACATGGTGGTCACAGTTCGATGCACACCCATACGGTTCAGTTCAATATGAATACATGCATTGTTGCACCCCGAACAAAAAGCTTTTTTTTTTTTTCCTTGATCTCTGCTTCATATTTTTTTCATGTTTTTTGTGGGTTTGTTTATAACTGCTCAATGCTTCAGGAATTTTTCTCATTCTGGAGCTAAATTTTGGTTTAAAAAACAACAGGCAAAAATTATGATAATTTCAGTCTGTTTACTTCACAACACTTTGTGTATGAAATGTTTACTGTATGCATGTAAATGCATATTTAATATGGAGATGGTGTTCATATTGAAGTTTGAGTAAAAAAGTTAAAAATGGTTTAAACCAAATGTATGGTCCAGGGTAGGGATGCACAATATTGGAATTTTGGCTGATATCCGATATACCGATATTTTATTATTCATGTGGCCGATAATATCGATACCGATATTAAAGCTGAAAAAATAAGCAGTCAGTTTTCATTATCCGTTTCCGACACTTTGAAAAAGATGGGGTGGGAAAAAATATTGATACACTGAAATATCACGAAATTTTCATATGCCAATATCAAATCAATATTTACAATTATGGTATCGATCTATTTTACTTCCAAACTCTCGCGAGATTTCATCGTTATGTTGCAAAATACCATGATATTTCGTGAATTCTCGCGTGATTTCAAAACAAAACGATGAAATATCGCGAGATTACATTAGTAAAATAGATTTATGCCGCGCTTTTAAATGTCAATATTATATCAGCATATGAAAATATCGCTAAATTTATGTGAATTCTGGCAGGATTTCGCAACAGAACGATGGAATATTGCAAGATTTTGTTAGGAAATTAGATCGATACCGCATTTTAAAATGCAAATATGATATCAACATATGAAAATATTGCGATATTTCAGCGTATCGATGTTTTTCCCTCACCTCTAGTCTTTAGAAGTTTTAAAGTTTACAAAAAAGATGTTTTTGAAGAAGAAAAAGAGGAAGAATAAGTTTTTGGGTTTCTTTGGACTTTTGAAACAGCGGGCTGATCGGTTAAAATATCGGTTAAATATCAGTGGGGTGGCCGATGTCCGATACTCAGTTTTAAGGCAAATATAGGCCGATACTGATAGGGGGATGATTATATGGTGCATCCCTTGTCCAGGGGCCAAAACTGGCCAACCAGTGGGAAAAACATTTTATAAATTTTATATATTTCTTAACAAATCTGACCTCAGCTTGTACTGAGAGACCAGTCAGTCACGAGTACTACATCTATGTGGTAATATCGCTTGAAAAGTTACTCTAATCATATTCTTGTTCCAGATACTTGCGATTAAATTTTTTGTAATTTTGTGAATTCAATGTGATTTATAAGTTGTAAGACACGTAAATAATAAAATGAACTCATGTTTCTCAAGAAAAGGACTTTAATGGATATAAATATGTTGATAATGCACATTTTCATCTTTGCACTTAAACAAAGGGGAAAATGCGGAATTATTTAAAGGTTATCACTGTATGCTGTTATTTTACCATCCAGCCGACTTGAGATAAAAATGTGCTGTATGTGAAACTAAAATGAGTTTCACTCCCTCGCTTAAATTATACAAGAGAAGTACTTAAATATTTGGGGAAATTTTTCAACCAAAAATCTAGAAATGTCCTTTTCTTTCCTGTATTTTTAGGGTTTTGTTGAGAGATTTGTTTGTATCTCATTGAAAATTTAATTTAATAAACCAAACATTGAAAATATAGCAAGAATATGAGTATTTTTCTACTTACAAAGTGATAAAGATATGCAAGCCCCTCAGTGAAATACTTTGAAACTTATGTATTAAAATTCTTATAGTCGCTGTTGGGTACAAACCTCCTATCTCCATTTTACATCATTAAAGAACCCTCTACCTCATGTGAGCTTGATTTAGTGAAAATATTCAAAAAGTAGATAAATAAATGAATACAATCAAATATATGACTTTAATGTAAAAAATTTAATCCAAAGTTTGATGTTGTGTCCAGGTTTTACGAAACCACATGGTTTTTGTCACTTCCTGGGAAAAAAAAAAACACCTTTTGGACATATTAGGTTTACACCTGACAGCAGTGTTATATAGATGTAAATATATATTTTTGAGAAAATTTCCATTTTAATACTACTGTTGTGACACTGAACTTAAATCTGTGAAACTTCAGTTGGTTTCTCAGCATTTTGGGAGTCTCAAAACTTCTGTATGTGATGGATTTGACAGTTTTCTAAGGAAATATTTAGACAAAGCATCAGTTAAAAAAGTCCCAAGTTTAATTCCCGGTAGATTCTAGTCACATCTCTGTTTATGTTACAAAACAACTGTAATTCCACCCAAAGTCAGAATTCTCTTCTTTAAAATACATATAGTAGAGTAAACCTATTTATATGTGCCCTTTTTTTTTTTTTTTTACCGTAGCTCTATTGTATTGCACTAAATTACATGATAATAAGGAACCATGCACTCCTTTATAAGTTAACAATGTCTGTCAATGCTTTCAAAACCATGGAAAAAGATTATTGCTGGTTCAATCCAAGAGATGTTATCTGAAATCCTCAGAAGTTTCAAAATTGGACTGAAAATAAAAACATGAAGCCATAAACAGAACTGGAAAAAATGGAAAAAAAAGACAAAACATGAAAATATGATTGATGACGGCCCTCAGCCAATAAAAGAGATGGAGAACAAGCGTCTGTGGCTCCGGTGCCAGAGTTGTGTTAGTTTTCAGCCCACACGTGTGGAATTCAGCAGTATGCACAAATGGGAGGCAGCACGCACACACCCCGACAACACACCGAGGCACGAATCAGAGGGAGCATAGATCCCGGTTAGATATGTAAATTTACAACCGGGAATCCATGAGCCTATCCACGAACATGTACTTGCTACCTGTCAAGCGTCTGGATTGCACAGACTCGCACCGCAGCGAAATCTGTGTCCGGATTACAGCCGGCTCTCTGTTCGCACCATCCTGACAAGGAGGGCAAAAAAGAGAGATGGTGAAACTTCCGTTGCTAAAAATAGAGCAGCAGCAGTGGTGGGCAGGACGGTGGGATACAGAGAGGTAACCTGAGGTGCATCTTTGGAGAAGTTTTCCCCAATAAGTTACTGTCTTATTTGACTTTTTTGGTGCAAATAAAGGGTTAGGTTAGTTTTCCTCACCAGCAGGCCACATCCAGGATATAGCAGGGCACAGAGGAGAGAAAGTGCAGCTGAACAGATATTAAACATCAGTAGGAAACAAGGAAAGACGATATTTTAGGCTGATATTTGAGGTTTTTTGCTAGTATTGGTATTGTGCGATATGTCAGATGTGTTGGCATAATTTACACACTTTTTTATAGTGTTATTACAAGTTTAACATTTCTATTTAATATTTGTTCATTTGAAGTGCTTTGTTCTTTTTCTTATGTTAAATGGAGTATCAGCCCTAAATATCGGCAGGTTGTATTGGCCATTGGCTGAGGCTGATGGGAAAATATCTGTATCGGCCCTAAAAAATCTGTACTGGTCGATCCCAAGTGGAAAATGAAAAACATCTAAATTTAAGGACTGGTTTAGCATCAGTATGCCTTGTTATTGGGAACGGAAGTTTACACCTACGTGTCTCCACGAACATCTTCATGTCTTTGTCACAGAACATCTTCATTGTTAAACACCCCTGACCTTATGGGTTGTGATGACCAGTTTATATGACTTATTTAAGATTAGTATTATTACAATAAAATGAAGTTACACTAAATATAATCTGTTAAAGCAATGTTACATTTTAAAGTGTAACAAGTTTTCATGTGATACAAGCCTGAAATATGCCATTATATGTATTTGAATACTTGTATTTTTATGTCAGATCATTTTGTGATTCATCTCACTTGTGATAATAAAATGTTTATCTTACACACCATAGTGCTTTTTCTCAGTTGAAGGGTTGTTAAGCTGCCCGATGGGCCTAAACTAATACACCATTATTATTCTCTGATGGACTCGAGGCTCATCCCTGGCTTTTTACCTACTGTGACACCCACTCTCGCACACTTTCTTTCTTTCACATTTGTCCTTTCACATTGATCCATAGGGGCCCGCTGATCATTTTACACTTGTTGTTCGGAGGAAACTTTAAACTGCGCCGGTGGAGCAGCTTTGTATATTGCAGAGCTCTCCTGAGGCACATTAGGCGTTTCTCAGATTTCTGCCCTCTAAAATATCAGCTGTAATTGCAGCACCGTTGGGATGTATAGACAAGCACACACAACACAGACTTTGTACATATATATGTTTCCCGCCTCGTTCCTTTATGCACATATCGCCCAAAGGTTCAAAACAAAAATGGCTCCGGTTAAAAACGGATCTCGTTTCAAGGCATTCCTCTCTCTCAGAGGTTTTCGTCCCCCTTTCACTGGATTATTTTCACATTGTCATCAGCCCCCACCTGTCCACCGCTACACCCTGTTTACATCTCAGCTACTTTCGTGCCCTTTAGGTACCATTACATCTTGAACTACTCTGGCACTTTTTCCCATTACGTGTCCCCCCCATCTTCCCCACATTCACCTCCCCTTACCTCCTCAAAAGCACCTCCTCCTTCAGGCAAGGGCCATTTAGTGTACTTCAAAGGGGTTATTATCAAGAGGGTTGACACTGTCACTAAATGAAGGAGTCTTTTCCATGCCTGTGGTTGAGTGCCAGCCGTTTACAGTTGCATGTACTATATTTGAAGTGGTTTGTTCGGATATCTTCTGTTGAAACAGCAGGCAGCTTTGGTCAAAAACCAGTTCAGCAGCATGTGACTGATCTTTTAATGTTTTGTATATGTCTGCAGAGATCATTTTTCTTTTTGAGTATTATCTATGGACTGCATGTTTTGCAGACAAAGAGGCCAGGCTATGGTGGGTGGGCAGGCAGGGAGGATGGATGGGGGAATATGTCTGTAGAGGGATGCTGAGGTTTGAATTACCAGACAAAAGGGCCTAGAAAAAGCTAAAGAGGAGAATTCACAAATATGTTGAAAAACAAATAAGCTGTTGTGTGTTAGTTTCCTTACTGCTGCATGAAAATTGAGGCAATCCGAAATGAGGACTAGAGCAAGGGTGTCCAACTCCAGTCCTCATGGGCCACAATCCCACAGAGATGTCCCCCTGCTCCAACACACCAGATTCAAATTAAATGGCTCTCCTCAATAGCTTGTTGTCAAATTCTGCCCACTCATGTTGATGGTTAATCTGATTCAGGTGTGCCACAGGAAGAAACACTCATGTCTAGTCCTGCTCTTATGGGGCCGTCTTTGGACACCTCTGGACTACAGTTTTACCTCCAAATGTCAATAAATGATCATATATGGCAATAGAAATCACAAATAGTCATATTTTACAGCTTTAAGGCAGCACTGTGTAACTTTCTGACCTTTAAAGCTAGGGTTGGCAATGTTGGAAAAATGGTTCGAGCAAGCTACATTTAAAGGGACTAGAGGCAGGAATTTAAAAAAAAACAAACATGCATGTCCATTTTTTTTAATACTAATGGGTGATGAAGTGCTAAATACCATAAATAATGTTTCCACCCACGTTTCTCTCCGTTGCCTTGAACAGGCTGTGTGCTGCAAAATGCGCTGCAACTCGGTGTCTGAATTTACCGCGCTGCCCTGCGGACATGACGTCAAATTATGCTACATCCGCAGTTTTGATGCAGGAAGAAGACGGTCGCGTTAAATTCAAACACTGTAAGCGATAGTTATGGATTCTTCTGCCGTCAGCAAACGATCCAGATCAACTGAAAGACACTAAAAAGTGTAACTAGGAAGAAAAAGCGTAGTAAACAACATTATAGCCTCAGTTTGTGCACGCTCCCGTGACGGCTTGGCCCATGGCTGCAGTTACCTGAAGTGCCAGTCGTGGCAGTCACGAGTTTCGTTTCTTAATCTTGCCACTAGTCCCTTTAAAAAAAAATCACACAACACCTGAAACCACGCCTTCAGAGCGCAGGGATGTGTGGCCAGAGCTTTACAAGCAGGTTAACGATAACAGCCGAGTGGATAGCTCGTTAGCTTGCTAGTAAAGAGCTGACAAACCACGTTTCTAAAAGCTTTAATCCACTCACGTCCAACTCTTTCTGCGGTGTAAAAAGTCTACACTGCAAACGTCACTGCCTCCGTGACTTATTCCTTATTTTTTGCTTTGTTTTGTTTTGTTTTTTTGGCGCAGCAGCAGTTAGCAGTCTGTTAGCTGTATTTGTTTACAGTGAGCGCTGCACAGGGGGGTCATGTGGGGGATGGAGAGAGGGGAGGACAGAGACGAGACATAAAGGTATCCACTGGTTCTTTCTATACAGTGCGAATCATCAATTCCTGCCTTTCAGTGAGAATGGCAGGGGTTGGTCAGAGTTTTTACAGACCTTTTGATGAAACGCAAAGAAACATTAACGGAGGAAGAGAGGAGAAGGAAGAGAGGAAGGGACAGAACAAGAGTCAAGATAAGACTGACTTTTACTGGCTGGAGTGAATCACAGTACAGGTGCGATGCAAGGTGGATGCTAGTTTATCCGTCGATAGGGCGCGCATCACAGAGAAAACTGCTAAAAGTTCTGTTGTGTGTCTTTAAAATCGATGTTTCTGACTGGTTTTAATGGCACGGTGATGTTCATTATCTACGTTCCTGGGGGTGTCGTTGCTCTGCAACATCTTTTTTTTTTTTTTTTTTTTTTTTTTTTTTTTTTTTTACTTGTCCTGTCCAGCATTGAAGCAAGCAGAATGGAAATCTGATTGCTTTATTCTGTTGAACAGTTTTGCTTTATCAAGCGGAGCTTTATGAACATAAGGCTCCACTTGATATCATGTTTATTCATTTTATTTCTTTATTTAAACATTTGTCTATTACACCATTCCATTTCATACTGCTGGGCCTGACAAGGGAGAAATGAAAGTGAATAGAGGTAATGATAGAAAGTGAAACAGAGAGAGAGGAGTAAGGAAGAGGAAGAGAGAGAGAAGAGAAAACATGAATCCACTTACACAGTTCACTGGTACATCTGTACCGCGATCCCTAAACAACCAAGGTCTCTGTTGGAAAACAAAAACAAGCAATCCCCTACAGGAGTACCTGCAGGTGGCTTAAATATCCTCAGATCATACAAACACACGCAGAACTACGCAGAGAAGAGGTACAACCTAGTCAGCGCAATGGGAAGTAGAGAAGAGGTACAACCTAGTCATCGCAATGGGAAGTAAAGAAGAGGTACGACCTAGTCATCGCAATGGGAAGCAGTGTCACAGTGTCAACATGCATAATAAAGGGTGCTCCGTGGTGATACAGTCATGCAGATGCAGCCTCGTCTCTGCAAGGAGGAGGAAGCCCGCAAGGCTCGCGACCCAGGCCCCCAGCAGCCACCCAGAGGCCCAGATCCCAGCTACCCCCCCCCAAAGAGCGGACATGCATCCCCCGAAGGGCGGCAAAAAGCGGCCCCAGCCGGAGCCCCCCGCAGTCTGGAGGCCCAGGCCCCAGCGGACCAAGACCAGCAGCTGCCGACTTTTACTGGCTGGAGTGAATCACAGTACAGGTGCGATGCAAGGTGGATGCTAGTTTATCCGTCGATAGGGCGCGCATCACAGAGAAAACTGCTAAAAGTTCTGTTGTGTGTCTTTAAAATCGATGTTTCTGACTGGTTTTAATGGCACGGTGATGTTCATTATCTACGTTCCTGGGGGTGTCGTTGCTCTGCAACATCTTGAGGCTGAGAAATTTACAGCAGCATTTCACTTTATGGCACCACGTAACATGCCAGACGGTGCATATCAACACACTGGCCATTTAGAACGTACACCAAGGCTGATTCAGCAAAGATACGCAAGAGGTCATTGTTGTAGGGAGAAAGGGGAAAAAAAAAGAGAGAAAGGGGAAAAGAGCAACACTGGACAGACTTGTACTGGCTGGACAGAGCTCATAGTAGAGGCAGGATGCAAGACTGATGGCGAAATCACCGTCGCAAGGGGCACCTCAGTGAGAAAACCTACCAACATTCAGTAGTATGGCTTTACATGAGAGGACGAAGCAAATTATATTTCTTGAAACTGCTCTGCCTTGTCTGTTTTATGTAAAAAATTAAAAAGAAAGAAAACATCCTGATAACAATCAAGTCTATTAATGTCAGTTTTTTATTGACCTTTACATACTCAGGTTGTACTGAGAGGCAAGTGTTATCAACACTATCCTCCATTATAACACTCTGATGTATATTGTGAATATCTCTAACATCATGCATCATGTAGGCTCTGTTTCCTTTCCTTGTTCTGATAAGTGATGTCAAATCATAAACACTTGTTTGCGGTCTGATATAACTTTACATCACTTGATTTAATGCCATCATGTGGGGCGACATTACACGTCTTTGACTAATTTGCCAGTCGTAAACAGTTTGCGGGCAGATATGAATCCTCTTGCCTGAAAAAACGTAGATCAGACTGATAAATTCCCACAGTGGAAGGAGCGCAAGACTCAGATCCACCTGCTTTGAATCATTTTAGGTCCAGCAGTTTAATGTGCTGATTGAATGTGCTTATCATAGCAAGATAAAGACAAAATGTGTGTGTTGAAGTTTTTATTTTACAGATAAATATTCTGGTGAAGTGGATTGATATTTCATTTTTGTGTTTGTAACAGGTTTATAACCTGTGTTGCAAATCAAGAGCTGTCACAAACATATATCTCTGTTAGATGTTTTTGTTTGCTGGTGAATTCATGACTGATTGACACCTAAATACACTGTTCATCTGCTCCACCGATCACACTGCGTTCTTTCCCCTCTTTGTCTGCGCTCCCGTCCAGACAGCAGTTGATTTTGGCTCCAAACTGAGTTCATCCTCTTCGTCTTTGTCTGCATTGCTTGCAGGTTTTGTGCAGCTCACAATGTCTGAAAGCTTGTTTTATTGCCGTCAGATGATAACATAAAGGTGGTAAAAAGCGGGAAGTGTGCGAGTGTTTGTGCCAGTTTTGCCAGTGGGCAGCCAACCCCTTTTTATTGGCACACGAAGGTTATGGTTTGGGGGATTTTTTATTGAAGTGGATATATCAACATGACTGGCTATAAAACTGAGGATAAATCAGTTTTTCTGGCAATGAGCCATCAGAGTGAAACAATGGAAAAAGACTGCAAACTGAGCAAATCAGATTGAGGAGTTGAATGAGCATGATTTCTCATTTTTCTACTGAGATAAGATCCTCCATTGGCTTAAGTTTGGATGGAAATTCTAATTCATGTCTCTGCATGTGCTGCGAATGTGACACCCTATCCTATATTTGGTTGTTGGGGACTATTTTTGTGCAGTTATGCAAACAGAGTGGAGTTAGAGCTGGACTGGAGAGCAGGATGGACAGAAACCCAATGCAGACCGGAAGCTCATATTCTGACGATGCAGACTGTCGGACTGCATCTTGGACGAAGGTTTGAATACCAAGTTGAAGAGGTCGGGTGACTGCAAAGATTCCCCTTAGCTGGGAGGTCATACTGGCACTGGTGTGACCTCCCAGTATTTCAGCAGCATTTCTGTCCACATGGGAGGTGGAATCACTCGATCAGGGAGTTATGGGATGCTCAGATCCAGTACTTTGTTTGGGAGGTTGATGGGAAAAGCCAAATCAAATCATAGTCCCTTTGATGTTAATTTTTACTTTATTGATCCCAACTGATAAATTAGGCCATCTCCAGATAGACTAAAAAGCAGTGGGATGCCCAATCATGGTGCCTGGGGGGCAGTTTGTGGTGGTTGAGGACCTTGCTCAAGGGCCCACAGTGGTTTTGACCCAGTGATTGTACATCTACAACAAACTTTGTCCGTGGTGGATGAGGTTGCGCACGGAGTGGTGTTTATTAAAACTATCCGTTCAACCTTGCATCTGCAGGAATGCATATAAACTCTCCTTCTAGGGTCTCCATGTTAACCCCACCCACCTCAAATGTCTGACAATCACACAACACTATGGTTCACGGGGACAAACGCCATGAAAGTTCTGCTCAGCTTAGGGGTCAAGAACAAGCCACAAGATGTCTGCAGTCACGTACGTGAGAATAAAATAACGTCATTTGTTTTTGTGGCGTTGAGAACAAGATGAACGTTCTCACTTCCAGCAGTATGTAACAAGTTTTAGTGCCACAACAAGGACTCAAACCCTGGTTTCCTTCACTAAAGCCCACCTAGTCTACCACTATCACAATTACTAATTTAATTGGGCAACTAGCCGACATTATAAAGCATATAAGATGGTTCATTGTAATTTTCACTTCTCTTTAGATAACAAGGAAGATACCAGACACATAGAAATAAGTCTGTTTAAGAAGTTGAGGCTTTGATTGTGTGTATAGCTCACAAGTTTCAGATATTCCACAAATCCATATTTGGAGGTTAGAGGGGCAGTGGTGGAATAAGTCACTCAACCTCAGTCTGAGCCCAGGTGGTTTGGTCGGAGTTAGAAAGAGAAAGAGTTTTGGTTGAACTACAGCCTTTCAAAGCCTTGCATGTTCCTCAAAAGTTTGACTAAACTGTATATCCTCTTCAGCGTATCCATTTTTTTTAGAATTTAGATTTCAACTTCAGTAACTGGCCTGATTTTTTTGTGACCAGCTTTAACAAGGAAAAGCAAGTTATAGGATTGTATATCACAAACTTACCATGTTTCAGGAAGCTCTGGCTCCTTTGTACAGATGCATCTAGTTTTGGATTTCTTAGTTCAAAATTTTAGGTAGAAAACAACCAAAGCAACGATCAAACTCAGGGATAGCATTGTTTGCAGCATAAAATCAAACCAATATGACAACCTTTACCTTCAAAATAAGTATGTTTGCTGTATCTTAGAGAACTTTCTCCAATTCTTTAAATGTTTAAGTAGACTATCCCATTTGAGGAGCCTGCAACCTTTGCACTGGGCTGTACTTAATTGCTCCTGCAGGGTTAAAATACCAGATACAAGACCTGAGATCTACATCATAAATCCACAAGTGTATTAGCAAAAACATGCTAATTAGCTTTGAGCTACATGCATGCCCATTCTCGCCTCTGTTCATTTTGTTCTTTAGGAACATGATGAAATTCTTGAAAAATTTCCCCCCTTAAGACTCTTAATTGTGTAGATGAAGAGGGAAAACAGAGCAGGACAGCATGGGAGAGACAGAGCCAACAAGGCTAGGCAGGTACAGTCTTAATCCAGCTAATAGCAACGTCTGCGTCCCATTACTGCAGAATGCTTAGCCAGAGGAAAGAGAAATGGTTAATTTGTGTGCATGCACGAATAAAGGTTTTTGCATGGCTGCAAGTGACTACAAACTGGTAGGTTTATTTTAAGTGGTGGAAATATGTAAGTCTTACTCAAGTATTTTTCAATTCATTTAATTTCAAGCATTTAATTAAAGTACAGTAAAGCATTGTACACGTCACTGTTCTATGACCTTTTGAATATTTTCGTACATGCACCTGTTTATGTTGTTTTCAGCAGTTATATGCTCTCTAAATATTAAATTCCCTTCATATCGCTGTCAGCTATCCCTATAGGTACATTTTTTGGCTCTATGCTGGGTTTGAAGTGACATCCTGACATATTTTGGGGGAGAATTTGCATGTTAGAAATCAGCAAGTCTGGACAAAAGTGTTTGAACTGCCAGCAGAAAGTGACTGATGGTATGTGCTAATATGTATTGGAGAATGTCAAATGTGTTTTTATGATTGCAACAGATTTCTGTCCGGCTTGTACAACCATTTATTTGCCTGTGAAGTTTAATAGATGTATTACCATTTGTTGCCTGCACCATTATCACCAGTGCTTCACATAACAATGCATTTTCTATTTATTTTTTTTTATGATAATATGTTCATTATAAAAGGTAATGCAACACTGTTTTTTTTTTTTTTTTTATTGCAACTTTCTTTTAGGGAATTTACTTGATAAAAACCCCACCCAGTCTCATGCTGAGTTTGATAGTATTTCTGGGGGGAAATTCTGCACCCCTCAGTGTCAGGGGAGATGTGGCACTTAGAGGAGCAGATTAGCTCCCATTTTGTTAGTTTACTTTGGCTATGCAGCAAAAACCACATGAAGCAGTTGTCTTGCATTCAGATTTGGCATTGAAGAATTTCATAACATTAAAACTCATAACAAGATCATGAGCTAAAGATTAAAGGTTGGGAAATGCTGAGTGGAATATCCTTATTACAGTGTGCTGCCTACATGAAGCTGCAAAATGCATTTGAAAAGATTATGAAAAAAAATTCCAGTTGTGGTGCCTAGAGATTTTTTTTAACCCTCTATTAAAGCCCGACCCAGGAATATATGTGCAGAATATTCAAGTCTTTATTTGTCCCGGTAACAAAATTTAGAAATTAATGAACAAAAACAGTTTTATATGCAGTAAATACCGTGTGACATACTGTGTCTGTAGTGCAAAAGGTATGTACCAGTGGGCAGAAGAGTATCAGATTGTGTACAAAAGGGTTTTGAGCATTTTTTTTTACCATGCAAAATGATATTTTATAATATGGTAAGTTCAGTATTATAGGGTTAAAACAAATGTTGTAGTGAACCACATGTTCAGATTACTGTCTTTTGTCAGTCTAGTTTTACATCTATATTGGCTGATTTGTCTACATTCCTGAGTTGCAGATCTCCATTAGGATTGAGTGATGTGTATCAAATTTCTCTCTGATTGTAACCAAAGTAACATCTGAAGGACATTAAAATCATTTTCCCTTATTTACCAACAACTGAAGCACTTTTTTTTTTACAGCATTAAAAAAGATGCTGATAACATTTGCCTTTTGCGTGCAGTAGCTAGTATCTGTATGAGACCAGATCATCCGACTGCACAAGCTCATTTTTTATTAAAGGTTCAATGAGGGTTCGTCACAGAAATATGTATTTACAGGCCACAACTTCTCACATGAAGGTTTTCAAACTGAAAAACAATTTATTTGTAGTCAAAAAGAGAAAAGATTGTTGGATTTATACCCATCTGCAAGCTAGCTTATTTTCAGTCCCATTATAAGTCGCTGAGGTAAAACGGACTAAAAAAACAAAACAAAAAAAACCTCAAACTGGTCAAATGATCTTTTAATACCTTTACTATCAATAATTGAGGCCCAAGACAGCCTGTAGTTACTGGCTATTATGGCTTTCCCTTTGTGTTTGTTTCCCAGTGAGCTTGTATCACGGGAGGCAGAGTAGCCTACTGTATACTGGTGTTTTGATTTACTGTTGCTTTTAGCACATGGGTGGTACTGTAAGCTAATAGTGGCTGCAAGGAAGGATTTAGTTAGCTTGTTTTAACAGGTGTAACTCTGTTTTTAAAAAACTGTCTCAACATTATGGTTTTAGTGTTAAACAGCATGGGTTTTAGCCTCCAATAAATTAGCTCCACTTAGCTACAGTAGTTAGCATACACAACTAGCCATGTGGCGAATTAACTCACAGGCCCAATTACAAGATTTACAGAATTTGCCATCTACTATACTCTACTTTGGTCACATGTACTGTTAGCTAAACAAATGCTCACTTAAACTGTGTTTTCACTTCTAGCGCAGCTAACTTAGCATTAGCTTCAATGTCAGCACACATCCCTTTTATTTCTCCTCCTTCATTGCTTTCACGTAAACTAATGATTTGGTTTTTTTTGTTCACGCATATTTGCCGAAGTCAGCGCCTGCTTAAATATTTGCTTGGATGATATTTTCAACAATACGTTTAAAAAGAGCCTCCATTCAAATCTCTGCCTTTTCAGAAGGTTCATAACACATCTGGAAAGGTTTTCTTTGGCCTGTTGCATGAATGCACTTAAAAACCATCTTTAAGAGGTGAACATAGGAAAGAAAAAACAAAGGGAACCTTTTATGCATTTAGGTTCCTTTTTAAGGCACAGCAGTTTACTTTACTTGCAGCCATCAGCCATGTCAGCTGGCTGTTAGCATTCTCCTGTGTACATCCTATTTAGCCACACAAATTTCCGCTGTCGGGCCAAGTTATAGATGACCTGACTCCAGTTGGGTGGCCTCGTGCAGAGGAACACACACAAAGCATGCACGTGGACTTCGAGTGCAATTTCATGCACAGAAATACTGTACATGCATGCAAAATCTGAAATTGCCCCTGCTGCAGAGGCCGGTTTACATCCGTTCTCATTTGTCACTTGTACACAAAAAGTAATCCAATGCACATGGGTTTTTATATACAGTCTGTAGTGCGCTCATGTAACACAGATACACAACTCTTCACATGTACACAGTGTGGAATAAACAGACGAGGAACACTGCAGCTCCAAACACAGCTGGTTACTCTCCTGTGGTGAATGTCGGGGTCACAGATGGAGAGGGAGGAAGGAGATGAAAGATAGTGAGGGAGAGGGCAGGAAGGAAGAGTTTGGGTGAAAGACAGACGAAGTGCTGTTACTTTGTTGCCTTTTGTCTCTCCTTATTTGCATGGAGGTTATTTCTCAATGTCAGAATCAGGGTCATCATCTCATGATACAATCTTGCCACCACTCACTGCACTTCAAGCCGGTTTTGTTAAGGAAAATGACAACAGCTTCTCCTTAATGTATTCAGTGAAAACTCAAAATGATTGACAAATGTGAGGGTGAACTTCCACTGCACTGTACTGTGTGATGACATACTGATTGACAGGGTGGATTAAACACATTCCTCCATTTCACTTCAGTTTAAGGATGAAAAGCCTCATATTGTTTTTCACTTTCTAACATCACTTATGCAAAACTTTAAGATAAAAACCACATGAGTTGACATTTTACATCCAAAATGAGTCCAATGAACTGAATGCAATGGGACAAGTGTTGAATATGTCACACATTTCTACCATCACATAAAAGTGGTCACGGTACAGATGGCTGTTACAGATTGCGACTCCAGAGACCAGAGTTTTTGTCTCTGATTAGATTTGGGGAAGAAAAACACTTTGATCATGGTTGAGTTCAGTCTTGATAATCACTAAAAGTGTGTACTGTAATGCCAGATTTTTTGCAAGTAGATGGTCCACAGATGATTTGCAACTCCCCCTTATTGTGTT
The DNA here is from genome assembly GCA_023101725.1 of Atherinomorus stipes. Taxonomy (NCBI): domain Eukaryota; kingdom Metazoa; phylum Chordata; class Actinopteri; order Atheriniformes; family Atherinidae; genus Atherinomorus; species Atherinomorus stipes. Next base: position 376,541 of record JALJCO010002070.1, on the reverse strand, counting down.
GATAGAAACATATAAGGCAGTTGGCAGTTATGGAAACATATTTTGACCGACAATAAGACAAAAAACAACAGAAACAGATGCTGTCTTCAGTTTGAAGTGCTAGCTAAATATTTCCATATTTCATATAATAGAATATGCAAATTTTTGTCTAATGTACAGAACTATTATTCACAAACACTCTCAGAACTACTATTCACGGTCTTCAGTGTCATCTCATACATCAAACTGACTTATTAGAGGCACAGCAGAAGAAAACTGCATTGTTAGTCTCAGAAAAAGTGTTTTTAGTCAGTGTTTATTTTCAGTAACAGTTGAATGGGAGTGGAACTCTGTGCTGGTGAACATCAGAGAACTGGGCTCATAATCTGCTCAGAAAACATTTGCCCGGTTCATTAACATTTCGACTGATTAACATTTTGAGTATGTGTGCCTTGCTGACCTTATCTTCTTATGTAACAATAAAATAGGATATTTAAATACTTTTAATTGTTGGTACTTTAAGCATTGTAGTTTATCATATTTTAGACTTTTCCCTGTTTTTTTGTCTTCAGTAATGTTTGTCTTCTGGTTTGGTTGCTGTTTTTTTGTTTGTTTCTATATCATCCAGGAACTTCAGACAAAAAATAGCCATTTGGCTAACTGCTATATTTACCATAATGTCTATTAATGTTAAATGTCCCTGTCAATTAAGCCAATAAGGAAAGAAATTACTTGAAGTCGCCATTTTGCTCGTGCCATGAGTCTAAACAAATGCTATTTTGCATTATATTCATGTAATGTGTGAAATGGCAACGACTTACTCCCAGTTAAGCAGCCAAACCAATGAACCGAACCATCTTTAACGGCAATTTCTTTTCTGCTGCTATTCACTTTACAAACAGGAAGTGTACAAACTGATTACTTCCTGTTTGACAAGCGAACCAACCACATATCAAGTGACTCAAAGAGCGTCATTAGAGTTACAATGGCATATTTTGGCACATAATAAATTTGATAGCAGTTAACAAATTACAGGAAGTTATACAAACTGATGTACAGTGGTGTCTGGAAACCAGCTGAGGTGAAAAAAAAACAGGCATAGAAACAAGATACAAAAGAATAGAGGTTTAAAAAAAGATGTGTTTTTTTTTTTACAGGGAACAGACATTGACACCAGGTGATTAGCCTTACCCTCCCCCCCAACAACAAAAAAACAAAAAAAACTGAGGAAGATGGCAAATGAAACACATTAAAAGTAAACAGAAACCAGGTGTGGTAGGGACACTATAGGCAAAATTCAATAGAAGGTATCTGTGAAAATTAAAGATAACAGGAGAAACACAACATGGTGGACCGTTTCAGTCAGATTTCCAGGCTTACGCTCTGACTGCCTTTGCAAACAGTGGACCACCACCCTCATAACAAAAGCGAGGAATTCCGAAACATCAGCACACAAAACTTCATCGCACTTCAGAAGAAGAAAAAACACAACCCTGTCTCATCAAGCACTGTTGTCCCAACAGCAGGGCTCAGGAAGCTCCATACCATATTTTAGTGGATGTGACCCGTATTTGGATAACATCAGAGGATCCTATAGGAATGAACGAGCAAGTCCAGACATCAGCCGGTACCCAGGGGCTGCTTCTCTCAGGTGTACGAACTGTAGGATGGTTAAGTTTACAGGTATTACAGAGGCCCGTAACCATCTCTGTAAGACATGTGTGCAGGAAAATGTTTGGACAGTAAAGCATGAGCAAACGGAGATGATTGGGAAATATTTGCGAAAGCTGAGAGGCGCATAGCTGGCTAATGCCGGATTGACAGAGTGGAAGAGCGGATGATGAGCTCAAACTCTTGATTCTATGAAAAAGGATCACATCTGAGCGGGTTCAGTCAAGTCAGTGAATGTGTGCATGCAAGGATCATCATGATTTTGTCTCAATCTTATAACCTTTACCATTACATGTGAGTCAGTGCAATGGTTTTACATTAATCTAAATTCTCTTATTGGAGGAAGAAAAAAAAAGAGTTCTGCCAAAGTGCAAATGAAATTATTTCATTACAGTGCTTTAACTGTTTAGGTTAGCTTGCATCACATGGTGCCACATGCACAGTAGGCTACCAATGGGTTTTAGATATATACTCTATCCTCAGGGAATAGTTTCTGCACACATTCTACTTAAAGGATAAGTTTCTTTTTTTTTCAACCTGGACCTTATTTCTAGGAGTATACAGTACGTGCATTTACTCACTGGTAAAGTTTCTGCATCACTTTGAGTCCTTGGGAAGATATAACATTGAGTCGCTTCCAGTATCATGGCTGAGACAGGGCAGCCACTATATTATACATTAAAATACAGTGAAATTCTGTGTTATTGTGTGGTTTTCATGTCATAACTGAAACAAAAAGGAGCAGGAACCGAAGTTCCTGAACGTTCCTGAAAGTAGACGTAAACGGACGTAAATATGTCACATTCCCAATAAGAACCCTTCCCAACCCCCAGATCTACAACTGAATTGAATAAACATGTTTTCCATGTAAACCTTAATTTGGAATTATTATTTCAATGTAAACACAAAGGAGAATTATTTAATTTGGACTGATTCATTCTGAATTAAAAAAACATCATGTAACTGGGGCCAAAGAAAGCTCATTTCATCCCTAAATAGCTACATATATGGATATGATGTAGTTGTTAACTTGGACAATCTCTCTAAGTATCCACAAATAAAAAAAAAAACTATTATGCACAATATGGTCATGATTGATATTTAATTGATAGATTATATAGTTGTGCTTGAAAGTTTACCTCCCTTCCCATTAAAGAAAAGGCTAAATTAACAATAGTAATTCAAATAACAAGAAACTGAAAAAAAGTAATGACAAATTTACTAAATTATATTTTAATTATAATTTGTCATTCATAATAATGTTATTTTCCATGTTTTACATTCTTGTGATAGAATTTATTATTTAGCACATGTGTCACGTGAACCTTACTTTCACATCACAGTGTGATATAAATCACATTATAACTATATTAAGAGTTTGTGTGTGTGCTGAAGCAGCATTTTTTATGCCTGCACATCCAAACATCATCACGTTTTGTTCGCCATGTGTTTCTGTGTACCTTCAGTCACTTCTTACATACTTCATTTGTGTGTTTATGAATTTGTCATTGTGTCTTTCCTCTGTGTTGAACACCACCTGCCAGCAGGTTGAAATGTTTTCCCTCCGGCACTGGCTTAGCATCTCTTCCCCCATTGGGCTGGCTATAATCCGTTAGTTTTAAGTCTGGGTGTGGACAGGAGTCAATTCAATGAGGATCCCTACCGGAGCACATCTCCACCCAGTTCAGGTGAAAACTGGATTATATCAGAGAACAATGGATCTCAGAGGCTAGAGGAGTCAGATTCAGCTCACTGATTACTGATTCGATGACATATGAGTACAGGTTCATGCTTTAACAAGTAATCGGAATCAAGTTTTCACTTTTCTGTCTTCATCTTTCTTGCTTGAACCTCTGTTAAGCTGCGAAATTGATCATCATTTTGCATCTTTTCTCTGCTTTTGTTTTCTTGAAGACTTCATTTTACTGTTAATGCACCAAAATTACTTGTTTCTCCTCTACTTGTAGCTTCTCCTCCCCCAAAAAAGATGAATCTGGGCTTCCTGCTGCCACCTTTTCAGTCTTGCTTGCTTTCACTTTTTTTTCTTTTTTTCCATCCCACTCCTCCTTGTCTTGTTCCCTTGTTTCCCTGCTCACTATTGCCCTCCTTCTGTCACAGTGATCACAGACGTTCAGAAGATCAGAGGGAAGAAAGCTGGACCAACACCACTGACCTTTCCCCTCCTTCTGTCAGTCTCTCTCTCTCCCTTCTCTGAACCAGGCTCGTTTTCCCTCCTTTTCTTACTCCACACTCATGGCAGTAGTCACTGTATTAGCAGTAATTGGCCACGAAATGGTTTTCATAGAAATCAGAAGAAATTGCATGAGATTAAGGAGGAAAAAAGCAGTTCATCTTGTATCTGTTGATAAAACGGAAACCTTTTTACCTACAGACAGTTTTGGGTTTTTTTCATGTAATAACCTGTCATTTAGTTTCTATACGATGTAGATTTAATCTAAAATTCTTGAATACACACTCACTGCTCACTTTACCAAGTATTGCTGTTAAGTTGTCCACTACAAATTTCTAATCAGCCAATCACATGGCAGCAACTTGGTACATTTAATCATGTAGACATGGTCAAGATGACTTGCTGAAGTTCAAACTGAGCATCATGATGAGGAAGAAAGGGGATTTAGGGTGCATTCACACCAGGATAGTTCGGAAGATGTGGTACGATTGGGAGACTCACCTCAGTTGGGGTGTACAACTTTCTTCTGGACAGAGTTTGCGGTCATGCAGCCTTTACTGGAACGAATTGGACCTTTTAAATAAGGTTTTCCACTCACTGCATCAGTAGTTATGAAGGAGAAGACGACACACAACAAAGATGAAAACTAGTCCATCTATTGCAGTGGTCCCGGTCCTCGAGGGCTGCTGTTCCTTCAGATTTTCCATGTGCCCCCAATCCAGCACCTGATTCAAAGTAAATGGATGTAACAGCCTATCAAGTTCTGCTCAGTGACTCATTGATCTGAATCAGGTGTGTATGAGCAAGGACACATGGAAGACCTGCAGGATGAGGGCCAAGGTTCCCCACCATGGGTCTCTTGGTTAATGCAGGGCAACCACATAACAGCAGAACACCGAGCTGCATCAGATCCTAGCAGTCTTGGGTCTATCAATACTTTTACCGAGTTCTTCTTCTTCTGACTGCGAGTTTTTCTCCCGGCCAGAGCTGCCTATCAGTGCGCTTGGTTTTTGTCATCTATTCCCTGTTTGATCTGAATCAGATTTCACTTACATGTTCACAGTTCCCCAAACAAAGTGGTCTTTCCAAGCCGACAGACTAGGATTCTAATCAAAAATGTGGGTGAATGTGCCTTTGAACGTAGCATGGTTGGTCTGAGTATCCCAGAAACTACTGACTCACTGGGATTTTCATACATGAACATCTCTGCAATTTATAGATTATGGACTTTATTCCAGTCCTCTAGCCTTTAGGACATTTTCTGGCTATTTCATCTCTGTCACGTACCAGTTTTTTTTTTTTTTTTTATCATTGCCAAGCTTTTACTGGTTTGTGTTACCATTTAAGTGCTTTTATAAGCAGCTGAACTTGGTTTTAGCATCCATGCTATACCATAACTTGGTTTCTCTGTTCCACTGATGGCTAGTCCGTGTAACACATTTGTGTTTTGTCATCAGTATTAGATTTATGGGGTTTTTGATTGGTCTCTGATGTTTGGTTCATCCCATAGGTTTGGTTCCTGTTGCAGGTGATACCCTGAAAGGTTCAACAGACTTTTTGTTTGGTCCATTTTGATTCAACTGGATAGAAATAAAGCACCAAAATGGCCGCCATGCAGTCATTATACAGACTTCATACATCATGTAAATGTGTAACAGAAGAAAATATGTTTCAGGATTTTGAGCTAACTGTTAACTAGTATAACTTCTTTACGTCATTGAAAGTCAATGTCTGAGCAAAGTTTTGACACAATTGCATCTGAATATTTGTAATGTGATCAAAAGAAACTCATGAATATGATATATTCCAATAATTCAAAACACAAAAGTTTATAGGGTAAATCTAGATCATTTTCTCAGGACATTACATTGGATGGATTTTCCCAGACCTTTATTACCCTAGCACTGTGTCAAGATCCAGGCTAGACCAGGTGATGATCTCTAACAAGAGCTCCATGACCTCTGTTACCTTGTAAATGAACAGACGGTGGTCATATGAGCTTATAGACTCTGTACTCTGTCCTCATCCACCCTTTTCCTCTTAACCTCCATCAAACCCAATCTTGCACTCCTGGGTTCAGCCTAAACTCCAATCCTCCCCCCATGAGTTTGACCATAAGGATACTCCTAATCCATATCCATTTGAATAATGGCTATATGCACGTTCCACTACTTCCTGAACTCAGACGCACCTTTGCTTCCTTCTTTCATTATTGGACAGACTGATTAATCCAGGTGTGTTTGGCCAGTTATTGAGATCAGACAAACCTGGATGAATCAGTTTGTCCAATAATGAAAGACAGGAAGCAAAGGTGCTGTCTAGTTCAGGAAGTTGTGGACCGTGCAATAGCCCATTACTTCTTTATGTGTATTTGTGTACTCCATATATTATCCATATGCACACGTCTGGTAACTGTTGATAATTCAAATTCACAGAATCTGTAAATTCCTAAACGTGTGGAAAATGAATAAAAACACACACATTTCTCCTCACCATGTGATCCTTTAGTCTCACCCAGACATCCAACATGTGAATAAATGCATGTGGGTTTTTTGAAGTTTTAAGAGCCTCATGTATGTGAGCTTATGCCACTCACATGCCAGCTTATAAAAGCTCTTTCTATGCAACTTTGAAACAGAGGAACCTTTGCGTGATGTTTCGTAGATGTCTGAGGAATGCCACCCATTGAACTAAAGGTTAATCTGGAGTTATAAGCTACAAAGGAGGTGTCTTTACTGAGCATGGGATAAGGTGAGGTGGCCAAGCTCTGTCCTCTTAAAAGGAAGGTAGATTGTGGTTGAAAGCAGCAGAAAATGCTAAGAATTAGGTTTTTGATGAGGATCAGAGTGGAAAATATAGCGACATCTAGTGGAGTAAATCACAGATTACAACCAACTGAACACCTGGATGCTAAAAGCTGTTTGTCTTAGGGGTAGCTTGATCTTATCTTGGGGAACTAAATCAAAGTCACGCACCTTGAATTATGGTTTCTTTAGTGTTTGAAATGTTTAAAGTGTCGCCTCCAGATTTGAACCACCTTGAAAATAATCTCAGTCTCCAATCATGTGACTCATTAATGTGGATTACGTTCACATTCTTTACCAACTTGGAATTTTGTGGGAATGTGACTGAAATTTTTCACACCATAAGGAGTGTGGGCCGCCCCGGCTTGAGAGCCACTGTTAACAGTCACAGCTTCCATATGGAAGTATGGTTTTTCTGCACTTGGATACAGATCAACATTGCCTCAAATGTAGCATTTTGAAAAGGTGGATAATACAGATTATGCACAACCCAAACCATTTCAGTGTTCTTCTCTTTAAGCCCTGATAGCTAGCCTATCATGTATGATTGTCTCAGTTCAGGAAAAAACGTAGTTGAGGATCCACTTTTGAATCAACAGTAAAGGTGAATAACTTAAAATTTGATTATATTTCATGCTACAAACAAACCGAGCCAACCGCACAGATTCTTTCATCAGGACGAACCAGGACGAAGACTTGAGTCAAGGGTATCCTTGGGGCTGCACCTAGCCTCATTGGCTTTATTCTTGTCATTACAGGTTAGACTTTGGCTTTAGTTTTGCTTGATTAGTCTTCCAGTTACCAATAAATGGCTAAAGAGGAGCACAAGAAGGAGGAATCAGGTGTTACCTGGGCGTGTTTCGAAAATGTCGAGCAGAAAAGCCCAAGGAAAGAATAATACGGAGAACTTGATGGCACATGTTGAGTCTGGAGCAGATGGAATTAGATACATAAGACATTGTGACTCATTGTGCTGTGGTACTTTCTCCTCTTTTACATAGTTTTCAGATTTCAGAGATTGTGAAATGCCTTGTTCAAAAGAAGAAAAACCTCCAAAATGTTCACACATCTCATTTTCTGATCTCTGTTTTTCTTGTTTTTTGCAGGGTGAAAAGAGCGATGAGCCATGTGGAGGCCGAGACTGCAGCAAAGGGCGCAAGTGCATCCCAGAGAAAGGCAGCAGGGTGAGTCGTGTACGATGTGTCTGGACAATTTTGTCAGAAAATATTAAGTTCCAGCTTTCAAACACCCCAAAAATCAACAAACATTATCATTTGCACATGCACTGTTCCCTTTCCAACGTCTAAGTAGCAGGGAAATTAATTCCTATCCAATTCCATAAGATCAATATTTCCATTACTACCCACAAACATGAAAGTGTGGTTTCTATGGTGTGTATATTGAATGTTTTTATTGGTTATCCATTGACTAAATTGGAGTTTTTCCTGGAAAAGAGTCAGACCAACACAAAACTCCATGTAGCTGTAGGCAAGGAACTCATTACCTTGTCAATGCAAGCATGAAACTAACGTCAACTATTACGATGAATATACCCAACAAACGTTGGCTCAATGGGAGGTAATCTTCTGAGTGATGAGAGACGGAGGGTTTATTGGCACATACCCTACTGCGTTTATAGATAGCAAACATGTACCTTACACCTATTTTATTTGTGCTTTAGTTGCAACAAAGGAAAGCGCTTACTCTTCATATTTGTGGCTGTAACCACAGTGGCAGTCAAGAGGAAATGTTTTGTGTATCAGTATAAACCTGCAGTCTTTATATAAATTCTTACACGCTGATAGAGGAAAAAAGCATCAACATCACCATCAGGTCAGGATCGAACACTGTAAATAAAAAATGGCACAGAGACAGAAATTCTCTGACAGTAAAAAGATATGAAAAGCTTTGCCTTGAGAAATGCAACTTTAAAATGATAAATCTGCACAGTTTTACATGTTCTGTTGGCAGAATTTTTTGCTTATTATAAGCAAAAAAACCTGTCCACTCTTAAATTAAGTTAAAAAACAAAACAAAAAAAAACATTTTCTTTTGTTTGTTTTTGCTTGTAATAAGCGAAAAATTCTTCCAATGGAACAAGCCAAATTTTCTTGGTAAAATTTCTTTAAATAAGATGTATTTGTCTTAACCCTTAACTCCCCCCCCCCAAAACAAGTTCCTTTGTCTGACTGAAATGTTTCTCTTTAGCTAATTTTGTCTTATTTTGAGTGTGATGAGACATTTTGACTAGGAATTAGAAAAATATACTTGGTAAGATTTCAGTTTTTGCAGTGTATGTTTTCAAATTTTTAGTCAAAATATGTCATCACACTCAAAATAAGACAAAATTACTTAAAGTGAAAGATTTAGGAACTTGTTTTAAGACAATGCATCTTATTTCAAGAAATCGTATCAAGAAAATTTTGCTTGTTCCATTGGCAGAGTTTTTGTGCTTATTACAAGCAAAAAAAAAAAAAACATTACTTATTTTAAGAGTGGCAAAGTTTTTTTTTGTTTTTTTGCTTGTAATAATTTAAAAAAATTCAGCCAATGGAACAAGCAAAATTTTCTTGATAAGATTTCTTGAAATAAGATGCATTGCCTTAAACAAGTTCTTATATCTCACCGAAATGTTTCTCTTTATGTAATTTTGTCTCATTTTGAGTGTGATGAGATATTTTTACAAGAAAATAGAAAAATATACTTGGCAACATTTCAGTTTTTGCAGCGTGGCTACCACATATGCCTTTTTATATGTGAGGTGACTATGAGATCATTTGAAATCCAAAACCCAAGCCAAGCCTCGTGTGTTCAGTTAAAAAGAAAAAGAAAAAAAAAAAAAAAAACAGACCAACTGTAAGCCACTGTCGCTCGCCTCTGTCAGCCCGTATCCAAACATCAATTACTGTCTGACACAGAAGCCTACACTTACAGCCTGCCTACTGTACGCCACTTTAGCTAAATAACATAGTGACAAGCGCCCCATTACACTCAGGTACCTGTAGTTAAATGATATAGCTCAGGCAATGCTACCTGGCCCTGCACAGGCCTCCCGTTGGGCCTAAATGACACAGCTGCAGATGTATTACCTTCTTTAACTGTTATTGTTGAGAGTCCGATGAGTGGTAAGGTGCTTATTTGTCTCTTTTCAGTTTTTACTTTTGTAGTTAGATGTCGGTGAAGTGAGATGTTCTCAATCATAGCTGTTAAACACAGAAGTTCAGAGGTGGAAAGTAATTCTGGTTCAAGCATTTGACAGAGGAAGCGGGACTACATCCCAAATTCAGCCAGAAGAAACAGACAAAAACTGTTTTCGCTACAAACAAACGTCTACCTTACCCTTTACCCTGAATTGCATTCATCACTTAATTGACTTTGATGTTATAATTCTGCCTGTGCATGCATCTCTTAATAGGGGTAGTCAATTCTGGGAAAATTCAGAACTACCCCTTTAAACTTACAGTTTTGCTTGAAAGTTTGCATACCCTTCCATTAAAGACAGAAAAAAATAATCTGAAATAAGTTGAAATTGACAAAAGTCAATAAATAAAGATTTTATGTATCATGGCATTGATTTTGAATTGTGGTTCAATGTTGTTCAATTCAATGTTGTTGAACAACAATCGGGTTTTTTCTGTTATGTTCAGTAAGACTTCTACACCTGTCGACAGGTATTTTCACCCACTGCTCATTAGCAAGGTGTCTGTAAGGGACAGTTTTTTTTTAATTATTAGTATTTTTAAAGCAAAAATTAAACATCTCAATTTTATTTTACTAAATTATAATTTAGTAATTTTTTTAATTACTTTTTCAGTTTCATGTTATTTGAATTACTGTTGTGAATTTAGTCTGTTCTTTGATTGGAGGATTTGTAGCCTTTCAAGCACAACTGTATATGTAAGGTAATATTAAAGGTGTTTTTAGCTTTTGATTCAATAAATTGTTTAAGTAGAAGGAATGACCACTGCATGATTCTGTTTAAATATCCTACATTAATGATATTAAATCAGTGTATCATCAGCTTTCACCCAAAATTTGAATATACCCTAACCTTTTGTGAGTAGTGTATATTTGATTACTTTTACATCAATATTATAAAATGTGAACAGTTTGGACAGAGAGATGTTTTTGCCCACATACAGTAGGTGGTTGGCAACATGATTTGGTGTATGGGCTTATAAATTTAGGTTTTTAGAGGACCACCCTTGCCCCGGTATGTGCCCCTGCCTTTCACCATAAATTTCCCTCTTCTTAGATGGTGTCTCCTTACGAATTTGTTGCAGTCTATTTCTCTTTTAGCTATAAAAGAGTGACATTATTTAGTGAGATGAATATTCTTGTCCTCCAGACCAGAGTTAACCAGCTGGCTCATTCTCTCTGATCTGATATATACAGAAAGATCCACATATATTTTCCCAAACAGATAATCATACGGAAGTAGCATCGGCCTTAAATCCTTTTTCCAAAAAAATGTTGGCACCTTTAACTAAAGATGACACACAAGATAAATTTAGACTTGACAAGGAGACTGACAGAATATAAATGACATCACTCATGATTTGGGGTGGATTGTTGATCCCTGAGGGGGAACTTTTATGTTTTTGCTACAAACTGCCAACAGGTGTCAGCAATGACCCAAAACAAATGCACTTTATAGAGTTCATTTCTAAAAAGAACACTTGACGCTTAACTTTTTGGGTCATGTTAGAAAACAAAAGACAGTTATTGGTTTACGTTTAAGAAGTATGGGTAATTAAAGGGGAATTTTGCTGTTTTTTTAACCTTGGGTCTGTTTTCATACGTCCTTTCATACGTGTGAGTGATGGAGAAAGGAATTTTCAACATAGCTTCAGTATTTAGCTTAGCAGCAGCCTGGCAGCCAAGCTAATGATATGGGGCAACTGGCCCCCGCATCTAAGTTTGCCCTAAAAATGTGCTTTTTTTCCCACACTAAATGGCTCGGATAGTCTCACCAGTGTCCCCGACAACATACTAGAGAGGAGAAATGCATGAAAGTATCTACATTACCTGGCAATCGCTATTTGTTTTGGTTTTTGTCTAAATCTTGTGATACTGGAAATCAAATCTCGTTACGAAATCGCACGTTAACTCGAGTCCCCCCCCCCACAATAACTTGCGTCCCGCACTGGTGTTCTGTTGCGAGTAATTGCGTGATTTTGAAAACAAGATTTGATTTCCAGTCATTGTTGCCAACTTAGCGACTTTGTCGCTAAATTTAGCGACTTTTCAGACCCCTCTTGTGACTTATTTTCAAAAAGCACCTAGAAACAAATCTTGAAAATTCCTTTCTCCATCACTCACATATATGAAAGGACATATGAAAACAGACCCCAGGTTCAAAGAAAAGCTAAATTCCCCTTTAAGTTTATTGCAAAGACTAAAATTCAGAGGAAACAGGCAGAGCTTAGTTCAGTGCCCCACGAAGCTTTTACGTAAGGTTGTGTTCCATGAAATTTTCCACTCTGATACTAGTATTCTTTCCTATTTTGTTGTTTTTACTGTTAAAAAAACATTTCCCCAATAAATAGCAAACTTTATTAGGTGGAATAAGTGCATGAATGATTCTTTAGTGTTTTGCCACAGATCGTACCATATAACAAAAAAAGACTAATTCACTCAGTCACATTACACTGTATCACTTTTCCTTATCATAATGTGATATTTCCACTGATTTGTCATTGTGTTACCTGCAGATATTTTGGCAACTGATTGTGCCAATACGTCTCTGAGACATTTATCTCGCAGACTGAAGCATTGTTGAAGGAAGCCTTCGCATGCCAAGACACGAACCCAAAATGTCTCCTACAGCCAAAACATTTTTTCATGAAAAGTATCGGAAGGAACAAACCATCTCTAGTAAAATGAATGTGTGTAAAAATAGCTTTTGATAGTTGTATCAAATACATAAGTTCCTGTTCAGAAAATGATCCCTTTCTTTTAATCCAATTGCTGAACAGAGACTCATCCGCCACTTTTCAGGCATAAATGACAAGTATGATATTTACCCTGTTGCTATCCATCACTGGCTTCTTCTCTACATGATAGAATTTGTGGATTTCAGGGTGAAATATGTTAACAGACAATAATTTCTAGAAGTTTTCCAAAGTTATGTAGAGATTTCCCGTTCTAATGGTTCTAATGCAGTGCTGCCCAAGGGCCTGAAGATTCAGGTTTGACCTTTAACCTTGTCCCATGCACACAGAGATTCCTCATCATCCTCTGAATCTTTTGATATTGCATACTAGATGGTGGGCTCTTCAAAGTCTTCACAATTATATGTTGTTTTTAATTACTATCAAAAAGTTGTCAGTTACAATTAAAGCACCTCTGAATTGAAGTGAAAAGTTCTTGATTGGCATTTTAAAGAAAGAAACACTTCAAGGTAACAATAGTTTGTCTCGATAATGATAACAATGGGGATAAATAAATACCGAGGGAGTATCAAGGCATTGTGTGTATGATAGCCTACACCGGCCTTTCAAAAGTTAGGGCCCCGCTGTAATTTCAGGGCGTTGCCTAATTATTGTAAAACAAATAATATAAATCATAATATAAAGGATGTTAAAATCAACGTGCAGGAAGATTCATTTGTTAAGTTTACTCGTTTATTTTATAAACAACGAAATGATTTCTCTTACCATATTGAAAAAAATCCACATTTGGCATTTTCTCATTGAACTGATGTCTGGCTGCATTTGAGATATTAACAAAGTGCTCCAGAGTCTTGCTCAGCATGAGGGTGAGGAGAAAATGAATGCACATCACTCTTTGGGTGCATTATTCCTTTAAAGGGACATAAACGTTGTTTACCTATACAAAGCCAAAAGAGGCAGAAACTTTTTTTTTCAACTTCTTTTTTGTTTTAAAATACCAAACATACTGACATGGGTAACGGTAAATTTGTGATATATCGCCCACCTTTATTGTCTAATAGGCTTTATGCACAGCTCCACTACTTCCTGAACTTAATACTGCACCTTTGTTTCCTGTCTTTCAAGATTGGATGAACTGATTAATCCAGGTGTGTCCGACCTCTGCTGAGATTAGACACACCTGGATTAATCAGTTCATCCAATTATGAAAGACAGGAAACAAAGGTGCAGTATTAAGTTCAGGAAGTAGTGGAGCTGTGCATTAAGCCCATTAACTGGAGTATAATTCGTTTATCACAGGGAAAGCAAAAGGTATAAAAACCAAAAGTAATGCAGAGAAGAAGTAGACAAGCTGTGAGCGGTCATTTTAAGTCCTTAAAATCATCTTTTACTGATTTGTTTCCCCTTAAGTCATTTTCAGGTTGTTATTTTATCTTAAAATTTTTAATTTTCTAAAGTTGTAATTTTATCTTTTTGTAAAAGTGATAAAATTTACATTTATTACACTGACCCATTTTTTTGTACTCACCCAAATTTGACACTCATCTAACAAGGAGGGCCACCACAGAGAAAAGCAAGCAGACAACAAAAGGGAAGCTGATATAAAGGATGAATAGGCAGGAAAAAAGACTGTCCGCCCCTCTAAAATAAGTTGACAGTAAAGTGATAGTGGATGCGTGCCTCAGTGGGATGGAACATTAGGGATGAAAATCCCTCTTGGAGCCCCTCGATGAAAGACTACATCTCTCCATCTCTGAATTCCTTTACTTTAATCCCAAAGCAGGTAAAGAGGAAAAAAAAATCGGAAGACGAAACAGTTGCATTGGGAGGAAAAAAAGAGAATGAGAGAGGACAAGCTTGGCAGCGTGCCTTTTGTGTCAAACCAGACGAGACGAGCGGAGAAAGATAAGGTGGCGTTGGGCAGACTGTGTTTTATCCATGACCAAAAATGCGGAAATATCAATAAGAAAAAAAGAAATCTAGACAGCATGTGAAGTCATTCCTCTTGTGGTACCACAGAGAAAGGTCTGAAACTACCACTTTCATAAATATATATATATATATATATATATATATATATATATATATATATATACACATCTGCTCTGAAGTATCTACTTATGGCCACCCCTATATGAGTAATGGTCTCTCCCTGGCCACCCCAGAGAAAAAGTTCAGTGTTTCACTGTTATTTTTGCAGTAAACTACCATACATAATAGTTGTATACTGTTTACGCTTGCCAAAACAGCATTCCGTAATATCCTCTATATATTCCCTCCCTTTTTTACAGCACGTGTCATATGCTATGCATGCATAGCAAACTAGGCAGTATACTGTACATTGCATCAGGGGTATAAAACTGCAGTCCTTGAGGGCTGAAATTCTGCAGGTTTAGTTATCACCCTGCTCCAACTCACCTGATTCAGGATCCATCACTGTAATGTCAGCTTCCTCACTATGACCCATTCATTTATTTAGGGGTGTTGGAGCAGGACGACAACTAAAACCTGCAAGACAGCAGTCTCAAGAATCACATGAGCATTACTGTACAGTGTACAATGTTTAGGGCTATCATTATTCAGCCTTATAAGTTGTTCATATTGTAGCATGCTGTGGTATTTTAAGTTAGTTTCATGTTTATAATGAGTAAAAGTTAGCAATGTCACATTAATCATGCTTGGTTATGCTCATTGTTTTATAATGTAGGTTAGAAAGAAGTCAAAGATGTTATGGAAAACATGGAAATGCAGCAGAAGGAGGTTGGGCTGTGGAGTAAATGTGTGGAAGAAGAGAAACCAAGCAACATATTGTTCATATAAAAGTCTGACTGAGTTTGGGAATGAAATTATATTTTGAAAATTTTAGTTACTTTTTGTGATTTAAATTAATAAAATGAAAAAAGTGTCTTAAATCAGCATGTGATGTGTCATATCAATCGATGGCTTGTTAAAGGGACTAGAGGCAGGAATTAAAAAAACAAACAAACATGCATGTCCAATAATAATGGTACGTTCCAGTTGTCTCAGGATTTAACACGAGCAGATCCAAGTTAAAAACTGCGATGTTGGGGAAAAAAAAAGGGGGGGGGGGGGGGGGGGGGGGGGGGGGGGGGGTCAGCTTTCATTAGCATTAAGCTGCAGTGGCTAAGGATGTTCTGATTCATTTGTCAACCCGTGTTGATTAGTGATGTTTCCTGTGTGGATTGTTTTTTATTAAATGATAAAAACTGAATGTGTTGGCCTTCCTGCTCATGAGATATTATTTTGACCCAGTGCTGCACGTCTGCAGTCCTGCAGCATTGAGTTGTTGCCCCTCATCCAGAAGCTGCAGTCATTTTGCTGTGAAGACGTGCTAAACATAGACTCAAAAATAGCCACTGCAATCCATTTCACATTTGATGAATCACATTACATCAGTGCAAAGCTGATGTATTTGCATTATCTCTTCCTAATATTTTGCACATTCTAGCGAAAATGCCTTGTCGCATATTCATCAAAGGTAGATGTCCTAAATGGATTGTGGGTACTATTTGGCCTGTTGAACAGGCGCGATCCTCATTACGCCCCGTTAGTAAATTTGCTCCAACAGGTTTTTATGTGGGTAATAAAAATTGCTCACGTTTTAATACATACCCTACAAACCTTTTGTAAATCTGGACCTTAGAGATGATTATGGCCTCTTTTCTAGAAAGAAAAGTCTTTAAATGCTCCTTTTGAAAAAAAAAACCAGAAAGAGCAGGAAGCTAATGAGGGCATTCACCGGGATAATTTTTCTTAAACACACCCTCACACCCTTACACACACAGAGGCACAGATTTGCACAGATAATCAAAGCAAGAAGCAAAATGACCCTGAGATAAGCATGAATGATGACTTTGATCCTTGTCTCTCCATCTTCTGTGTCCTCATCTTTCAATATATCTCCCACATATCAGTCCATGTGTCCTCTGATGTGTTTGTGATGGTGAGGCTTATCTGGGCTTCGCTGGGTGATTTTAGAGAATATTTGTGTGAATTCTGAACATACATGTAAGGTTATATCTGCACGTGTGCGTCTGCCCTGTGTGGTGATGCACTTTACAGACTACACTAATGTACAGGACAGTCTTATCAGCAGCAGCCTGTCGCCCAACCATTCCCCTTCCCAACGCACACATTCATACAAACACAACCTTGGGCCTCCGCGTGGCATTTTATCGGGCTCCCGCTCCTTTTGATGCAGGAGCTCCCCGAGTTTACAAATGGCGTGGGGGGGCTTTGTTTAGGCTTCATCTTAACACACGAGTAAAGCGGAAGCAGAGCAACCATTTTGCCTCCCATTGTGCGCTTCGGCCTGACAAACAAAACCTCCCTCGTCTTTCAGTTTGTGTTGAAATGATAGCTTTGAACTTCGGGCTCGCCGCTGATCTTCGTATTCACACACACCCAGCACTTATAGTTGCCCCCACCCCCCCGTCACCAAACACAACGTTAAGTCTCGCGCGGGTCAAAGGTTGTAGCTTACACAAAGGCCACCGTAGACCAGAGGGTTGGGGGCATCAGGATCATAGACTCAGACAGACAGACAGAAAGGGCCATGTGTGTGTTTGCATGTGTGTGTGTGTGTGTGTGTGTGTGTGGAGGCATTGAATAGGCTTCAAATTACTTTCAGACACTCTTTACCCTTTCCCTGTCTCTCCTTTCTGCTCCTCCACCTGCTTGGTCTGGTGGTGGTTTTAATCTTTTTCTTTCACCTGCAGGTAAATTTAAAACCCACAAGCTCAGAAATGCAGGTTTAATATGACAAAAGCATCATCTTCTCTCAGATTCTGATGCACTGTACTGCCCTCACATGGCTCCCTCAGGAACTTCCATCATCCAGAGGTGGAGTTTGTTCGGTTTGTTGCTTCAACTAATACTGGGCTGCATGGGTCTAATTTTAGTCTTAAATAAAAGCAAGTCTGATGCTGTTTTAATGAACGTGGAGGGGAAAAAAATCACTGCTTCAGGTTGTAGCTCTAATACAAGTCATAATTTGCTATGGAAACAGAAGTTTTAATCACTTTATTTAAACTTAAGTAGCATTTTCTTTGTTGTATCACAGACATATTGAAGAGCTCAGCTATCTTTATTACAGTTAAACAAGCTCTGTGAACAGTTTTTTTTTAGGGAAACACAAGTTAATGTAGATTTATTTTGCAAACATTAAAATCCAATTGAGTTTTATATTTGTAGCGCCAATTCACAAGAGTTACCTCAGGGTGTTTTACAGAAGTAATTTAAATCAATTCATTGTGATCCATTTAAAATGAATGCACTTTAATCCAGTTTATGACCACTGTGTTTATACAAGCTAATTCACAAAAAGTAATTTCCTAATTGAGGAAACCGATGGACTGCATGTAATCCGGGCAGCGGGCAACAGAGGAAAGCAAAAAAAAAAAAAAAAAAAATCCCTTTTAATAAGAAAAGCCTCCAGGACTTGGGAGACAGGAAAGAGGAAGAGAGAGAAGACAAATACAAGTTAATAACTAGCCAAAATTGTCATGGATTTCACTCATTTTCTGTACCACTTGTCCAATTCAGGGTCAGGGGGTCTCCTGAGCCCATCCCAGCAATTATCAGGTGAAAGGCAGGGTAGACCCTGGACAGGTCGCTAGTCTGTCACATGTCGTATATTTTTTTTATGGAAAATAAAGAGAAAATAAAGAGCAGAGAGAAAAAAAAAAGGGAAACTAAGTGCTCAGTGCATCATGGGACGTCCCTCAGCTGTCTAATGGCAGCATGACTAAGGGACGTGTAGACCCCTTACTGTATGACTTGTTAATGGAACATTTAAGAGCAGCAACCACTGTAGATATTTTTCATTACACCAGAAGTTGCATAGAAGAAGCAACACATGCAAATAAAACAGCACTTACAGTTGTGCATGAAAGTTTATATATGTACCCTTCCATCAAAGAAAAGGCTAAATTTACAAACGTCAAAAGTAAATAAATGAAAATTTATTCAATTAAATTAGTGAAATAAAATTTGATTTAGAATTTTTGTTTAAAGAAATAATAATAATAATAATAAAAAAGATAAATAAATGCACCTTGCTCATGAACTGTGGACCAAAATACCTGTCAGGTGTAGAAATCTGATTAGATGTCACAGAAAACACTTGCTCAACAAAATTTTAGCTCAGATGTCCAATTATGCTTGTTTACTTGTTTTAGTTTTTGATATTCCTGTTTAACCACAATACACAATCATGACTTTCATCAAGTTTTTATTTGTTATTACTTTTGTCAATTTCAACTTATTTCAGTGGCAGCTGATTCTTTTCTGTCTTTAGTGGGAGGGTATGTAAACACAATTACATTTCATGTAAGTCTAACAGAGAATTACTTCCTAAGTTTCAGGAATTAAAGGATAACTTTAGTTTTTTCAACGTGGACCTTATTTCTTTTAGTATTTTTTGTGCATTTACTCACAGGTAAAATTTCGGTATCAGTCTGACTCCTTCAGATTAGTTGTGATCTGTGTATATCCATATAATGGGAGAGAAGGGGGCCTCTTTAAGGCATTATCTGCAGCAAAACTCCTTCATTTCACCAATACTTTAAGACAAACGAGTAAACAAACGAGTACTATTGTCCTGTGAGTCCAGATTTAGCTTAATGTAGATATTGGTGGGGTTCTGCACATCTACTGGCTGTGCGCGCCCACTGATGCACAAGCTGTCGCTCTCTCAGCAACAGCTACTCGATCATTCCTGTTAAAGTATTGGTTATTGGTTGTTTAATTTATCCTTTAAGATTCCATTCTTGTTCATCGAAACTCAATTCCAGCCTCATCCTGTCAGATTACGTCCAGAATGATCAAATATAATAAATGTAAATCTGAGATAAGGAATCCAGTTTGTGCTAAATGCTGCTTTCTTGCACACAGTAGGAATTAGACACCTGGGTGATCCAACGCCAAACATACAAATTACACAAAGACCAACACGTGCAGGAATGTGCAAAACTAATCATTACTGAGCATATAGGCTCTTGTGATTTGAAGTCAACATGACGGCACAGTTGTTTTATCACATTTCCACCTGAACACACTGACATATTCTTTTCAGCAGAGGTGCCCTGCCCTGCATGTTACCCAAACCTAACCTCACCAAGATGCTGTTAAACATGTGGATGCTCGTTGCCCTTCATTGAGAAAAAAAATACAGTAGGATGTCCAGCTACGCTTACATGCATTAAATATATTAATCCTCAATTTTGAAATGTAAGTTTGAACTTTTTTAACTGGAAAATAAATGTAATATCTGTTATGATATGAAAGTATGCAGTCAAAGGCTTCTCAGTCCCAGTTTGGGTGGTTGGGCGCCAGATTGCATCACATGGGAGTGTAGGAGCCTCCGCTGTGTTCTCAGTCTTGTTATGAGGGAACAAAACAGAGATAACTGAAGAGGAAGAGTCCCAAGCTGCTGATGCATACACACACTCTCTAATACAGAAAATATGCACATTAGCAGCAGGGTATTAACAAACTGTGCAGGAATCTCAGTCCAGACCTAACTAAACACAGCTGGCTGTGGCTTGTCTTCACAGAGACACACCTCAGCTCTTTTGTCGTGCAGACGGGAAAGCGTGACACATGTCTTCCCCTCCTATAACCAAAGAAGGTTAAAAGAAAACAAGAAGGTTTGATCTCTGCAGCCGGAAATATGAAATATTTACTTATTTTGTTTATTTTTTTGTCCTCAAACATCTTTGCTGTCACAGGTGTCGCATAGGAGATTTACAGCTGGGAAAAAGAAATGACACCATCTGTCAAATCTAAGGTTTTATGTATCAGGTCATTATTAGAATATTTAATATCTAGCTGTAAACAAGGTAAATACAATTTAAGATTAAAACAACACATGACATTTAAAGCAGAGTGAGACAAAATTCCTCTCCTGATAAAAAATACTACTTAAAGTTCTTACTGTTAAACCCAACTAATATCAGCAGCTGTATGATGTTCATTTGATTTAAAAAGAAACTGATTCTTTATGTAACTACTTTTATTATGTCTAGGGCTGCAAGGTCAAACATTTGGGGTTTAGTTGGAGAATGAGTTTCCAGGGAATGATGTAAAATGCAGTGTCAGGGCTGACACTTGACAGACTGCCGTCTCTTTGCTTTTCTCCCAGACCCAAGGTATCAATTCTGAGTTAATAGTTGGCATCAAGTGCATCTGTAGGTCATAAAATTGTTGACAGCATCCATGGGGAATGCAAAATGCAGCAATCACTTGTTAGGTTGAAAAAACTGGCCATAAAATGCTCTTTACATGGCAATGAAATACGCAGCGAGGTCTTAATTGGTTAATATCGCAATATTCCTGCACATGTAAACTTATCTAGTCATATAAATAAAACACATACAGATGTTTTCTTCTTCATTCTTTAAATACCATTTGCTTTGTGCTATTACAGGGTTCCCACATGTCCTGGAAAACCTGGAAAATGATCAAACATTTTTCCAGTCATGGAAAACACATAGGAAATGGGAAAAAGAGTCAAATGTCCAGGAAAAGCTTGAGTTGTCCTGGAAAATGATTTTTCCTCCCTCTGCTTTGTCGCTGCTTCGTCTTTACTTCATCACTGCTTCATCTCCGCTTCGTTGCTGCTTTGTCTTGACTTCATCTTGACTTCATCACTGCTTCATCTCCGCTTCGTCTTTACTACATCACTGCTTCATCTCCGCTTCGTCTCTGCTTCGTCTTTACTTCATAACTGCTTCATCTCCGCTTCGTCTCTGCTTCGTCTTTACTTCATCACTGCTTCATCTCCGCTTCGTTGCTGCTTTGTCTTGACTCACCCCCTTCCCCGCTTCGTCTTTATTACATCACTGCTTCATCGCTGCTTCATCTGTGCTTCGCCGCCGCTTCGTCTCCACTTCCCACTTCGTCTCCACTTCTTTGCCGCTTCGTCGCTGCTTCATTGCTACTTCATCGCTGTAAAAAATAAGCTACAATTTTAGAAAAGTTCTCCAAAAGCTTGGGGTGGAATTATTGTTTGTTCTGATAACTTGACTTGTACCATAGCAGCTGGAAAAGTCCTGACACTGTCCTGGAAGAGTCCTGGAAAACAACTTCAAGAAAACAGTGGGAACCCTATATTAGAAGGCTAAGGCAGTTTTCCCTCCATTACCCCTATATACTTGTACCTGGATGCATCTTTCATCACTCTATCTTTTAACCTTCCTGTTGCCCTACATTTATTTTGTTCTTAACTGATTTAGAGACTCCATCTTTACCGTTCTTTCCCAAAACATTCTGTTGCATGAACCATGACAGTCAAAACAGTGGTGATATATGAAGTAAATGGCGCTTTAGATGCATGTTGTCCATATCTACCAGATAACTTGTAACTAGTAAATGATTTTTTAGCCGTTACCGGACATCATTATCTGCCTTACTTTAGCAGTCACATCTGTATGCTGGTTTTAAAGGTCTAAATGGGTCTTACATGGTAATTACTTGTGCTGTTTGCACTCAGTAGCTGTCGTCACCTTAGGCTGATTTTCAGGGTGGACACACAGGCGTCTAACATATCAATTAACCAGTTTTGTTTAAGTTTTCAGGGATTACGATGCTGTATGGGATTTATAAAAGACATATGTGCAGGATTTCTTTAAGCTCATCACTGTGGGAAACTGGGCCTTTACTTAAAGAAGCCATTGATGTTTTCCAGTGGATGCTTGCAATGAGCTTCCAAATTGAAAGATAACATCTAAGGAAGTACTTTGATTTGACTTTATCCCAAACGTAGCCTTCCCGTGCCGTTGCAGTCTTCCTGTCTGACAGCTAAGAAAACACAGCCACTTTATGACATCATCACCGTGAGACCTTGCGCCCGGCTGACCACTAATGGGGGTTTTATTGGAGGGGAAAGCACCTGGATGAAAAGAGAGAACAGGTTGTTTGTTTAATGGTAGCCATCACCACGAACAGATGAGTCAGAGGTGCAGAGGAGGGTGGGAATCTGTCTGAGGGGGGAAAAAACATGTAGTCTGTGGAATAAAAAAGGTACACTTCAGGTGTGTTAGTGAGCTTTAGAAAAAATATTGATCAACAGGGCTTAATAGAAATGCGATAACGTTACAATAAGATTTTCAACTACTTAATTGAGTTTGTTAGTAATAAAGTTCAGATGCATTGTGATGACACTTTGCAACTAGAGGTCACTCATATGAAAAGGATGTCTTCCTTCCAGGTGTGCTGGCCTTGTGTTGGCATTAAAACTACGATAGCTACATGATTTATTAAAGCATGGTTCAGAGTGATCAATTTTGAGGACTTACTTTGCTACATATATGGAAAACGTGACATAAACTACAAATGTCGGACATGTTTTTCTGTTATTTTCTCTTCTATGTTTTCCTATTTTATGTACCTAATTTAGATCACTTACTGGCAAAAATAAAATAAAATTAAATGAGTGAAAATCAATTTAATTCAGTCTACTGAATTGAATTGAATTGAATTGAATTGAATTGAATTGAATATCTTATTAAACTGTAATTCTGGTGTCAGCCTCTAGATTTCATCAGTATTTGATGAAATGTGACCTTTTACCTTACTTTTGAGAACAGCATAAATTACATTATAAACACACTACAGAACTTTGGTAATTTCCAAGTGACGCCCTGTCGATCGCTAGATTGGCATCCGTCTTGCATTCTACCTGTTCTGTGAGATCTCTCCAGCCAGTAAAAAACAATCTTCTCTTTCTTTTTCTGATCTTCTTTTCCTTTACCTCTTCCTCTTTTTCCTTTCTTCTTTCGATCATGTTTTTTTTGAGCTGGTGTGTTTATATGTTTGCTAGTATGTGACGTGGTGTGAAACCAAAATTGGCTGCAATGTCACGCTGTGTCCTGGATGAAAAAGTTGTATAGTTCTGTTCTTCAGCCTCAGGATGATGCTGGGCAGCGATAGCTTCAGAAAAGGACATATAGACGGTCACTGTGCCACCAAACAGAATATAGATTTTTTACTTCAAAAATTTATGTAATGCATCTTTAACTTATTTGGATGTCTTGAACTTAGCTTTCAAATTATGTGGTCATCTTGAAAATACATGTTTGTTTGTTTTTACATTACTTTTGAATTCGTACCCACATTGATAGCATCCCATAGCGTCCAACACAACTCTTTGTCCTACTGTAGAATCATAAAAAATCAGAGTCTATCGTATGGTTTTGTCTTATACTGGGCGGTAATGTACTTCTATTTTTCTGAGCAACACATTTTGAATTAAAGATCACACCACCAAGACCAAGACATTTCTGAGACCAGGAACCGAAACTTGACCAAGTTGTTTCCGAGACCAGAGACCAAGACATTGTACAAGACTGGGTGATGTCTTGGTCTCCGGTAATAACTTGGTCTTGATAATGTCTTGGTCCTTGGTCTCCGTAATGTCTTGGTCTTGATATGTCTCGGTCCTTGGTCTCTTGTAATGTCTTGGTCTCGATGATGTCTCGGTAATGTCTCGGTCCTTGGTCTCTGTAATGTCTTGGTCTCGGTAATGTCTTGGTAATGTTTTGGTCTCGGTCCTTGGTCTCTGTAATGCCTTGGTCTTGATAATGTCTCAGTAATGTCTAGGTCTCGATCCTTGGTCTCTGTAATGTCTTGGTCTCGATAATGTCTCAGTAATTTTTTGGTCTCGGTCCTTGGTCTCTGTAATGGCTTGGTCTCGATAATGTCTCAGTAATTTTTTGGTCTCGGTCCTTGGTCTCTGTAATGTCTTGGTCTCAATAATGTCTCAGTAATTTTTTGGTCTCGGTCCTTGGTCTCTGTAATGTCTTGGTCTCGATAATGTCCGGGTAATGTCTTGGTCTCGGTCCTTGGTCTCTGTAATATTTTGGTCTCGATAATGTCTTGGTAATGTCTTGGTCTCGGTCATTGATCTCTGTAATGTCTTGGTCTCGATAATGTCTTGGTAATGTCTTGGTCTTGGTCCTTGGTCTCTGTAATGTCTTGGTCTCGATAATGTCTCGGTAATGTCTTGGTCTCGGTCCTTGGTCTCTGTAATGCCTTGGTCTTGATAATGTCTCAGTAATGTCTTGGTCTCGATGATGTCTCGGTAATGTCTCGGTCCTTGGTCTCTGTAATGTCTTGGTCTCGGTAATGTCTTGGTAATGTTTTGGTCTCGGTCCTTGGTCTCTGTAATGCCTTGGTCTTGATAATGTCTCAGTAATGTCTTGGTCTCGGTCCTTGGTCTCTGTAATGTCTTGGTCTCGATAATGTCTCAGTAATTTTTTGGTCTCGGTCCTTGGTCTCTGTAATGGCTTGGTCTCGATAATGTCTCGGTAATGTCTTGGTCTCGGTCCTTGGTCTCTGTAATATTTTGGTCTCAATAATGTCTTGGTAATGTCTTGGTCTCGGTCATTGATCTCTGTAATGTCTTGGTCTCGATAATGTCTTGGTAATGTCTTGGTCTCGGTCCTTGGTCTCTGTAATGTCTTGGTCTCGGTCCTTGGTCTCTGTAATATTTTGGTCTCGATAATGTCTGGTAAGTCTTGGTCTCGGTCATTGATCTCTGTAATGTCTTGGTCCGATAATGTCTTGGTAATGTCTTGGTCTTGGTCCTTGGTCTCTTATGTCTTGTCTCATAATGTCTCGGTAATGTCTTGTCTCGGTCCTTGTCTCTTATGCCTTGTCTTATAATGTCTCAGTAATGTCTTGTCTCATATGTCTCGGTAATGTCTCGTCCTTGTCTCTATGTCTTGTCTCGGTAATGTCTTGTAATGTTTTGTCTCGGTCCTGTCTCACCCTTGTACAAGACTGGGTGATGTCTTGGTCTCGGTCCTTGGTCTCAGTAATAACTTGGTCTTGATAATGTCTCAGTAATGTCTTGGTCCTTGGTCTCCGTAATGTCTTGGTCTTGATAATGTCTCAGTAATGTCTTGGTCTCGGTCCTTGGTCTCTGTAATGCCTTGGTCTTGATAATGTCTCTGTAATGTCTTGGTCTCGGTCCTTGGTCTCTGTAATGTCTTGGTCTCGATAATGTCTCAGTAATTTTTTGGTCTCGGTCCTTGGTCTCTGTAATATTTTGGTCTCGATAATGTCTTGGTAATGTCTTGGTCTTGGTCCTTGGTCTCTGTAATGTCTTGGTCTCGATTATGTCTCGGTAATGTCTTGGTCTCAGTCTTGGTCTCGATAAAGTCTCGGTAATATCTTGGTCTTGGTCCTTGGTCTCAGTAATGTCTTGGTCTTGGTCATGTGATCTTGACTGTAACACTACCTTAAAATGTACAGTGCATTCCTGCCACCAAAACTAATCAAAAACTAGATACTAGACCTGAAGAGCTGAACAACAGCAACGTCAAAAACATGGATGGTACATTTCACAGCTAATTGCTAATATCACATTCTCAGAAATTGGCTAGCTCCAAAAGAAAACTGATTCAATGTGACTGGCTTGATATGTGTCAGCACTCACCATTTGGACGCTGAGCTGCTTTGTAGAGTAAGAAGTTGTAGAGTAGAGTAGAGTTGCTGCATCTTTTGTTTTTAGCAATAAGGCCCAACAGAAGTTTGAAAATGGCTTAATTTTAAAAGGCCTTCAGGTATTGGCTTATCTTTGACAACAAACAACAGTGTTATTGCTTCATTTAATGACATCAATCCCCCCTCCTCCCACTGATTTTCTAAGATTAACTGTATGTGTGATTTAATGAAATGGGAGTAAAATCCATCATCTCAGGTATGTAGCTGAAAATGTTGACATTTAAGTTGATTGTCATTCATCCAAAATCCCTGGAGGTTTATATATTAAAATGTTTAGCTGAGTATCTTTTTTTAAAGAAAATTCCTGTCCACAAAAGAGGAAAAAAAAGTTGTAGGGGCAGGGATGTGTCACTCTGTTTCAGCCCTGTCTTTGGTTGCTGTATTATTTTTGAGCAAGACAAACATGTCTGAGGTACAGAAAGGTGTTTGGGTTGGTAGTCTGATGACAGGAGAAAAAAAATCAACACAACCTAAACATTCCCATTTAGAGGGGATTCCTCTGTTTTTCTTTTTTTATATGGAGACAGATGGTGTTGTAAATGCTGAATTTTAGGTTAATGTTTTCACATGTTTCACGTTTAACAGCATAAGTTCTGTTATTCCAGCATATTTTGTCGCTCTGCTTTTTCGTCAAGGGCATTTGAGGTTCTGCCGATTCATGTGTTTGCATTTGGTCCAAACTGTTACTGGGTTATTGCGCTGCCCTGCTGATTAAACGTGTGCCCAAAGACCCAACATTCGCCAACCCCTCCCTCCACGTTTCACCCATCATCGTCCACAAGTGAGCATGCGGTGTGACAGCTAAAATCTTCCCCTTAGTACTCTCTGGCCTTCAGAACAATACATCCCGATAAAACCCTCAGAGGGCCTGAGGGTGTGTGTTCATGTTTGTATGCGTGTGCGTTCATGAACAACGTACACACACATTGGTTTTCACATGCATGGTAGCTAGAATCTGTCTGTCCAAGCACTCTCCTCTATCAGGAAGTGAGGTAGGCCCAATGGGAGCAGTAAGTCCAAAGAGCTTAGTAGCCCAGAATAGGCTCCATTGTGCCCTTTGTGCTGGAAGGGATTTGGACCTAGAAACTGACCAGTCTGCTGGAAGGTGATGAGGATGGAAGGTCTGGAAGAGCCGGGTGGAGACCTGGCACTGAAACAGACAGACATGAGAACTGGCAAGGGTATGAGACGGTGTCGGGACTTGGAGAGACGGCGGTAGGGGAATAGACTGATCACTGATAACATTTGTCTCTGTGTGATTTCTCCATAGTTTTGACATAAACTGGAACTTATGAGTTAGCAGTTTTGTTGTACTGTATTTATTGGCGTAATGCAAACACTTGTTGTCTTATATTGAACACGTCACGGCCCAGAAATGACTGAACCATTTAACTGTGAATTTTGCAGATTTTGTTCCCATTTTCTAACTTCACAAACATAAACACAGCACATGTAATGCCTACAATTACATTCAGAGAATATCTGGGTCAGGTGGCAGTGAAAGTACCTGCATCTAAAGTATTAAAATGAAGTCAAAGAAGGTAACAAAGTATATATTTTAGGCCCATTGTGGACTAAAAAACCTTGGTTTATTACGCACAGCTTCAGTCTCTTGACTTATGTGCTGTTCCTCCCTTTGTTTACATGGCAACTGTGGACCTAGCTAAGATAGCCCTGATGCTAACCAAAATTATTGCATTTATTACATGATAGTATGTAAACATACAGTTCTCACAAACTACACCTCGGAATGGTGATCCCAGAACATAGTGTGGTGGAGTGCATGAAACACAACTAGCCTACTGACACAGAACCTGATACCAACATTGCTAACATTGCTGTAGCATTTACCTCAGCTAAAATTCGAGGCAGCGTGACATCTTCAAGACAAGGTCTCTAACAACCTAGAGGAATTTAGATGCCACGCACTTGATAAAAACAAAAGACACATCACACAAGATATCTCTCTTCTGATCTGCATGTGATGTGCACCACGTGCACCTCACAAATCGATTTTCCAGCAGAGTATCAGGTTTTTCACACTCAATATTACAAATCTGCATGTCATCAACCTACTTGATGAACTTTATTAGGCCCCATCTGAATTTTATTCACGTTTAGAAAAGGTAAGGTGAATACATTTGTGTTTATTGGTGAACTTGTTTGGAAAAAACCCTCTGGACAGCACTACTGCCCGCACTGAATCGTAATACCAAGTAGAATAGTCAAGCACTTGAAAGAATGGAAAGAAGTGTGGGGGGAAGAAATTGAAAAATAAAAAGGAAGGTGATGCATAATTCATGGTAATTTTGCATATTGCTATAGTAACATTAGGGAGTCCAAATAAAGAACGCAATCCATCCATATTCCACTATTTATCCAAGGTCAAGAATCAAGGTCATGGAAGCAACAGCAGACCCAGACATCCCTCTTCACAGTGACACTCTCCTCCTGGAGGATTCCAAGGAATTCCTTGGCTACAGGGGTTATATAATTCTGGGTCTTGGATCTATCCTGGTGTCTACTACCAGTAGCATGTGCCCATAAAACCTCCAAGGCATCCCAATCAGATGCCCACACTACCTCAGCTGACTCCTTTTGATACAGCCCTGCCAAGTTCCCCTCCAGATCTCAGAGTCCCTCACATGATGTCCCAGGATGAGCCCAGCCACCTTCTGAAGAAAGGTCACTTCAGTAGCTTGAATCTGCCATCTCATTTTCTTTTTTTTATACCCAAATCTTGTCATCTTTTGTGCGGGTATGATAGACCAGTAAACTCATTCTCAACCTGATACAAAGTCAAAGTGGGACTTAAAGGAAAAGTTCACCCACAGAAGGATGTGCCTTCATTTTTTACTCACCCTCATGCTGAGCAAGATTTTGGAGCGCTTTTTTAATATCTCAAATGCAGCCTGAGATCCAGGGGGTTTTTCGTTATCTGCTGATTGTCATATAATGGGGGTGACCAGCGCTTGAAACAAAAAGCACCATAAAAGTCCACAAAACCTTGGCAGTATTCCTCCATACTGCTTGTCCAGTGTAACCCAAGTGTCCCGAGTGGGTAGCGTCCAGAATTTACTCGAAACGACATCATTTAGAATATTTTTATAGCTGAAACAGTACAACATCTTACTTCCACGAAGCGCGCCCATGCAAGTTCACGACACTACGGAAGCTGCAACGTTCAGCGCCTACTCTGCCAATAATGCAAGCGTAGAAGAAGAAATTAGCTGTTCACATTGTGCTAAGAGCGAACGACCTGCGGACAAACACAAGAGGGGTTGCCTATTGATTTTAAAGAAAGAAAGAAAGAAAGAAAGAAAGAAAGAAAGAAAGAAAGAAAGAAAGAAAGAAAGAAAGAAAGAAAGAAAGAACGTGCAATCCCATCTGCCGCAGCCTCCGTAGTGTCGTGAACTTGCATGAATGCACATATAGGAAGTGCGATGCTCTACTGTTTAGGCTATAGAAATATACTAAATGATGTCGTGTCGGGTAAATTATGGACGCTACCCACTCAGGACACTTGGATTACATTGGACAAGCAGTGTGGAGGAATATTGCCAAGTTTTTGTGGACTTTTAGGGACCTTTTTGTTTCAAGCGCTTGTGAACTCCATTATATGAAATTAGGGGGAAAAAAGAAAACCTCCCTGATCTCTGGCTGCATTTGAGATATTAAAAAAGTGCCCCAGAGTCTCGCTCAGCATGAGGGTGAGTAGAAAATGAAGGCACATCACTCTGTGGGTGTACTATTCCTTTAAGTTCTTCAAATGGCTACTTGGGGATTGTACCCAAACTGTGTAAATCCCTACATTATCCAACCAATGTGGTGCAAATATTTAACTTACCTTTACCCTTCCTTTCACTGACTATTTACAAGAATATCTTTATCAAAGCAGTTAAAATCAATCAACTGATCTGGGAGATAACTTATTTGATGCTGAGTTCTCTTTCAGTTTCCTCCCTTGTATCTCTGCTCTCCTTTTTTTGAAAATTTCGTTTCCAGAGCCTGCAGTTTTACTTCCATGTCTTATTAGGAAATAAAGATTATACTGTAGGTTGGTTTCAACCCAGAAACCGAGCCCACCTCCTCCCTCAAAAGGTCAGGGACACTAACCAGCTGACCATCAAAGAGATCCTCTGAAGTTTAGATTTTAGAAGTCGTGTTTATTAGCTTTTCACAAACAGTGCATTCTCTAGTTTCATGAATGCATCTAGTCCGCTATCATCAGGACCTGGACAGCTTTTCACCTCTCACCTTTTACTTAGCACCAGACAGACAGCTGAGTCCTTTGAAGTGACCCATGACCTGAAAAATAAATACTCAAAAGAACTCAAACCCTTTTTTTTTTTTTTTTTTTTTACAAGGTAACACCATAACCAGCTGAAGTATGTCCTCATGAGGGACTTTTTGTACAAAAACACCACAGGACGGCTAAGACATTCCCCGATGAATGGTGCTTTAACTAAAATGAAGGTTAGAGGCTAGAGGAAGGAAGTGAGTGGAGGGATGCTGGATTAAAACAGGATGAAAACAATGACTTCAAATCAATAAGAGAGGTGGCGTCAGCGCACAGCGAGCGCTGGGTAAAGCGAGGCGTGAGAGAAAGTGGCTCCTCAGTGGAAGTCCTGCATATTTTCTCTGGGTGAAACCAGGTGTGAGTGTGAACTGTGGGACAGACTGCTCCGGCAGGCTGCCTTTACCTGGCACAGCCCTGTCATTACGCTTACCTGCCTGCCCCGAGGCCACACGAGCTGGAAGCAGAGCTGCAACCTCAACACCAGACAGTTTGGCAAAAGGCAAAATGTGGGATTATGACACTTAAAGAACAAGATTAGCTACGCAGTCACAGATGGAGAGCTTCATTGATTTTATGAGCCGCAAGCTTCATAAGTACCTCACTTTGTTCTGGGAAATTTCTCGTCAATTGTCAGACTTGGATAACATAGAAGAGGTGATTCATTGTCTGTGTTGCTAGCTTTTTCAGGCAGATGCCAGATTAAGAGAAGAATTTGGAAGTGAGGAGGTAGCAACTTTATTAGGAATGTGTATGCTCGTGCATGTCAGCTCTATAAATGTCTTGTCTGCAGCAGTTATTTAAATAAGCAGGTATTTTACAGTGCAGTAGGATTTATGAGCACATTTTTCATGTTAACATTAATAAAAACTAAAGGCTCATCTCTAAGCTTTTGGAATTGGACTTTCCAAAGTCTTTAATGTCACGGTTTAGTTTCAGCTATCTGGGAGAATTAAAATGATAATAAAACAAACTAATTTTGGACTGTACAGGTAAGATTTTGTCATTGAAATCAGATCCCGTGACCTTCCTCTGACCCAAAAACAAACATCTGTCCTTCTCTTGGTCATCTTCTGTCCATCTCCCCTCTCTTTATCCTGTTATACTCCCTAAAATATGAGCTGATTGCCAGCTGTCAGTAGCTTAAGTTGTTTAGTGAACGTGAGTGCCTAACTGAATTATCCAGTCCAGCCTCCTAATGGAGGGGAATCCTGCTAACCTCTAATTCAGCACCTGTTCACATTGGTTGTCTTTTTGCTGCCATCAAGTGGTTCATTGCAGTGTGTCACCTCAAATTTCATGCTTCTTTCACTTCCCAATGTTTTTACTTTCAAACTTGTTTTCATTGTGCATTTGATATCTAAACTTTTCCCTCAGCCATCACCTCCAAACTGAGTATTTGTCTCTGAGACTGCATGTCACTGCATGCGCCCATAAAAGGCATCAATCCATTGAGATTTGGGGTACGGGGTACGTTCAAAGCGGCCAGTGAGTTGATTCCCAGTTACTGGCCTGTGACACAGTACCATGAAGCTAAATGTTACTATAAAGTGACATGTTGTACTGGAGAAAAAAGTCGTGAAGTGGCATTTTTTTGGCCTCGGAGCAAGAAATGGAAACAACAGCTGCAGAATGTGCATAACATGTCTCACTGTACCATCAAAACAAAACAAAAATATGTTTCTAAAGTCTAAATTTTGAGCATCACTTCAAAATAAACATAATTTTTATATGATTTTAATACTTAATTGATTATTTTTTTAGACCTTTTAAGGGCCAATAGGGCGTACAGTTAAGCTAAAGCCACTAACCATTGTCAATATTAACTTTTTAATTTTTTTTTATCATTTTAACCAAATATGTGGGCAAAACTGAAGGTGGTTTGTATTATTTGCTTTGTATATGAAATAATCATACATTACTTGCTATAATTTGGCTTATCTTGTGGTTTTTTTCTTCTTTTTTACATCCAACTGGTGTTTTTCTTGTCCTCAAAATTATTCATATCCTCCAATTAAAGAAAAGGCTAAATTCACAATAAATTTCAAATAACAAGATAAAAACATAAAATATTGTTTTTGAATTGTGGTTGGATGATTAAAAAACAAACAAACTGTCCCAGACACATTAGAGCCCCTTAAAATGAACTGTGGACCAAAATACCGGTCGACAGGTGGAGAAGTCTTTTTGATCAGAGAAAACACCTGATTTCAGTGATTTCCTGAGTGTTGCTCAGCAAAATTTTAGCTTGTTTATTTGTGTTATTTCTTGTGTTTGTTTTCAATATTTCTTCAAAATCATTGCCGTGATTTGCATATATTTTTTTATTCATTGTCACATTTGTCAATTTCAACTTATTTCACTGACAGCTGATTTTTTTTCCCGTCTTTTAATTGGAGGGTATGAATAATTTTAGGACAACTGTATTTGTACGTTTATCCAGGTTTTTATCAAAGCCTTAGATGAGTACTCACTGTTTTTGGTGTTTGCTGATTGTATTTGTGTTTTTTTTTCCCACTGTTTACTGTGTCTTGCTTTGTTCTAAGGATGACCAACCCTCCATAATTAATGCAAAACAAATCCCCCTTTGGATATTGATAAAGTTACCTTGACCTTTATATGTATTGTTTTGGAGTTTTGATGCGATTTGTTTTACATGTGGCGTTTTTTAGTTCAGCATCAGCTCAAACAAAGCTTACAGCTATGTTATATTGTGTATAACAAAACAAAAATTAGGTGTTTATGAATATTAATGAAAGGCTATTATTTTACCATTTTCTTTATCGCCAAGAGATCAAATTTTAAGACTAAGAAAATGAGCATAAATTTATCGCAACTCCAATTTGGATGATTTACGTCTTTTTACTGGTTTTCTCTAGAATAATATTTCTGACTATACTTTTTAAATCTTATTTTGTTATTTATTCATGTTTTTATTTTCTTTGTTTGATTTGACATTTTATGTATCAGATTGGGATTTATTGGATTTCATACTGTATATTTTAAAAAAAACGGTCAGTATCTTGTTGATTCACTTTTTGAACAAAATGTTTTTATTGACGTGATTTTTGATTGATCCTGTAGATGAAATGGAGCGCCGCTGAGCAGCGTACATGTTTGATTAAAACTTGGATGTCTTCTTTTTTCTTTCAGGGTCGTCCAGGGCCTCTTGGTCCAATGGGTCCAACCGGACCAGAGGGACCACGTGGGGGCCCAGGGCCTCAAGGGCCTAAAGGAGAGAAAGGCCACCTTGGAATCAAAGGACCACCTGGGCTAAAAGGGGACAAAGTGGGTGTCATACTGTAGATAAATAATCAATATTTATTGCTACTTGTACTCTAAATTATTAAACACGATGGGCCGGATCAATCAAAGGTTTGCGTGTATAAAAACGTGAGCTATCTCTGCACACGCAAAAAAATGTACAAACTGATCTACTAACAGCGTGCTGAAAGAGTTCGGTCTTGAGCGGATTCATCTCCTTCCCCTACTAATATCTCCATCCGTGGGTCGTATTTCCTTTTGCGCTGTCATCAATCGCAATTCGCCACACACAAAACCCTCATTAATATAGCGGTGTTTCCAACACGTTTGCACCCGCTGTCATTTGCGCGATCATTCTTTGTAAATCACCCACAAATCGTGGTTCAGCACCTCGCGCAAAATTCTCGATTGCATGTGTAAATTGCGACACTCAATTTTTTATCTTGGTCGATTGGGCCCTATGTGTATTAAGCCCTATTCTGATGAGATTAATACACTATAGGGACCACATGTAAAAATGACAGAGATGTCTGTGATTTTAATCTCATGCAAATCGGCCATGTCTATGATTTGTGATGTAATAATTAGCCTGCAAATTACCTACTATAATTTGCTAAACTCTGAGGTCCTCTGATGATACTAATCCAATGTGTAATTTGGACAGAAATGACACGTGATTTGGTGGTATT
The DNA here is from genome assembly GCA_023101725.1 of Atherinomorus stipes. Lineage (NCBI taxonomy): Eukaryota > Metazoa > Chordata > Actinopteri > Atheriniformes > Atherinidae > Atherinomorus > Atherinomorus stipes. The sequence continues at coordinate 342,222 of JALJCO010002070.1, read as the reverse complement.
TGTTTCCTGTACGCATTTCATTTAGTTTTTGGCAAAGGCGGCTGCAAAATAGGTTTTCCTTCCAAACTATTTCTTACTATGTTAATGATCATTTATAAAGCAATAACTTTGGAACTGGAGTGATCAGGGGAAGTTTCATCAGTCATATACAACCTAATCGAGCGATCTCAGTTTTTCCTGACTAGCTTCAGTAAATAGAGGTGGAAAGTAATTAATTACATTTACTCAAGTTACTGTAACTGAGTAGATTTTGTGACTAATTGAATTTTTTTTTTTAGTTTTTGAAATAGGTAATTTCACTTTTACTCAAGTACATTTTGATCCAATTAGTTTACTTCATTACTTTGGAATCCTCCCCCATTACAGAGAAAAACTTAAATGCCGGGGGAGAAAAATCAGTCTGAACGGGTTTTATGTCGAAGGTTATGGATTTTTAATCCACGCTGCCGATCTACTGTACTTCAGCGACGTTCTGTGTTACCCTGGTGCCGAGCAAGAGTTGGAGATGGAGGAGGATGAGGGTTGCCAAGCAGATACTGAATTCCTGTGGAAGAGATGAAGGAGGGAATCCTTGGCTTTATCTCAGCCAGCTCTTTGTGTTCAAACACAAACAAGACAATAACTTCATCATTCAAACGCTGACAAATTTGTCCAATGCTAGTTTTCAGTGGGCAGAAAATTCTGTGGAACATGGCACTTTTTTTCATTTCTTAAATAAGCAGTCAGTGTTCCCATTTGTTCATTAAGACAATTGAATTTATCATATAAGTTTGCTAGGGAAAGAAAAAAAGAGCAGTTTGTTAATAAGCATTTGCTCAACATTTTCACCATCTTTGATACTTTGATACTTTTTTATTGTACTATTGTAAAAGTTTCTCAAAAACAGTGTTGGATTGGATTTATAACTCGTCCTTTTTTACAGCAAGTTACTGAAAGTAACTGTAACTGTAACTTTTACTCAGTGTAAACTTTAAATAAGGTACTTTTTTTTACTTTTACTCAAGTACATTTTTAGATGGGTACTTTGACTTGAGTAGAATTTAAGCAAAGCAAAGAGACTTTTACTTCATTACAATTTTTCAGTTCTTTTTCCACCTCTGGTAAATAAAAAACCTTTATTCAAACAATGCGCTTTTACTGTAAAATCTCTCATTGCCATTTAGTGACACGTTTTAAACACTAGGTGGCGATATCTAAAGTAATTACAAATGAACCAATTTGATTATTCACTTTCTCAGGGACCCATGGGAGTGCCTGGATTTAAAGGAAGCGATGGAGTGCCTGTAAGTACACCACAAACACATGGAACATACTGATATACTGATGATATACTCTCATAATGTTCTTATTTTACTCTCCTCTTACTTGGCTGAGTGTTTAGGGATCTTTATCTTATTAGTAGATTTGATTAAATATGGTGTAGAAATGCCTTTTGTTTTGTTCACATGGAGTTTTTTTTTTCTTTTTTTTTTAAATCAACAAAAATTGGAAGTATTTTTAAAATCCATTTACTTTTGATCCACTTACTTTTTTTAAAAAAAAACAAAACAAAAAATAAAAAAAAAAACAATTGGCTATTGACTATTAAAATATTTTCATCCTAATTTAAACAGATTGCAGCAGCTAAAAACTCGAAAAGATTTTGGTTTCCAGAACATCCCAGGAATGCTAGTTTTCTTAATTATCCTCCTAAGACCCAACTTTGGTTTGTATCTGCTAGCTATTTTGTGGTTAGGAGGGACCAAAAACATGTATTCATATGTATATCTGTTGTTATAGATATTTAATAATATATGATGAAGATATAAATACAATTCTAAATGTAAAAAATTCTCTTCTGACATCATCAGATGGCAATGCAAGTGTGTGTACAACAGGTTCCTGCTACACAGAATTTAGTATTATGGTGCAAACAACCACAAATTTGATGTGCACAATTGTGGACACCAGGTCGTAAGAGGCTACAGGAACATTCCCCAAAAGTTTGTTTTGTTTGTCCTCATTAATTAATATTACCAAAACCTTAATACCACAATCAACCTTTAAAACATGTTATAATATTATAGTTTTCCTAATGTTTTCTAAACATTACAACAAGATCCATCTCTTCTTCACCACCCAGGGTCACCCAGGGCAGCCGGGCAGCAGAGGACATCCAGGACCAGATGGCTGTAACGGGACCAGAGGGGAACCTGGCCTGTCTGGCTTTGGGACGGGACAACCTGGATTCCCTGGAAATACAGTGAGTTCCTACTTTTTCTTTTTCTTTTTTTATTCTTTTGTCTCTACTTTTAGACCTGGATTCCATCATTTCTGGTCCTGCAGAGCCAGTGCTCCACAGGTCTTAGATGTTCCCCTGTTTCAACTCCAATTAAACAAATGGGTCATTAACAAGCTTGTGTTGAACTTGCAGACTTGCTGTTGAAGATATCAAATTAATTTAAATCAGGTGTACTGCAGCAGGGAAACTTTCAAAACCTGCCTCTTTTGTGTTAACATTATTTAGAGACCTGTGATTGGTTACTGATGGTGTTCTTACCTCCAACAGGGGCCGATTGGACCAAAGGGTCAGAAAGGAGAGCCTAGATACATTTCGGAAGATGGCTTTGGGGTAAGGTCTCATGTCTGCGTTCTTATTCTTGGTATCTAAGCTCACACTGGACTGCTGCTTAACATGTGAGTTCAGAGGTTAGAGAACATTATCAAACCTTTTACTATGCACTTTTGTAAAAGTGAAAGCTACAACTTTTTCAACAACAACAAAAAAAAGAGTTTTAAAAATAATACATTGACAGAACGTCTAGAGGGATCAAGAATAAAAATATTAATTTTATGCCAAAATTTTTTTCGTAGCATGTAATTAATTGTTTTAGCAATTTCCATGAGTCTGAAAAGTGGCATTAGCTCCTGAGTTGCGAGCTCGATTGCTATGTGTAGAAATAGCATCTTCTACGCCACCTTACATTTATAAAATTCAAGCAGACAAAAAAATGAACCAGGCAAAAGTTTTAAAAACCCTGTGGAGGTATTGCCACTTTTCTACTGGACATGTAAGTTAAACATCTGCTAATGCTAATAAACGGCTAATAATCTGGTTCTGTAACATTGGTAATAAGCAAGTGTTAGGGCTCATTCACACCAGTTTTTTTCATTCGAATCAGGGTTTGTGTGCTTGGAAAGTCAGCTTTGTTTGGGGCATTGTGAATGAATGACATAAAGCTGACCGACCACAAACAGGGACTTTGATACTCGCTCTTGACATTCACATGGCCCCATTAGTGTAAAACAGAACATATTTTCCCCCCAAAAACCTAGAAAAGTGAAATTTGATGTCATGACATCTGATATATGGTCAGAAGAAAACGTCCTGGTTCCTAGTAATTACCCACAGAAATAATGAAGTTTTTAAAGTAATAAGCTGTGACATGAAGGCTCTGGGATTTGCCTGCACAGCAGACCAGTAAAAAAAAAAAAAAAGTACAAGTCAACAATATACAAAAATACATGATATGTGTGGAAGAAGTGGCAGCTCAGGTGATGAGACTGACTCGTTTGGCTAAAGTGCAGCATGAACGCAATCTCAGTCCAGGAAATTACCCCCACCCACCAACTGAGCCGAGTCCCCAATCGGACCAAGTGTAGCGGACTGTTCTGGTGTAAGTGCACCCTTAGTGTGGCACCTACTGACGGGGACAAATTAAACTTGTAGCTATCACCTTTTAATTGTTGTATTTGTCCTGCTTGCATTTTTGTTTTCTTTTTTCTGTTGAAGAAATAACTTTTAATTACACAAAGTTCAACCATTTCTTCATCAGAAATTTAAACCAGCAGGCTGAATCAACCACCTGTATTGTTATCTCAAAATGCTGCTGCTTTTATTTAAGAAAAAAAAATCAGATAGTTGATACCCTTCTTTTTTTAGCCTCACTGTGATATTTATTCGTTTACCCCTAATAACTAAACTGGAGTAGGGTACTGAGAAAAAAAGAGTAAAAGAGATAGAGCAAAAGATAAAACAGGAGTCAGCATCAGACTGATTTTTACTGCCTGCAGAGAGCTCAGAGAAGAGACAGGATGCAAGATGGATGCCGATTAGCCATTGCTAGGGGGCGCTGAATCCTGAAAATCTGCTGAACTACTGCTAAATCTGCATTTAAAAAATGTAGAAAGGGATGTTGTATTTTGTTCTGTTATGTTTAAAGTTTCTTCAGTTTTCACGTTGATTGACAATTTCTGTAATTTATCAAGATTCTTTGATTTTTATTGGCTAGCAGATTGTGCTACAGTGACTGTTTACGAAAACCTGAATGGTCAACATTAGCCTGAAATCAATGCTGTTTGAGATGCCCACTCACTCACCATGTTGTGTTCATTAGAGATAAGTGCTAGGATAGCAGCTTTAGCAGAGTTTTAAAAAGTATGATTTAAAAAAAAAGTCAAAATTTGGGGGGAACAAGCCTCTTCATCTGAACAAATTAAGCTTCAAATATTGTTCCTGTGATTTTTACCCCAAAATTGCTTAAGTTCTGCAGTTAAGGCAAGAAATGAGAAAGTCGTTTCACACAAGGAGTAGCCTATCATTTGAATAACAGGTGGTTTGAAAAGTAAGAAAATCACAACACTGAGCTGCAAATGTTAGCTTCAGCTAGCACTAGCTAGCATGTCCAGGCTTTGTTAACTCCTGGCTTCACAATGTGGTTCATGAGAGACTGTTTCGCTCGATGTATTGTACATACATCTCTTTGAATAACATCTCAAATGTAGATATATTGAATACAGTGATACAGATATGGTGAATGAGGGGTTTTAGTTAAGATTAGTTTAGAACAGCTACAAAATTGCTGACTCACCGTATGATGTAGTGAATGAGTTTATATTTTTAACAAAACCCTGTGAGTTTCAGTCATTTTAATCCCTGTAAATGAACATGTGTATGTAAAATATGTGCTTGTTGAGTAATCTGATTTTTCTTATTTTCTTGTTTAGAGTTTACCAGGTATTCGAGGAGCCGACGGTCCACCTGTAAGACTTTCATTTGTTTTACCAAAGAGCTTGTTTTAATACAGAATAATACCAACAGAAAACTACTCAATGTTTCCCTGAACTTTAAATGCCAAGAGACATGTCAACATTAACATTTCTGTTAATTAGTAAGACTTAAGTTCATATTAAAATTCAGAAATACTGACAGCAGTGTGTTTCGTCCCTCCCTCCCTCCTGAAGGGTATCACAGGTCCTGTCGGTCAGCCTGGATTCCCTGGTCCAAGAGGACCTGATGGATTTCCTGTATGTAAACCGAATACACCTGCAGCTTTTCACACACACTGCAACTTCAGTCATTTTTTCTTTATTAATATTGGTACTTTATCAATAAAGCTGTTTCAGCTTCATAATCTGCCCAAAGAGTGAGGTAAGGTTTTGTCATTTAGCAGTTGTGTGTAAATAACATTGTGTTGTACATGACACACCCAGGGCTGGTTAAATTCCACTTGGAGAGCCTCGCTACGCTTATCTTTGGAGGCCTGTAAAAATCAATGTTTTTTTAGGTTTGTTTTTTTTTTTAAGTGTATTTACTGTTTATTGCTGTGTGAATTGTGCAGAAAGTGTGCATTTTGAGAACCAAACTGTTTCTTTTAATATACATTATTTCTTCTGGGAGATATAGACGTATGATGGTTTGATTTTTATCTATGAAGCTTATTCTGCTCTTTTGTCTCTTTTAAGGGCCCACCCGGTCCTCCTGGTCCCCCAGGGCCAATGGTAAGTTTAAAGAATACAGTGTAAACTGTAAGGACATATAATTATCTTTAATACGGTAGTAAAGCATTCTGGATGGTTTACAGCTGTTCTGGTATGTAGCTTTTCTAACAATGGCTCAAATAAATGCCACTGGCTCTTCTCATTTTTGTGCAAAAACATGTTTCTAACCATTTTTGTTTTTAGGGAAGCCGTAGTGATGGATATCGTGGAGAGAAAGGAGACAAGGTATGCTTTGTTAGATGAGGAAATCAGTTCACACCTGCAGCAGAATGATGCCTGTGGTGGCAGCTTTTTTGTTCTTTTTATTGTTTTTTTTTTTTTTTACTTTCCTGCAAACTATTTTTTCTCTTGCTTGTTAAAATTCAGCAGAGCGTTGCTCAGCTTCTTTTACTGTGTTTTATTTACCAGAATAGCAACTAATAGAGGCTCAAACATCAGGGAAGGATTTGTTTGGGTCGACAGTTTTGCCATCTCTGTTTGGAGATATAGTCATGTGAAAATAATGTAAACTCTCAATTCCAACATTTTTCAAATTGCCTGATCTTAACGATGACTTAAATCCAACCTCAGATGAACAACAACACATAAAATATTGTCATTTTCAATCATTAAACAAAAACTAAAAGAGAAGTCCCTCCTGACTGCTTCCATAGGGTAGTTTGCTGGACTGCATTAAAGGATAACTTTCTTTTTTTTTCAATCTGGACCTTATTTCTAGGAGTTTATATGTGCGTTTACTCAAGAGTAAAGTTTCTGCATCACTTTGAGTCCTTCGGAAGATGTAATTTGAGTCGCCCTTCGGTGTACATCCAGTATCATGGCGGAGACGGGGCAGCCACTATATAAGGCATTATCTGCAGTAAAACTCCTTGATTTTCGTTAATACTTTAAGTAGAATGAATGAACAAATGAGTATTATTGTCCTGTGAGTCCAGATTTAACTTTCTGTTAGTTTTCAGGGTATTTACACTCTTTTTCGGGGCTGTGTGTTCACAATGTGCGCTTCCATAGTACAGCTGAGAAGAGCAGTTACACAGACAACCTTAATAACACAATTTGCGAAACTCTGAACTCACAGGACAATAGTACTCATTCGTTCGTTCATTCTACTTAAAGCATTGATGAAATCAAGGAGTTTTACTGCAGATAATGTCTTATAGAGTGGCTGCCCCATCTCGATGACTTAACGTAATATCTTCCAAAGGACTCAAAAGTGATGCCGAAACTTTACAGGTGAGTAAATGCATGTATATACTCTTAAAAATAAGGTCCAGGTTGAAAAAAAAGAAAGTTATCCTTTAAGGTGGGTGTTAATACAATGCCATGGAGGAAAGACATCAGCAATAATGTTCGAAAAGCAGTTATTGCATCCACTAAATCTGGAAATAGTTATGAGTTCATTCAAAACTGTTTGGAGTCCATTATTCTGCATATAAGGTTAAGTGGAAAACACTTTAGCATGTTGCTGATCTTCCCAGAAGATGACATCACACCAAAGAAAAAGCTGCCTCTCTGTAAAAACAACACGACAGCACAGCTTCGTTTTGTTGCTGCTGTCCTTTGGATAGATGACACCAAGCTGGAAATGTTTAGCTATAATAAACAGCAACATTTTTTTATGAAAACTAGGAGTGTTAAATATTGTTTTTTTTACCGATATCTGATACACTGATATTGTCAAACCCTTAATTTGCAGCAAAACTTTAAAAGTTGGCAAGCTTTAGGCTATTAGTCAAACAGCCATGATGTGATGAATTCGTTTTTCCGAGTTTATTAAACACACACACTGAAATTAGCTGCTGTTGTCATGGTAACAGTGTTATAACGTCTGTGTTATTTTTCTAGCTAGAAACATGTACTTTTCTAGCTGTTCTAGTTCACAAATAGGCTGTTTTGGAGATTTCTATTTTTTCCCTGAGTTGGTGCAACTGGAACACAAAATACCTGGTAATGACGTCACCAACTCGCGTCTGCTCGGAATCCCGAAACAACTGGAACGCACCATTAATCACTGTTTTACCGCAGTTACCTGTTTTTTGCACCTGCCCCTCTATTGGCTGCTTTGCAAAATGGTATGAAATAAATTATGTTTTTAATTAAATCGACTTGGATTTTATTTCACGTGCTGCACTTGCTGTGCTCGGAGAACACGGGAAAAGTGTGCAACTGCACATGCACTGCTCAGAGAGAACATACAAGATCACCATAATCTTAAAATTTAGAATAAGAGAAGAGAGACTTTACTGTCCCACAAGGGCTAATTTGTCTTGGGCTTTTAGAATTACATTATTAATTAAATAGTCATTAATTATTTTTCAAATGCCGCTGATCCGGAGCCGCGGGTGCCGACCCCTGGCCTAAAACGAAGGGTCTATCCCCAAGTCTGTCCTGATGTGAATGTGTCATAAATGATAGTTTGCTCTCTTATTTTCACATGACTATATCAGTAAAAGTTGAAGATCTGTCCCACGGACGTGCAGCTTTATAGGAGTTTACTACAATGGTGGCTATGATAAAAAAGCTCCTCTCTCAGGTGATAAATCAGAAACTGGAACTCTTTCTTTACAGTAATTGGGTGTGATAGTTGCTTGGCAACTGGTTTAGACCTCACAGCCTTCTAAAACCAGAAGCCTGTGACTATATTGACTAAATGAAGACATGGAAATGAGACTTTTTTAATAATGCTCTTTTAAGGACTCTTGTTTTTCTACACTTTTTCATGTTAGATTAGCACATGACAGGCTTAAAGTACTCTAGCTGGGTTCTGTGTGTGTTTGTGTGTTTATGCATGATTGAGTGTTTTTGCTTGGGTGAATATGTGTATAAAAAAAAAAGCATTTCTTGGATTTATGGTGATACTGTGCATGCTGATGTTTTGGTGCCTTCACGACTTTCACTTCATCCATCCACCTCTTTCCCCCTTTTAACCCCACACACCCCTTTGCATCCCTCCATCCTCTGATTGACGGATTGTTGCATCTGTTTCCTGTATGATAAAAAGATCACATAAATCTCTACCTGATTCAGTCTGGTTTGTTCTTTTGAATGATCCATGCTGCCGCCGAGACAAACGCGACCTCCACCAGAGAAGCAGGAAAGCATTTCATTCTGATTAAAGGAAGAAAAATCACATCTGAAATCATCTCAGGAATGATATCTTGCTTTCTCCTTACTGGGGGAGTTGTGAGTTGTCCGGGGGCTTCATATACTTATTTTCTCTACTGCTGAATGACAGCTCAGGGATTTTACACAAACACATTTCATTTCTTTGAATTGGGCAAAATCTAAAAATGAAACTTACCCGATCGTGGGAATTTGTGGTAAAACCAAAGATAAGCACTCCTTTAGAGATTTCCATTCCTGAGCTGTCACTCTGGAGGAGAACCTGTGGACCGTAACTGGGTGCTGGAATCACTCGCTCCTACCTCCTGCATCGCTTTATTGACCCAACTTGATCACGTTTGTGCATCTGGTGGTGAACTCTGGGATTTCATTCGCCTGCTCCTTGTCTCCTCACACCCCACCAACCCACCTGACTCATTTTGAACACACGAGTTACTAACAGTCATCTTCCTCACACACTGCATGCATGTTATGCTCAAGCAAATCTTCACACACTGAACTCAGACAGATTCAGAGTTTTTGAAGTGATTGTGGAAACAGCTGGATCCACTCTAGCCTGTTTAATTTTATTTATAGGATCGAAATAAGGAAGTTTCTAAAGTATAGATATAAAATATTTGAGCCTCTTCTCAGAACGTGGGTTTGGAAATTCTCTACACTTAGTAAGAAACTAAAGATGAAGTACCTCTGAACTCTCTCCTCTCTCTCTCTCCTATCTTCTCTTTGTATTCCCTCCTTTTTCTTTATATTTTCATCTTGCTCAGCTTTATTTATTTTACAACCGAGTAAATTGAAAGTGTTGCATCTTTTACTTCACTGCGTTCTTTATTGTTTTAGGGGCGCAAAGTTAAGAAGAGGCATCTCTCTGCATCCTTATTTAAGATATAAAGTGCAGTCACAAGACGAGCATATATCCCTGTATAAATAAAAGCTGTTAATTGAAGTGTCCAAGAATCAAACTTACAAATCTCATTCAGATATACACTGCCTGGCCAAATAAAATGTAGCCACCTGGATTTAACTGAGCAAATAGGTACGAGCCTCCTACTGGATAATTACTGCATGGGCTACACTGGGTGGAAATAAATCTTGTGACATTGCTGAAGCTTATCGAAACAATGCCACAGTGAATGCGTGCCGTAATCAAAGCTAAATATTAGAGTGTATGACCTTTTATTATTATGGTGCCTTTTTTTTTTTGGCCAGGCAGTGTATAATGTTGGCAAGTGTACTTTAAAAAATCCCCAAATTAATTTGGATTTTGACTAAAAATTAGAGGTAAAATAGTATGATGGAGTATTTGGACCACATTAAGAGGGAGTTTTTTTGTTTTTTTTTAACAGAATTCTTAATATGCAGGGGGAAAAAAAGTTATTTCATGATAAAAAAGTCACAATTTTGATATTTTTAAGAGTACAAAAAAGAGAAGAAAAAAACTCCATGGAAGTGGCCGGTGTTGTGCTGAAAAACCTGGCAGTACCTTAAGGGAAGGGTAGGGGATCCTGGAAAAACGGTTCGAGCAAGCTGCATTTTAAAAAATACACCCACTCGAAGCTACACCTCCAGCGCGCCGGAACATGCACCCTGATGGCTCACTATCAGGTTGCCAAAGACAACGGCATTTGATGGACATACCATCATTCAGTTGTTGAGAACAGGCCAATCAAGATGATTGGATGTTTTATTGTTTTGTTTTTTTGTCCTGTCCGTTCCACAGGTGACAAATTTTTCTCGAACTAACAACCTTCTTGCTGTGAGGCTGCAGTGCTAACCACTTCGTCACCGTGCAGCCTAAGATTTTTAACAATATCATGAAAAATGCTCCTGGAAAACACACACCATCTTGGTAAATGGCATTCACCGTGCTCTTTGCGAGGGCGTGCTTTTAACAGCAGGGGTGCGTTTTCGGCACTACACCTGTTCCGGCCATTTCCCCCTCCAAAGCAACGATTTCCTCAAAGTTCGTCTGATTTTTTTTGGGAAATAGATTCATTTTCTTCCAGATTCGTTTCAAAGTCCTGATACTAACGGAAATGTGCTGATGTGCCAAGAGATTTAATATCTCCTGGTTTGTAAAACCTATGCTGAAGTACGTCTTTACAAAATGCTCCGCGACCTTCATTTTGATCAACTTTCCCCTTTTTAATTTAAAATATCATGACTTTATTCTTGTTAAATTATGAATTTATTCTTGTAAATTATGAATTTATTCTCATGAAATTATTACTTTATTTTTCATATGAAATTTTTTTTTCATAATGTGGCCCTTATACTCAAATTAGGTAACAGCGAACCATGAAAAATTTAATTAAGAACAACAAAAAACTGTAAAATGTACAACAAAACAGATTGTAAAGATCGTCATATAATTTACAAACCATTTTATTTGAAATTATTGCAAAATACTGTAACACTGAATGGAAAAATTTGTTTTATGTCAAAGAGTAGCTATATTCATTTTTTAGTTTCATACATTTGAAGCATAATGTTTATAAACAAGTATGAACAGATGTAACAGAGGCATGTTAAATGCAAAATTACCACTTGTTGGAGAATATCATGACTAATTAGACAAACGTGGTTGGAGCTTGTCTGGCTATTTTGAAATAAAAATTTCAGGTTAGAGTTAGAAATAAAAAGGGCTTATGTAGGTACAACAAATGATATGGTTGAGCTAAAATATTATACCACTGCGCAAAAAATAAAGGGAACACTCAAACAACATACAGTTGGTTGCAAAAGTATTCATACCCATGACCAAAACTCAATTGCTCAGAACAGAACAAAGCAAAAGTGAGTTTCACCTTTTTATATGAAAGGAAATGGCACAAACTCAACAATCCATCACTGTTCTTGTTCGTGAGCGCTCTTTACTATGAATAGGTTGCAAAAAAAAAAAAAAAAAAAAAAGAATAGGTTACATAAGTTTGCACTCTTTACTTTGAATAGGTTGTATAAGTCTGTATTTCATTGTTGCAAACGAATTCACACCCGTGCACCAAAGATGTTAATTTGAGTCGAAAATGATTGCACACTATAAACTATTGCCTCACAGTGTCACAGGGCGGTATTCAGTCCCAGGTGATTTGTATATCCTTGATTGCTCCCCATAATTAGTGCCCAATAGTCACCTGTCCACAGTCATCCCATGCTTGTCAGCAGACAACAGTCATGAAGTCCAAGGAGCTCTCAGAAGACTTCAGAAAGAAAGTTGTAGAGAAGCATAGAGATGGGCAAAGCTATGTAGCCATCGCAAGTTCACTCAATGTGCCAAAAAGTACTGTTGCATCACTGGTCCAGAAGTGGAAGCGCCACAGTACCTCCAAAGAACAGGGCGCCCCTCCAAGATCACGGCAAAAGCAAAAGGAAATTACTCAGGGAAGCCAGAGCAAACCCCTCTGTCACTCTTGAAGACCTGAAGAAGTCTCTCCAGGGTGCTGGGACTAACGTACACAAGTCCACAATATCCCGCACTTTACACAAGGAAGGTCTCTATGGGCGTGTTGCAAAGAAGAAGCCATATCTGAAGAAACAACATCTCAAGGCTCGTTTGCAGTATGCCACCACACACGTTGGAACGTGTGATCTGGTCAGATGAAACGAAAATAGAACTTTTTGGCCTGAACGCCAAGAAGTATGTTTGGCGCAAAGCTAACACAGCTGATGATCCAGCTCATACCATCCCTGCCGTGAAACATGGAGGCGGGAATATAATGCTATGGGGCTGTTTCTCTTCCTCCGGTCCTGGTGAGCTTGTCCGTGTGCAAGGGATTATGAATCGTGCAAAATACATCAAAATCCTGGAGGAAAACGTCTTCAAATCTGCAAAAAGCCTGAAGCTTGGGAGGAAGTTCACCTTTCAACAGGATAATGATCCAAAACATACGGCTCGAGTGACACAAGAATGGTTCAGGAAGAAGAAAGTGAAGGTTCTGGACTGGCTCAGTCAAAGCCCAGATCTCAACCCAATAGAAAACCTGTGGAGGGATCTGAAGATTGCTGTCCACCGAAGGTCACCAAGTAACCTGACTCAGCTGGAGCAGTATTGCAAAGAGGAGTGGGCGAAACTGTCCAAGGACCATTGCACAAAACTTATTGCTGGCTATCCAAAGCGATTGGTAGCTGTTATTGCTGCCAAAGGAGCTGCAACCAACTACTGATTGTGACTTAATGACTTAGTGGGAATACTTTTGCAACAATGACATACAAACTTATGCAACCTATTCATAGTAAAGAGCGCTTACGAACAAAAACAGTGATGGATTGTCGAGTTTGTGCCATTTCCTTTCATATAAAAAGGTGAAACCCACTTTTGCTTTGTTCTTTTCTGAGCAATTTAGTTTTGGTCATGGGTATGAATACTTGTGCAAGCCACTGTATCTTAGATCTCAATTAATGAAATGTTTTTGCTGAAAATCTTTATTTAACATATATTAGAGTGCGTTGAGAACAAATATAAAAATGGTCAATCTGAATCAAAATTATTATCCCATGGAGGTCTGGATTCAGAACCTTCTCAAAATAAAAGTGAAAAATCAAATTTCTGATGAGGCGGAGATGTTCTCTTGAGGGGGTTGCCTCCCAGACTTGGATTAAAGCATCAGTCAACTCCTGGACAGTCTGTGGTGCAACGTGGTGTTGGTGGAGGGAGCCCATGAGGTCCTAGATGGGCTCAATTGGATTCAGTTCTGGGGAATGGGCAGGCCTGTCTCCTGGAATCTCCTCCATCTTCTGGACACTGTGATGACAGAAACAGCAAACCTTCTTGCCATAGCTCGTATTGATGTACCATCTAGGATGAACTGTCCAACCTAAGCAACTCCTGTTGGTTATAGACATGCCTCATCGTACTTCTAGGGCTGAGAACACTAAAAAATTCAAAAGTGACCAAAACATCAACCAGAAACGGTTGTCTTGCTTGTCTCGCCATGGCGACTGTCATCTTTTGTAAACTGCCGAAAAGCCTTTGCAAGCTTTTCATCAGTATTTTAGCCTAGCTAGCATGGCTAGCATGGCTAGTCAGGCCGGCATTGTAAATAAGAATCTTGTTCTTAATGTCTTTGCCTGGTTAAATAAAGGTTAAATAAATAAATAACGCTACAAATCAATGTATAATCTATACAAATGTACATTTGTGAGTTTTCTTCTTCGAGTCCTGTCGCTCTCTGGGGGTTGCTATTGTTGTTTGAGTCAGCATGCAAATGAAGACATAAAGCTCTCCAGGGAATTTTCTCCGGCCCTTCCTCAACAAGTCGGCATCTGACGTCCATCACTCTGAAGGGCTAGATTCATACCCCCTACCCCTCGTTATGTCCACTACCCCTACATGCAGAGAACAATTGGGACAACACTTACCTCCCGGGAATGCGTAAAATTTAGAGGTAGGGCTAGAAAGTAGGGATAGGGGTTGTATTGGGACGGACCCTTGGAGTTACATTGTCTTAAGTGTTCTCTTTATTGTTTTTTTCTTATCAGCGTATATTATAGGTTGTAAATAACTAAAAAAAATCCCCGTATTCCTATCATGTTTACACATTACATGGCAAAACAACTTTTTTGGGAACAGCTGTAATGCTTAAGCTGTCCACATCACCCCGGCTACCGAGTTTCTTCTGCTTACTCATTCTTTTATCACCTCTATTCATCTTTCCCTTTCTTCATTTTCTTTCTCCTCTATCGATTCTTTTCTTTCTCACCTCCCTCCTCCACCCCTCGACCCTCCTGATTGGCTAACAGTGTGTTGTATGTATTTCGGACTTCAGGGCGACGTGGGTCTTCCCGGACCCGGCGGTTCTCCCGGTGACCAGTTGCTAGGAGCCGAAAAACCTACCATTATCTACAAAGGATATAAGGTAACACAGCGAGGGAAGGGAAGAGGTTGTAGAGCTTTCACAGACACATCAACATACATGAACACACACGGTTGTGGTGGCGTTTCATTCTTAAAGCAAACGAAGGTCAACTGCGCAGCACAAAGCAGGTTATCGAGGTTAAAAGAGGAAGAGGAGCAGTGATTACAGCACACTTTACGTCCATGGAAGAAGGGAGGACGTGAGGAGCAGAATGGCGAGGAGGAGGAGGCTTGGAGAGAGGTGAAGGAGGAGCTGGTCCCTCACAAAAGCAACTGTTCAGGATTTTTTTTTTCCTGAAGTTTAATTTTTAAAAAATTCTTGTAAGCTTTGATGCTTGTAAAATTACTATTAAAATGTTCAATCAAATTTTCTTATCATGGATTCAGAAAGCATCCAGATAATGTCTGAGGTTGAAAATTCAACTCTTTGTTTTCAGCATGATTAGTAGGAAATCTGCAAAGCTTGATGATGCTGAACTCGCCTATTCTTCCCTGTAATGTTCGGTTTAGTCACTAAAGGGGTGTTTCTACACCTGCTGATTTACACAGCATGCTCCCAACTTCTCAGATACTACCAAGAGGGCAAACCCCCAAAACGGACACGGAGCGTTGTAAAAGGTTTGACACCAGAAATGATATCTAGGACCTTCAAGGATCACAATCTAGGTGGGCAACCCGGTCTAGTCGCTGCTTGATTGCTACAGGGGTCAGAAACCCTTTTTGAGGACATTTTAATTGCATAATTATGTAAATCCAAATATTTAGGCAGTAAAATGGCATAAACAGTCATATGACTATGAAATTTGGCAGAAAGTATCATGACACATAGGGGCAGGCAGGGCAAAAAATTCTAAGCCTTGCTGCAAGTTTATTTTAAGTTAACACCCCAAATATCTCCAAAAAGACAAAGTCAAATCATGTTCGCAGACAAATTTTCACAAAATTTTTTTTTTTTACCCTTTATGAAGAATGTCTATGCATAATATATATAGAAAACTTCCTTAATTCATAAGCTTCAATTTGAGCCAAAGAGCTTTCTAGTAACTACAGGAAAGCTACGGGGGCTCCAAACAATGCAAACCCTATTGCGTAAAAACTAAAAACCCCTATTAACATAGGGTCAAACAAATGTTGTCCTCCTGTAAATTATATCAATGTAAATTCTTCAATATTTTATAAAGAAATAATATTCAAAGTATATTTACTTATTTTAATTACCAATTAATTCAGAAAACCACAAGTACACTGCTTGTTCTCTCAGGAGGCCAGAGCTAGAACAAAGTCTGATCATGTCAGTATAACATACTTTTTCACAATTGGGGTTGCGTTGTTTAGAGCCCCCCTGTAGCTTTCCTGTATGTAGTTGAATCTTGAGCTCAAATGGAAGCTGATGAACTAAGGAATTTTTCTGTATACGTGCTAGACATAGAAATTCTGAAAGTGCTAAGATATATACATTTTGTCAGGCAAACATGACTTTTTTTGGTCTTTTTGGGAATGTTGGGGGTAATAACTTAAAATAACTTGCAACAAGACTCAGAATATCTTTTTCACTGCCTCCCCCTAAGTGTCCAGATACTTTCTGCCAAAGTTTGTAATTGTATAACTATTTATGCCACAGTAGCACATATTTGAATTTACATAATTTTGCCATTCAAATGTCCCCAAAAAGGGTTTTTGTCCCCCTGTAGCTATCTAGCAGCTACTGGACTGGGTTGAAGGTCCTAGATATCATTTCTGGTGTCAAACCTTTTACAACACTCCATGTCTGTTTTTCAGCTGGCCCCCTATACCGCCAAGCCATTAAAAAGCAGGACATTTCTTCAATTTAATCAGCTCCTGTCAAAGGTGGACATCCCTGGTCACTCTAGACGCTGTTCCAACCAATCATTAAACCAGCTGAACTTAATTAGCAAAGCTCCTCTGCAGGCAGATGAGCTCATCAGTGAAAACACCTGGGGTCTGTTGCATGAAGCAGGTTCAACAAACTCCGAGAGTAACTCTGAACTCTGAGTTGACCTACTCGGAGATTGGAAACTCTGAGTTTTCAGTCCCATAACAGCTGATTTGAGTTGGTTTAATCAACTCAGAGTAGTTCGACCCGGGGTTTTAACCCGGCGCTACCAAGATAAAAAGCCAACATCAATTGAGCACCGATTCGACGAGTCACCATTGGAACGTAGACGCGAGGGCGGGGCTGCGCTCGCCATTGAATGGAGATATAACTTTTAATGCCTCATATGGCGAGTTTGAACTGCTGCCGCTGCTGCAAGCAAAAAATAAAAAAAAGAAAGAAAGAAAGACGGCATGGGAGAAGATTTAAGTTTAAATGCTGTCCTTTACAATCACAACGATGTTATCGAGTAGAACTGTTTAATGGTAACGCGACAGTCTCGTATAATTTCACTATGGTTCCAGGTGACTGAATATGAATATCTGGTTGGTCTAATGGTCTGCGCGCTTGCCTGCCACTTGGGGGGGGGGGGATGTTCGAATCCAGCTTTGTACTTTTACCACAGTCTTTTTATTTATTTAACTTGAGTGAAATCCCTCAGGGAGAAGCGCTCTTGTCGGCAGCATTAAGATTAAATATAACCGTCGCATTTCTCAAATGCCCTGCGTCTACAATGAAAGAAAAAAAAATCTATTTGCGAAAAAATGCAGGGTAATAGACAATATGCTTCGAGAGAAAAGCGCATGGCAACATAAAAAAACGCCACAACAAAAATTGAACCGCAGTTGTCTGCGTGGCAAACGAACACTTTATCCATTTAGCCAGATACAGAGACAACAGGATGGTCAAATGATCATCTTAAAGCATCTCTCGTAAACGGAGAGACAGGACCTCCAACTATCACATATGGCTGGTGATATTATAAATGTACGGACGGATCAGCTCGTGTATGTAGATAACTGACCGTGATGTGTAACTGTAACGTCAGAAATGACAACTGTCGGGAAATTAAACTTCTATCCGTGCTCTGATAATGATCTCTGAATATTTAACCCTTCATGCAGCATCTTAATCCATAAAATCCTTATCAAAAGATAAGGATGTAACCTACCGACTCTGATTTATTTTTTAACATGTTTTATTTGAGACGGCAGCAGCCAAAACTCACCGCTGACTTAATGAATGAATGAGGAAAGGAAACGGCGAGTGTGACTAAAAGTGGGTGGAGACAGTGAGAAACTCAAGGTTTCTCCACACTAACCTGCTCCCGACCAGGTTAGTTTCAGAGAGTCTGTTACCATGGTAACTGACCGAGGGTTTAAGTTACCCCTCTCCGTGCAACAGGCTAGAGTTACTCCTCTTTCCCTGGGTTGAGTTACCTACCTTTGTGTTACGAAAAACTCAGAGCTTCCCGAATTTCGCGGTAAAACAACTCAGGGTTTTCATTAAACCTGCTTCGTGCAACAGACCCCTGTTCTACATAGACAGGCAGGTGCAAAAACATGGCAGGATTTTTACTTCATGGCACCTGGATTGTCCTCCTCTGGATATTATAACTTATATGTTATTAAATATATAAGACAGACAAAACCAAAAACCTATTTTCAAAGGAATAAAACAGAATATTTGTCTCCAGAAATAGTGAGGTTGATGGTTAGAAAATGATAAAAGACAAAAAAAAACAAAAAACATTGAAAATATCGCAATAAAAGAAGAAGAAAAAAAACATCGTGTACGTGCCAAGTCAACAATAACCTTTAATTCCAGACAGACCAGCTTCTCCTCATCCCCTCAGGCTCTGTCCCCTCCTCTCCTCCCTCTACCCACTCCTCGGTCTCTTCAGTGGCTTCATGCACAAAAACATGGAGTCCATCCTCCAGCCAGCATTCCTTCCCCCTTTTTCCTTAAACGTCCCAAAGCTCTCGATGCTTTCCAACTCCTCCTTATTCCGCCGCCACCGTCTGATCGCAACACTGGCAGTCCGCTGGTGTAAACAGATCTCTCTTCTATGGTTACGGTATCCAGGGCGACGTGGGCTTGCCCGGTGACCCTGGTCAGCCAATGATCAATGGGGCTGTGGAGTTTTTGGGTTTTCCCAAAGGAGACAAAGGAATGCAGGTTTGTTGGAAAATGTATTTTTATATGAGTTAATCCCATCAGACGGGGTGTGAAACTCCCTTATTGCTGTTTCCCTGCTCCAACACACCTGATTCCAGTCAAGTGGATCTAACAGCTTCTTGCCAACTTCTTCATATTGATTCATTTATTTTAAATCAGGTGTGTTGGAGCCAAGTGGCAACTGTGAGGCCAATGCGGGAATCTGGAAAAGTGCTAAAAAATTGTAGTTCTTTCTTCATCCACTAGGGGCTGGCTCCAAAAAATAACTGCCATGTTAAAAAGGCCAACTTCACAGCAGAAATAAACATGTTTACAGCCTGGTTCAAAAAATCATTTTAGGTTTATCAGGTCAAGTTAACCTTCATGTCAACTGTGAGGGGGTGATTTTTTTTTTTTTTACTGATCAGTTTAGATGTTATGTAATCTGAAATTACACATAATTAGGGGCATGTTCTTTTGATTGACATGCAGCAGACCAGGTGCTGATTTTAGCCATGGGGCTAATAGTTAGCTTTCTGCTTTTTCCTTGAAAGGCCTTAGTCTGTAGAAGAGTAGCAAAATGGTGGTTTTTAGCCAGCTAATAGCAAGTCCGAACATGCCTTACCTTTAGCTCACCACTTGAGGAGCTAATCTTTGGTTAGCTCCTGTTAGTTTCAAGTTAGCTCGGTTAGCATTTAGTCGAGTCCGATGGCTTTTAATCATTTGCACTGAAGCCAATGTTTGCCCATTTTTTGTATTTTCCGGGAGTGACTGCACATGCGACACAGCAAAGATGGCAACGATGGGAACGCCCAACTATCCTCACTTTTAGTTCTTCAAAAACCATTGGGTGATGTAGCGGAAGGTTTGTCCCCTTTTTTATGGTCTCTAGTTGGAGCACAGAAACAACAAAAACCTGTGGGATTGTGGGCCTTGAGGGCTGGAGTTTGACACCTGTGCTAAGTCTCTGATGCTGAACATAGGATCAAAATAGTTTTAGTGAAAGCAGAAGCTTAAGAGGGATCAACAGCAGCTTCTGCCAGTTTCCCAACTGAAATGGTGACAGAGAAATGTATAATCTGGTTTCTTTCAACATGGTTTACTGTGTGATTCTGTCTTCACAAATTACAGTTTGTCTCTATGCTGTGTTAATGGCTTGTTTCAATAGAGGCCAATGTTTTCAATAACCCCCTATAAATATAAATATGCATAAATTTTACTAAATAGTATCAGATATTTACACTGTTTCCAGGAGATGTCTGAAAGTTTTTTCCAAAACAAAAGCTTACAGAACAGCAGTTTAAGAAGTCACAGCTGTGATTCTATCAGGCATGATGATAAAGTCAAGTCCTCAAGATCTGCTATAGGGGATTATCACGCTTCCGTGTTCCGAACTTCCGGTTTGAAACACTTAGAGGGCCCACTTCCGGCCCAGTTCAATGTCCCTGCTTTACTTCGTAGATAACGTGAATAAACGCCAACCCTACTGAAATTTTCACGGATTCCAGACTGAAGTGATACTAAGGAGGAAGTGGATCAAAGCGATCGATTCGCCGCGGTGAAGGGCCGAACTTTATGATAAAACACACGTTTGTTTGTCGCCGGTGGGACACAACACCGGCACTTCACAGCATGCTAGCATTAGCCAGCTAGCGTTTACTGATGTGCTTAACATTGTGCGTCTTAAAACACACAAACATCTGAAAATCGGGTCTGTACCCCCCCGTTTCCAGTGGAACAACTGGGGACTGCCAAGAAAGGAGACGCTTTCAGATGCTTGTGTGTTTTCAGCCGCACAAAGTTAGGCACGTCATCAAGTTGGCTAATGCTAACCTGCCAACAGTAGTCCGCCAGCTACTACTCTGTTAAACTTTGTTAATCGGATAAACGCCAATGCCAAGTTTTCATTCCAGACTGAAGTGATGCTAAGGAAGAAGTGGATCAAAACGACCGATTCGCCGCGGTGGATGACCGAACTTTATAATAAAACGACACACGTTTGTTTGTGGCCGGCAGACTGCGCAGTCGTGTTAGCAGGTTAGCATTAGCCAGCTCGATAACGTGCCTAACTTTGTGCGGCTGAAAACACACAAGCATCTGAAAGCGTCTCCTTTCTTGGCAGTCCCCAGTTGTTCCACTGGAAACGGGGAGGTACAGATCCGATTTTCAGATGTTTGTGTGTTTTAAGACGCACAATGTTAGGCACGTCAGTAAGCGCTAGCTGGCTAATGCTAGCATGCTGTGAAGTGCCGGTGTTGTGCCCCACCGGCAACAAACAAACGTGTGTTTTATTATAAAGTTCGGCCCTTCACCGCGGCGAATCGATCGCTTTGATCCACTTCTTCCTTAGTATCATTTCAGTCTAGAATGAAAACTTGAGTATGTTTGGAGTTTATCTGATTTAAACAGTATAACAGAGCAGGAACGTCTGTCGTTAACATGGCCCGAAGAGGAAGTGCCCAAAATCCGGGAACTTCCAGTAAGCGTGATAATCCCCTATTCTGCAACTTTCAGAGCATACCTTCTCCAACACACCAGAATAAAATGGCTGAATTCCCTCATGCACATGTCATTCAGTTCTGCAGAGGCCTGCTAACGAGCCGTTCATTTGATTCAGGTGTGTTGGAGAAGGGATGCATCTAAAAGTTGCAAGATAGTAGCTCTCAAGGACTGGCCTTTGACCGTACTGAAAGGATAAGGGACAACAATGATACATCTATCTGAGTTTTTATAATACTTATAATACAAGATGTTTGATTTGATTTGAAGTATTTATGTTGAATATATCATATTCAATACAGAGAAGGCTGAGGCGACAGACACCTCTCTGTAGAAAGAGTTAACAAATTACATTAAAATGAGTCTTCATTCATATTCATATTTTTTTGTAAAAGGGAAAATGTTTAATATTCTACCTCTCTTTAACGTCAGAAGATACTAAGTTGATTAAATTTTGGGTTATGTTACCAACCACAGTTGGTACTACTGGCCCAGGGATGTCCACAATCGGTCCTCGAGGGCAGCTGTCCTGCAGGTTTTCTTTCCCCTCCTGCTCCAGCACACCAGACTCAAATTAAAAGAATGTAACATCCCATGAAGTTCTGCTAAATGACTAATTTGAGTCAGGTGTGTTGGAGCAAAGGAAACCTGCAGGGTTGTGGGCACCCTGCAGTAGTTAAAATAGTTTTTGGGGAAAAGATAAGCCAGATTAGAAGTGTAATTAAGTGCATTTAATCATACATGTTTCTTTAAATAGCCTCTATGAAGTGAATACACCTTACTCATGTATTAAGAATTTTGACTGTGTGGTGTTTTGGGATATTTGAGTAAAAGATGTTTCTTGCTCGTGTTTCTTGAGCAAGGTCCTTAACCCCCACCAAATGCTCCCGGGACTCTGTGATTGGCAGCCCACTGCTCTCAGGTCAAACTTGAGATGGGTTAAATGCAAAGACCAAATTTCCCAATCAGGATTAATAAATTATAAATTATAATAATAATTATTATTTATTAAAAGGAAATTTAAAAACAAACAAACAATTTTCTAGACTAGGGGTGGCCAAGTCTGGTCCTCAAAAGCCACAATCTTGCACCTTTTAGATGTATCTCTTTACAACACACACTGCTAACGAGCCATTCATTTGATTCAGGTGTGTTGGAGAAGAGATGCATCTAAAACCTGCAGGATTGTGGCTCTCAAGAACTTGAATGTGCCACCTCGATCTAGATGATATAGTCCATTTTCTGGACTATGTAGAGACAAACTATCTGCTTGCCAGACCTTAGTTGTATTCACCTCCTCCTTCATCAGTCACCACGTTTCTTTTCTTGTTACCAGCCTTGTTCTTTACACCATTCAGCCACTACCACAGTGGCAAGTTTTAATTCCTAGGTTGCTTACTTCCAAGTTTTCCCTTTCATTCATTTGTTCAAGGAAACGGTTGTGAGTGAATGTCACTGCATGTGCTAAAGCAAGGATCTTCAATCCTGGTCCTTGAGGGTTGGTGTCCTCCAAGGTTTAGAGGTTTTTCCTGCTGCAACACCTGATTTAAATCAATGAGTAATTAGCAGCAAGCTCTGCACAAGTTGGAGTCTGAATCCAGTTTGTTGCAGCAGGGAAACCTCTAAAACCTGCCAGATTGAGGATCCCTGGGCTAAAGAAAGCACACAGCCAGTGGATGTGATGCATCCTGGAATAATGTAGTCCTGCCAGGATAGATAACCAGAAGGATTTGCTCCATTCATCACCTGCCAAACTGACCAGTAAGGTTTCATTTTTACCCACTGCAATGATTTTTAATCTGCATGTTGTGGGTTGGCAGTTGTTTATTTAGAGTCCAGAAACAGAAGACTAGTTTTTTTAAAATGTTTATTTAATCCACACACAAGTCTGAAGTGTTTCCAGACTGCCACAGATCTCCTGCTGATTGACTCCTGAGTGTAAATTTAGTATGCAAGACTGAGGTGAGACATAAAAACATACACTATATTGCCAAAAGTATTTGCTCACCCATCCAAATTATGAGAATCAGGTGTTCCAATCACAGGTGTATAAAATGAAGCAGCTTGCCATGCAGACTTCTTTTACAAACATTTGTGAAAGAATGGGTCGCTCTTAGGAGATCAGTGAATTCCAGTGTGGAACTGTGATAGGATGCCACCTGTGCAACAAATCCAGTCATGAAATTTCCTCACAACTAAATACTCCAGAGTCAACTGTCAGCTATGTTATAAGAAAATGGAAATGTTTGGGAAAGACAGCAACTCAGCCACGAAGTGATAGGCCACGTAAACTGCAGTGCGGGGTCAGTGGATGCTGAAGCACACAGTGCGAAGAAGTCACTAACTCTCTGCAGAGTCAATCACTACAGACCTCCAAACTTCATGTGGCCTTCAGATCAGCTCAAGAACAGTGTGCAGAGAGCTACATGGAATGGGTTTCCATGGTCAAGCAGCTGCATCCAAGCCAAACATCACCAAGTGCAATGCAAAGCGTGGGATGCAGTGGTGGAAAGCAGCCGCCACCGGACTCTAGAACAGTGGAGGCGTTCTCTGGAGTGACAAATCACGCTTCTCCATCTGGCAATCTGATGGACAAGTCTGGGTTTGGCAGTTGCCAGGAGAACAGTACTTGTCTGACTGCATTGAGCCAAGTGTAAAGTTTGGTGGAGGGGGATTATGGTGTGGGGTTGTTTATCAGGAGCTGGACTTGGCCCCTTAGCTCCAGTGAAAGGAACTCTGAATGCTTCAGCATACCAAGACATTTTGGACAATTCCATGCTCCCAACTTTGTGGGAACAGTTTGGAGCTGGCTCCTTCCTCTTCCAACATGACTGTGCACCAGTGCACAAAGCAGCTCCATAAAGGCATGGATGCAGAGTCTGGTGTGGAGGAACTTGACTGGCCTGCACAGAGTCCTGACCTCAACCCGACAGAACACCTTTGGGATGAATTAGAGTGGAGACTGAGAGCCAGGCCTTCTCATCCAACATCAGCGTGTGACCTCACAAATGCGCTTCTGGAAGAATGGTCAAAAAATTCCCATAAACACACTCCTAAACCTTGTGGACAACCTTCCCAGAAGAGTTGAAGCTGTTCTAGCTGCAAAGGGTGGACCAACGTCATATTGAACCCTATGGATTAGGAATGGGATGTCACTTACAGGTAGAGTCCGTAGTTTCCCTCCTGAAAATAAACGTTAGACTTGCCCAAGTGTAATCCATCTCAAACCGCGCCTTTGGGCCTTTACTTGCGTCCAGTGGTGAGTTTAAATGCAATTCCCTCTCCCCCTGTCTGCATTTTGCTCTTTCGATTGTTATGGTCTGGTCGGGATGATTCTGGGTGGAAATATCTGTTTATATTGCCAGCCAAGGATAGAGCTAAGGGCATGACGCTGTGTGGGAGTAAGCACATGATTGGAGCAGATGCCAGTCACTCAAACTTTTGAAGGAAAAAAAAGAAAGAAAAACGGCAGATACACCAGAGAAAAGGTAAGAGCTTTAGATAGTGCACGTTGGAAAGCCTGTGTTTCTATTGGTTTGGCTTTTACCCACTTCTGAGCTCTAAAGGAGTTGTTGAAGTTGACTCCGGTCTCTACCTGTAAGCTCAAATGTGAGTCAAGGCAGGTGAGTGAATACTTTTGGCAATAAAGTGTATCTAAGCATCTTAGAAGGGCCGTTCCTCTTAGTCTTTGTAATGTTGCTACAGATAGAGCTATCACAAGATAATACTGTATGTAACATTTGTCTAAGGAAAGTTAGAAAACACAGTACATCCTCAATGAGACAAACTGGTTTCAGAGGTTACTTTAATTCTAGGTAAATGTACAAAACAACCACAGGTTCTATCTAATCAAAGAGCAGGCTTAAGGTCAGTCAAAGATGTGACGGATTCAGTGTTGTTTTTCTCATTCATGATTACTGATTGTAAGGAGTTCCAAAGGTAAGTTAATGAAGTGATAGTAAAAGATAATAGAGACTAATAATCCCAGATAAACTCCATTTTCTGGGTCTTTTCAGTATTGGCCTTATCAAGCTTACCTTGGTCTCTTTGTCTCTTTCAAAGGGAGAAGCTGGTCCAAGGGGATTAAGAGGGTACCCTGGAAGCCCTGGACAACCTGTAAGTAATTTCTGTGATTTATGTCCACAAAATCAGGAACACTGTCCATCAGATGTAACGCATAACACAAAAATATTTCCTTTATCATATGATCAACTTCAAGGGAGCTTTTGGGTTCCGTGGTGGAATAGGAGAGAAGGGTATTCCTGGATACCCTGGAGCAAGAGTAAGACCCCTGACCACTGCTTTCTGACACATTGCAGTATGAGGCGTCAGTTCAGCATCACTGGCCTCTTGTTGTTATTCATTAAATTTGTCTCCCACTTTTAATCTCCTTCTTCTGTGGTTGGTGTTTGTGATTCCATTAAACAGGGCCCTCCAGGTTTTAATGGACCTGCTGGTGCTCCAGGACAACAGGTAAGCTTCGCCAAACTTGTGTTATCATAATGTAATATACCCCAAAGAATATAAAAGAAATGCAAGATTCATCGTGCCTCCATCATTACCCCCACATCGTAGCTTATTTTTAATGCAATGCTGCAAACTGGTTCCCCTCATTATCTTTAAATATGAACCCTAAATCAAAACTGAATGAAATGTTTTCCTTCTACAGGGATACAGAGGAGATTCGGGTTTTTCTGGCCAACCGGGATACATAGGACCAAAGGTAAAGGCTCGTTTGTGTGGGTGCTCTGCCTGTTGGTGAAGTTCCACACACAGTGGAAGTAACGGTGTGTTCAGACCAAATGCGATTTGGGCGTCAGGTTTGCATGCAAAGTCGACGGCCGACACACATCTAGGAGGCGTCGAAAACCCTGCGGCACGTCTAAACGCGGTTCGCACGTCAAGTTTTAAAGGGACATTGTGTAATCGGGAGCAGCTCCCTCGTACTTTTCATGCTGCATTCGCGTGAAACCGGGCAGACCGACGACAGCCGATGCATGTAAAGTTATCACCAGCCTCTATGTGAAGACGTGGTCCGTCAGTTACAGTGACATCAGTCCACATCTGATTTGTTGTCATGGCGATGTCGTATTGTTTTCCCTGACTCATGTTTTACCGTCTTTCGATCGGCTTCATTGATTAAAATGACATCTGGTTTGTTACCAATGGCCGTCTGCCCGACTGCACGTGAACGCAGCATCAGTGAGACGCTAGTTTCTCCCCACTGCAGCGCGGTGACTTTTCTGGTGAAAACTGGTGTTTTCCTACTGTCACGCTTCTCCCAAACGCAAAGACATGGCGATACGACATGGCAGCCTCCACCGAGCCGCCCCGCTCGATGTGTAAATGAATGATACGGACGGCAAATTTAGAACTTAGAGGAGCACTTCAGTTTGTTGATGGGAGTGATTACTGATTAATGAAAAAACACTTTCGAACCAAATAATCAGTTTTTGTGAATAAAACACAGGAGAACTTACACAATATCCCTTTAAGATTTTCAGCCTTTGACGCGCGTTATGCACCTCAAGGGCAGCCCATGCCAGAGTTGGAAAATCTGAACTTTGGTGTCTTGACACGGGCCGTCGACCAATCAGAGCGACTCAATGTCATGGAGCAGACACATTTTATGACAGGATGGGAAACACCAAGAAGAACCAGGGGAATCTCCTCACTCTGTGAAGACAGAGGAGGATACATTTTGATCTGCGTCTGGTCCCGGTTTCTGAGCGGCGGTTTGATGACCTGCTGTGCAGATGGGATTTAGTGGGCTTATAATGCTGCCCCGCATCGAGACAGAGGGACGTTAAACTGGGCCAGATCAGAAAGCTGAAAGTGCCTCGCGTCAGCTTGCAGTTCCTGGAGTAAATGGTGAAACTCATCACACTCAGAACACCTCGGATTATCTGGTGAACCCAGACACGGAGCAGAGATGTCCTACAACGACATTTTCTAGCTTTGTAATGGCTTTTTAATGGTGTTAGTCCAGTGGTTCCCAAACATTTTCTGCAGGGCCCCCTTTTCATTGGCAATTATAATGTCAAGCCCCCGCATCCCACCACCACTGCCACATGCACCCAAGCATTAACCATGAGACACGTGAAGGGCGGGGGGCAATGCCTTTTGTTGAATTGTCATCATTTGTTCATGAGTACTTTAAAAGATATGCCCATTTTTTTGTTAGAAGTGCAAAAACTATATTTTTTAGCACTCAGTTAAAAAAAATTGGTTTGAATGTTAAAGAAGTGTGTGAGGTAATTTTCTGAGAATGATTGGGTAGCTTGAGACCACATAATTGTTCTTGCAATGCCATGTCCCACCAGTAGATGGTAGTGTTGTTTCTTAGCTATAAAGTTTTATATTTGTATTCCATTGAGAACCACTGCAACTTATTATGTTTTCTCAAACTCAAGAGAGTCTGGTTGTCTCCCTTCCTGTTTTTTTTATTATTATTATTTTACTTGTGTGATCTATGTTTTAAGTTAGTGCTAGCTGATGTTAACTTGATATTTTGCTTTTATCTGTATAAGTCGTATTTACCTCTTGTTTATCAGCTCTTGACAAGTCAAATCATGTTTTATTAGTAAGTCAACTCTGGCATGTGTAATCTATTGTAGCAAACTATTCAGAAGACAGCACATTGTCATCATCATTTATTTGATTTTGAACACAATTCAAACATGTATAGAATAAAAGACCAAGGACTAGACTAAGTGTCTGAAAAGAAGTAGGTTGAAGTAAAGAGACTATTTTCCTTCTCCCTGTAAACACATCAGTTAGTTTAGTGTGAGTTTTTATCTACAAGTCAAAACTTTGTTTCTTGATCTGCTGCATTGACCTGATTGGACATCCTACAGGGAGACCAAGGAGAACGTGGACCCCCAGGACCTCCAACTTACTTTGATAATAAAGGCAGGGCAGTCCAAGGTAACACATGCACACTTTTGTCTTTTTTTTTTTGTTTTATTGGGTAATACTAGCTGCTCATGTTCTTCATCACTGGCTTCAGGACCTCCAGGAGACTCTGGCTATAGTGGCCTTCCAGGACCTCCTGGTGACCAGGGATTTCCAGGAGGTCCAGGGGTTCCAGGCTCACCAGGACTCGGTGGTTTTGGTACAGGTAGTGTGTAGTATTAGCCATTAAACTTTTATTCAAAAACTGCACAGTTTCATTCCAGATGGATGAAGCTCATTTGTACAGTTTCTGTCTAAACCCACTCATACAGGTCGTCCAGGACCCCGAGGTTTTCCTGGGAACTCAGGCCCAAGGGGAGAGAAGGGTAATGCAGGAATACCAGGCTATGGCCCTGAAGGACCCCCAGGTCCAACTGGACTCCCTGGACCTACTGGCCCTCCTGGACCTCCGGGGATTCCCAGTATGTTGACACAGAAGTGAAAGACAAAACTCTCTGGTCCTCTTACAGGTGGCGATGCTCACCCTTAGCTCTCTTTAAAGGGATACCGTGTAACTTATAACCTAATCTGCATTGTCCGCATTGTCCTGTTGGCCACCAGAGGTTGCCGCTTAACCCATACATTAGCCCAATGTTGGTAATAGCAGATTATTTCTGGGGTCAATATACAGCACTTGACGCATGTCAGTGCTCCGAGGGGGCTGCCCTCCTCAAAAACCAGATATTTTAACTATGCAGGAGCGGATCTGTCTCTCATTGGATCATGCGACCTGGAGTGTTTTGCTTGAAGGCTTGATAACTTCCCTATCAGCTGATCAAAGTGGTCTGCAAACATGATTCCAAAACACGGATAGAGACTTTAATTTTGCAAGTTGTGTGGCCTGTGGGAAGTAAAAGGTTTAGTGCTCCCTGGTGGCCAAAATTTGCACAGTATCCCTTTAAGGAAGAGATTTGACGTCCGAAGCTGACACAAAATAAGTTAAATGCCTTGAGTTGTAAGTGTTGTTTCGCTGCTCTTTTGTCTTTTTGATTAAAAAGATATATATTACAAAATATTTAAAATATGGCGATGCTTCAAACAGCATCATCTCTTTAGAGATATCAGGACCATTCAGCACCGGAGTTGCACCTTTAAAAACTTGTTGCTTTATTGTGGAATAAAAAGCGGTCTCTACGGTAGGAATAGACATAATGTCTGTCTGACTTTGCTGTCCTCCAAGGAGTGTCCACTGATCCCTGCGTCATCTATCCCAACTATCCCAAAGGTCAGTTGTGCAGGTTTCCTATTGGCCGCCATACAGCTGTTGTCGCTATGGCAATATTCAACCTCTCAAAGCGAAAACCAAGCCAACATCTTTCAGCTGGCAATATCTACCTGCAAAAATGCTTTTTTTTTTCTCAATTTGCTCTGTGCTTTGTGTTGCCTGCATAATTCACTGATTTTACATAGATTTCATCACTTGGCAGTTACTTTAGCTGTGATATTGTTTTTTATTCAAATGTGTGAAACACAGAAAGATATAAAGAATGCGCCAATAACTAAAAAAAACAACCTGAAAGTGGGATCTTTAGTCGTCATTTATGACTATGATTATACAGCCTATACAAAGATCATGCACTGATACTGGAATTCCTTTGTCCTGGGCCATTACAGTCTATGTAAAATCACTGAATTAGTTTTTTCCATTCATCTTTTTAATGTGAGATAAACACATTTATCTCATTTTTCAGCAGCAGCTTCAATCCGATGAAAAAAAAAAAAAAAGAGCAAACTAACCTTGATTTCACACTGTAACGCTGAGCTGATTTTGCACTGAGCTGGTTTAAAAGATTTTTGTTCACGTTATATGAATATGAAATATTGCTGCAAGTATAAGTTTAAAAAAAAGAAATGTTTAGATATCCATATCCGTATTTAATATCAGTGCTATTCAGCCCAAGTTTGCAGTGTAAAGTCTCTAAACAGCAGAATTGTTTTTATTCCTTGAGCAGAAAAGTTAAACTTCTATTTTATCAGACTTTGATTGTGTGTGTTCACAGGCTCTCCTGGAGGGGATGAAGTCAGTTTCCCTGGATTACCTGGGCCACCTGGCCCTGGAGGAGTACCTGGGGGCATTGGATTCAAGGGCAATAGAGGTACGTACACTCTAAAAAGGGGTTTGGGCTTTTAGTCAGGACTATTGCTTTCAAGTTGAGAGAACTCATTGTCCATCACAACGAAGTAAGATATGACAACTTCAGCTTTAAAAAAGCTTTAAAAAAGCTTTAAAAACTCACGATAATCAGTTCTGTTAACTTAAAAAAATATGTTGTAGACATTTCAACAACAAAAGGGCTGGGCTACATTCAAAATTCAACATATCAGGACCACAAAGGCTCATGGGAAAAGCAAATTCAACAGGAATTTAACATTTTATGATTGTTATCCTATAAATTTGAGTTATGTGTTAACCGCCTTTGTTATGTTCACATTCAGAGTTAGTCATTGAGAGATTCTGTTCAGTTTGGATCCTAAAGCTGCACCATGAGTGTAAACGACAATAAGGAGATAAAGTCCTACCCATATTTGGTGGATACAACAACACATGAGATAAAACCAACATGACCTCCTATTTATGAAGCTTGTCTTTTATTTATTATTATTATTATTATTATATAAATATTTTTTTTTCTCCCTTTTTCTTTTTTTCTTTTTTTTTTTTTTTTTTTTTTTTTTTTTCTTTTGCATGCTCTATATACTGGGTGTACTGTATGTATCAGGAGAAAAGGGATCTTATTAGGCATTTTATTAAAAATTCTTTTAAATAATGTTTTTCAGTCCAGTTTACTTGATGAATAAAGCTGAATCAATAAATCACAAACTGTATCACTTATACACCAAAAACTCATGGTTCAAAACTAACCCATAATGGTTAATGGATGCAGGGCAGGGGTAAGGCAGAGAGAAAAACAGTGGAGTTTTAAACCGGTTCTTCCAATTGTTGTGATGGGTAACATGAGATCGCTAGCTAACAAGATGGACGAGCTTGAAGTGCTGACAAGGTCTCAGAAAGAGTCTTCATCCTGCAGGCGACCCTGGCGATTGTAACTGCAGAGGAAGAGAGGTCCCGGGATTCCCTGGGTTACGTGGACCTCCTGGACAAGATGGCAGTCCTGGCTTTGCTGGACCCAAGGGCGAGCCTGGTGATCCTGGTTTACCAGGCTTTGGTAGCACTCCCGGAGCTGCTGTGAGTAAAATGCTGACTCAATGTTAGAAATTGAGTATTGACCTGCTGTCCTGACTAGGGATGTATACCGAGTACCGGTATCGTTTGGTACCGGTTCCTAATCTTAACGATACCAGGGTACCGTTAAGATTCTGGACTAACGATACTCTTATTGATACTTTTTGAACATCTACCTAACCATCGAGTTATCATTACACAGTCAAATAATCACAATGATAGACTAAGACAGACACAATTCCCTTATTCTCCCAGCTGTCCTTCACACACTTTTATGTCCAGGCTTCTTCAACATCATCTGAACAAATCTTCTCCACCACTGGATCTTTTAACATCTTGTAATGTCTTTATTATTTACTCTAAATTATGTTATAGTATCAATAAGAGAATCGATAAATACCGGTATCGATAAGGAGTATCGATATTGGTATCGGTATCGATAAAATCCTAACGATATACATCCCTAGTCCTGACTCTCCTGGTCACTCACTAAAAAGAAAACCATTAAAAGTCCAGCTATTTTTATAGATGACTGTCGCGCCCGTCCTTTCTGCAGGGTCGTCCTGGTGAAAGGGGTTTCTTTGGTCGTAAGGGAGAGAAGGGGGAACCATTTTTCCCTAACTTAGCCTTGGGGGTGAAAGGGGAGCAAGGGGATCCTGGCCCCAGAGGTCCTTCAGGTGAAACAGGAAACCCTGGAAGAGATGGGTCGTCTGGCTTTCCTGGACTCCAAGGACCCCCAGTAAGTACAGTGCTTTGGCACCGTTGATATTTCTGTTAAACTCTTCATAAAATGGGAAATTAAACACATTGTTCCAATTTTTCTCCTTTTTTATCCTCCATCTCTCCCAACCTTGACATCTCCTTGCTGTCTTCTTTTTCTCTTTTTCTTTGCTTCCGTCTCCAGGGTGATCCAGGCTTCGGCACGATCGGAGAGAAAGGTTTCCAAGGCTACCCAGGGTCTAAAGGTCGCCCCGGTGGCCCTGGCGAGCCCGGCATCGGTGTTGCTGGACTTCCTGGCTTACGTGGCGAGGTCGGAGATCCTGGTATACCTGGGTTGCCAGGGCAACCAGGTTTACCCGGACCAAAAGGTAAGTGATGCTGAGGAGAAACAACAGTGTGGTTGGCGAAGTAACCAAGTGTGTGACAGACTATGTGGGTGTATGTGAAGGTTGTGAAAATTTTCTTTCCACAGAGAAAAATCTTATCTTTACATCCCACACATCTTATCACATCACTATCCTACTTTTGTGATTAGTAGTAACCATAGCAACCTCATCCTAACATGCTTAAAGGTACAGTGTGTAAGAATTACTGACATCTAGTGGTAAAGATGGATACTTGAAAGAAAAGGTGTTTTTCCTCTCAAATGACTTCATATTCCAAGCACTGTTGTGAATGTACGGTGGCCGTTAGTGGCCAAAATTCTCCCAGACATAAAGATGTTTTCATCTGTGAATGGATCCAGTGATCTCAGTTGTAGCTATGACTGGACTATGGGTAACTATTTTTAATGTCTTTTAAGGCATTACTTATCCCAAAAAGTGCTCTAACTCCCATTAAACAAAGCTGGCACTGTAGTTTTTATAGGTCTGAGGGTTCTCACTTCACACACATTGTTTTGACCTTTCAGGGACACCGAAGTAAAAATGGCGGAACAAATATGGCAGCCTCCATGTATATGTACCCCCAGCAAGTAGATATAAATGACTCATTCTAAGAAAACAAACACATGACAGCTATTCTACTCATGAATAAAAACAAAATTTTGAATTATATATCACATTTTTCTGCCATTGATCTTTGATTTTGTTACACACTGTACCTTTAATCTGCAGAGGACATTTCTAAGGGACAAACACTTCCCCGTCCATCTTCGTTTGCTGAAGGAGTCAAATCTCCAGGACCAGAAGAGACAACGTGGCTCCCGTTAGTTTTCTCTCTGCCAAAGCAGCTTCCTGCCCTCCAAGCCTCAGCTGCACACTGTTAACTACATGATTAATGGTCTCCATTAATGTGCTTATATTCTTCTCCAGCCAATAATCTATAATCCATGAAACGCTTCCTTTAGCTGACTGATTGATGTGCAACGATGATCTTGTAATCACTGACATTCAACTGCTGTGCTTCTTTACTCTCAGAGGAGGATTTAACTTGACGGCACTCGTTAAAACTATGACTCAGAAAGCAACAAAGCTTTGCATTGAAATAAATTAATAAAGTTGCAAATATTTGTTGTTGAATTTTCCTGAAATGTAAGCAGTTTTAAGAACTTGAGGCAAATTCCATGTTTGGTTACCTTCATTCAGACTTTTAAAGTGAAGTGATGTAATTCTAAACAAACTGACCTAAAACTGTTTATTTTCCTTGATATACACTCAACCAGGCACTTTATTAGATAAACCTTACTAGGACTGGGTTTGCCTTCAGAGCTGTGTTAATTTTTGGTTTCATAGATTCAACAAGGTGTTGGGAACATTCTTCAGAGATTTTGCCTCATATTGACATGATGGCATCACACAGTTGCTGCACATCCATGATGAGGATCTCACGTTCCATCGCATCCCAAAGGATGAGTAGCATATGTGAAGCAGAAGTGAATGGACAGAAGGAACGAGGGAGGGATAGAAGGGTTTGAAAGACAAACGTTTCTGTCAAAAGTTACTGTATGTTGTGAAACAAACTTGTTTTGGCTTATACAGCTAGTGAATAATGATTTTGCAACCAAAACTGTTTTCTCAGTGTTGGTTTTTGTTGTTTCATAGAAGTAAACAGCTGTTCAGATGTTGGAGGTGTCACTAAAGTAAAAAATATTGGCATCAAAGTCACTTTTCCGTTTGAAGCACATTGCTGCAAAAATGCTTGTTTTCTCAGCTTTTTGGTGAAAGGCAGGCATTTTTGCTGCAACTACCCCATGTTTTACTAACCTGACTCCCGCCACCTGGTATTTGCAATACCATCTGGGGAGGGAGTTAACCCGATGTCATTTCAAATTAGTCTTTTTTTTCTAAAACTCTTGCATGTGATTGGATAGAAGATCTGTCCGTCATCTTGACTGACACGCTACTTCAGCCACTCCGTTGAACCGAATGACGCAACCCGTGACGCAACTCAGAGCGACACCAGAGCCACCACGCATAGAGGATCGAGTTATCAAAACATGTTATCAAGCTCAAAACTTCAGTCAAACAACATGGCGGCGGCGGCGCAGCTAGTACGAGCGGTGTACAGTCTGTGAACGACTTGTCGAATGTGCAAAAACCTCCGGCCAAACGCCGCCCATCCTTCAAAAGTCCCACCCGCGATTAGTGATTGGCTCCTACTATTCTCTAACCAGACGAAATCACCTATAACTGTCGCCTTACTCAGATGGGTGCGGAGGAAAGGGAACGCCCCGCGTGTACTTGTTAACGCACCCAGATATGAAATCAGGAATGTTTACTGCAGATTACTAAGGAACGGGAAAATCTAGAGAGAAATGTTTTTATCCTGTTGAAAGAACAGAGTCTAAGCTTGCCTTCGGTAGTTTCGGTGTTTGCATAGGCATAGAGTTGCCACAATCAGGTTGGCTGATCAGGAATTTTTGCTAAGCATCTGAACAGGTGGACCTAATAAAGTGCCTTGTTAGTGAATTTCACATCAATCTATTGTAAGAATTTAAGAAAAATGTAAAATTGCTTTGTAAAATCTGAAATTTGCAATTCTGCCGTTGATGTTTATCTCTTTTCTTCCTCTCTGAGACTAAACGACACAAAGTGGCCTCATCTTCTGTATGACTGTGTGCCCTATCACAATGCTAATGCTAAATGATTGATTCATTTTGCTTTTAATATGAGGGTTATTGCCACTGACAAGAGTTGATAGAGAATGACTGTTTCTCTTTCTCCTCTCTTGTTGATGGCGATAACCTGTGTTTAAGCACTTTAATCGCTGAAAAAAAGAAACAAGCTTCTGCCTGAATTCATTGACTTGATCTGAATGCTGTTTTGCTGATAACTGTTTGATGTAAACAAAAATTAATTGCTTTATTGGCGCATGCAAATGACCCCTGACCGGCCTTGTATGCTGCCATTTTTTACTCTCTCTTTTTCTCTCCCTCTCTCTCTCTCACTCCTCTCCCTGTCTCCCTCTATTTCTCTGACTCTCTCCATCCATTCATCTGTCTCACTCACCTTGTGCATGTGTATCTGTCCAGGTGAAAACAGCTGTGGAAGGGTTAATGACGACGGAGAGGGAACGGGTGGGTAGCTAACTTTCTTAACCACCAGCCAGAGTAACATCCTGGGACAGAGTTTGTACTGTAGCGTTAACCCAGCAACTGGTGGATTCCTAAAAGTGTCCGTGGTCAGTGGTTACATACTAGCCAGAGCTGATCTGTCCAAATGACAATATGAGATGGAAATGAACAAGAAACATTCAGATAAATCTTATTTTCACAAAAAAGACTTTTTCTGGCTGCTGTTTCCTCTGTTTATCATTTAGCTGAAGGGGAGACATTACAGGTAAATGTGGTCCAAATTTAAAGGTTGAATATGGAACATTTTTATTAAAAGCTACATTTTCTTAAAATAATACCTCCAGGAAGCATTTGGAGGGGTGCAGAATGAAAGTACAGCATTTCCTTATCCCCGTTTCCACCCACGGGTCTGGGTCGGGTCAGGTCAGGCCTGGTCCCATTTAGGCCTTGTCGGGTGGGTTTTGGTACGGATGTGTTGATTTCACGTTGTGTCCCCGCAGAAAATTGTACCCTTACCCTGGAGGCGGAGTATTAACCCGATAGCGCTGCTACGTGATCGCATGACAGCATCGCAGTGCAAAGCCTTGTAACCAAAGCACCGCACCACACGAGAAAGAAACAAAGGAGTCACCCCTGCTTTGTTTTTACGCCAGGTCACTCGGGAAGTGACAGATTTTTCAGTGAATCAACAGATTGCTGTATGTTAGCTCCACCTCTTTGGTTCGGATCGGTTAGATCAGTACCTCTACCGAAGGATACCAAAAAAGTAGGCCATCGGATATAATCGTGCGTTCCAGTTGTCTCGGAACTCGTTTTCTGGGGTAATTTTCCGAGGAAATGACGTGATAAACTTGTTTTTCAAGATACGAGCTCATAATTTGCAGAGGACCCCGAGATTGTAGATTTAAAGATTTAAAGAAGCGTCCAGTACCATTGTTGTGTTTATTAAACTTCTATATAAGAGATTTTCTGATCATAATTTCCAAGTGTAAACAGCACCAAATTGTTGTTATTGAATTTTATGGTCTCACAGCGGTCTTTTTTTCTTTAAAATGACGCATAATTATGTGTTGTTTATTTAACACACACACTGAAAGTAGCTGTTGTTATCATGGTAACAGTGTTATGACGTCTGTGTTATTTTTCTAGTTGGAAATGTGTTGTTTTCTAGCTGTTCTAGCTCACAAATGGGCTGTTTTGGAGATTTCTATTTTTTCCCGAATTGGTGCGACTGGAATGCAAAATACCTGGTAATGACGTCACCAACTCGCGTCTGCTCGGAATCCCGAGACAAATGGAACGCACCACAAGGGTTTTTATTGCACCACCAGTTTTTATCTGTGGAGACGCAAAAAAACGTGGACCGATCCGCCCCAACCCAACCCTGACCCGCTGGTAGAAACAGGGCTTTAAAAAGTTATATTTAGCCTGAAAATGAATATGAAATAAATTTTAACGGGTTTGACAATGACATTATGTTTACATCTACAAGCCAATACATGCCACCATTGCGGGTTTCCAGATACGATCTCTGCGTGGCAACAGTATGTTTGGCACAGTTAGGCTGGTACTGGGAAAAATGGTGGAGTTGGCAAGTCAAGTAGCTGCTTTAGAGCCCTGGAAAGATTGTAATCCATCGCAGAAGAGGAGTGACCTGCAAAGAGCAAAAACTGGAATAAATTTAGGTGAAGCTACACTAGATGGACCCACACAAACATTTTCCACGGCATCAAAACGTGGAAACGGCGACTTTTTTTTCCTGGATCGGTGAGCTAACTCGTTTGCTAATGTGGCTACCATTAGCTGTCACTGATAAAACTCCTCTGCAGTACTTGTTGAACATGGTGCAGACCACTGGTCATTATCAGCAGCGAGCTTGGCAACAAAACGACTGGAGTTGTTTTTCTGCCGTTGCAACTACGACCTAGACACACGTGATGTCGCTGTTCTCTCCATATTCCATATTCAACCTTTAACTCATAGCTACAATCTTTAAACTTAACTAGTTATATATTAATACATAAAAAACTTGTTTTTTGTACATTTGGTTAAATTCTTAAATGTGCAAATGTAGTATTCCTCAGATTATTTTATCATTCTACATTAGATTGAAAATACTGCCCGCAAACATAAACTAGTTGTGTGTTTGTGCTGTAAGTGTCACCAGGTTAGAAATGTTTTTAGTTTTTTTCGGCACAACATACTGGAAAAATTCTTTTGGAGAAAATTAGGATGGTGAAATCTTGTGTGTTCATGGGCTGACATTTTAACTTAATCAGTTTTAGCATCTTCTTAGCTACGTCCAGGCTATAGCAGAGTTTTCTGGTTTCATTTTTTTAAGTGAGATTGTGTGTAGGAGTGTAAGATTATTGAACAAGGATTCTCTGATCTGCAGTAGACAGCAGTTAGAGCAGTCTCAGGTGTAGCGTCTCCTCTAAATAAATAAATGATGAGAGAAAAAAGAAAACTGAGGGGTAAAAATATGACAAATTCAAATAGATTAGTAGAACAGTAGAAATTGTAGTCTAGGAGCAACAACCATTGAAATGACTGTAATATTTTGTTTGAATGGTGAACAGTGGGACATATTTACTCAATACTGGCTGTCTAATAGCTCACAGGTTCCCTTTTAGTAAAGACTTGATGGTTTTATAGAGAAAATAAAAGTCAATCTTCACTTTTACATTGTCAGGTTGCAAATAATTGAAATTGAATATAGCTTAAGTTGGATTTCAAAGGGGTTCTCCACAATCTGGCAACCTAGAATTTGTTTCACTAAATGTTACATGATTAATTATAGATTATCTTTCTGAAAGGGGGATCTTGTTAGAAAATTGTGCCTTTAAAGCAGGGAATCCTGGGAAATGTAGACCTGTGCCTGAAGACAACTGACTCTCTGTGAATCATTTGTTCATGGCGTGCTGATGGAAGCTTCTCGCTCCCTCTCAGGGACTCCATCCTGGCAGCGTCAGTCGATGATTTACGGCCGAGTCTCAGTTGTAGCCGAACATGTCGCAGTGTGATGCCGCTGGTCCGGCCGGTCACCGGACAGCCGCATTTGTTTAAACCCTCCTCTTTCTCCAATCAAAGCTGCTGAAACCTGCCGCATGTTTGCAAGGCCTGCCTCTGCTAAGTGCTTTTAACCAACAGGGGGTTTGGGGGAGGGGGGGTCTGAAAGGAAATAAAAACAACTGATCCCCAAACGCTGAATTTATCATTTTTAATCATGCTGATTTAGCCTGTCCATCAGCTTCTGGTTTTTTTTAACCTCCGCTTTAATACTATGAAATTGCTACTAACATTCAACCTCCAACACAATAATTCTCACAGTTAAACTCAGATTAACCCAAATGACCGTCTGTTTGCGTGAATGGAAGCGACAGACAATCAATCCTGTCAAACATGTATCTGGAAACTGAATTGAGAAGTCATTGTGATGTCACCTGTGAGGGATCAGCTAATATTTTGCCAGATTTTTCTGGATAAGACTCGGAAAAATGTATTTAATTACATTCTAGACAAAAGTTAGGTCTTCACAGATTCAATTTGTTAGCAGATCTTATGTCTCAGGATAGTTTTGTTACATACAGGTATGAAGAAAAAGTGTTCTTGTGGCAATGTGTCCAGTATATGTATTAAAGTGTGAGTACTAACCTGTGTGTGGGTGCTACCAGGCCAAGTGCTACCATGTACCATACCTGGTGAAGCTGGAGACCCTGGATTTCCCGGTTCACCTGGACGGCCAGGTACAATTTAGCAGAGATGTTACAGTATTCTTATTTTCCAATGTTCACTTATTAATGCACCAGTTGGTTTATCCTGGTTTCACTTTGTCTCGTTTTGTCTTTGTTAATGACGTAGACTCTAGAGGCTTTTACCATTTTTCATTTTTAGCTACATCCATAAGTTTTACTATTGAAGTTTTTTAATTCATCAAACATAAATATAAATGTTTGTTTTTTGTTTTTTAAACAATTTTGAAGGTTGTTTTATTTCACTCTTATTGCTTACAGCCCCAATAAACAAAATAATATCACCTCTGTAGAACCAAAAAATATGAACTAAACATTTTGGTTTGAACTCTAATTTCAGACTATTAAACTTCAAATAAAAAAAATCTATAATTTCTGACTTCAAGTGTTAGATGTGCCTTAATTGCAGACTTTCACTAAAAATTATTAGAATTTGTGATCAATAATTGATTTGTTTCTGCCAGGCTCTAAAGGTTCGCCAGGTTCCCCAGGAGGCCCTGGACGTCCAGGGTTTGATGGTTCCAAAGGGGAGAGGGGAGAGCCCGGCTTTGGAGGCCAGCCTGGACCACAAGGTAATGTGTGGCAGATTTTTTTTTTTTTTTTTTTGGCCTGTACTGCCAACAAAGTAGCATTGAGGCTAATGTGGTTAGCTGTAGCCTTCTGATCGATACTTTAAAAGTAACCCCAGCTAATAAAACATGCTGGAGTAACAGTCTCATACATTGTTTAAAGGGATACTGTGTAACTTTTGACCCAAGCATTAGTCTAATGTAAGTCATAATAAATCATTTCTGGGGTCAATATACAGCACTTGACACATGTTGGTGCTTCAAGGGGGCTGCTCTCCTTAAAAAACAGACATTGTAACTTTGCAGGAGCGGATCCATTTCTTATTGAGTCAAGTGACCTGGAGCGCTTTGCTTTATGGCTCGATGACTTTTCTATCAGCTGATCAAAGTGGTCTGAAAACACAATTCCAAAACACAGATGGACTGACTGGAAGTTTTGCAACAGTTGTGTGGCCTGTGGGGAGTTGCAGGTTTAGTGCCCCTAGTGGCCAAAAGTTACAGGGTGTCCCTTTAAAATATGTGAAAGTTTTACGTCACTATATGCACATAATCAGAGGTGAACATTCCTGGTCCAGAAAGTAAAAAACGTGTCTGGCAGTTGTTCCAACCAATCACTAAACCATCTGAATTTGATTAGGTAGATGGAGAAGGTCCTGACTGCAGCTCACAAGACGAGGCAGAGTCAGATATTAGACGGGGCCAGACGTCTGACTCTGCCTACAAACCATTTATGGATGATTCTACCCTACCCCCTAACCCTAACCCACCTATCTGGCCATGCCTATCGGACGCCCGATATCCGACTCCAGCTGGGGATCATTGGGATAAATGAGTCCTTCAGTAAAAACACCTGTTCTAAATGTATAGGCAGATCCAAAACCATGGCAGGACTTTTACTGTATGGCATCTGGATTGTCCTCCTCTGTGTATAATGTCACCAGTATTGCTGCCAGTAACCCAGAAAGACTGATTCAGCACCACAAGGCGCAACAAGTGTGTACAGCTCAAAGACAACAAGGGAAATAAAGCAAATCTTAATGATAACTTCTCTAGATATTCAGATAAATGGACAACTTCAGAAGCCTCTTGTTGCGTCTTCTTTGAGGTATCGCACAAGTTTGCCAGCACAAACAGCAAAAAGCTCTTGTGTTTTTCTACAACTATGTTAAATGGGTCAGCTGTTTTGACCAGAAGTTAGACAGGCTGTGTGAAAAGGGCTAATGGTTAAAGTATGGTGCGAAAGGGTAGGAAGCAAAAGTTTGCAGGCTCTTAAAAATAAACAGGCGCTGGCTTGCCTCTCTCTCTTCTCACTAGGGGTACGTCCCAATACACCCACTAGCCCAACTTTTTAGCCCTACCCCTAAATTTTGCATGTTCCCATGAAGGTAGTGCTATCACAATCCTTCTTTCTATGTAGGGGTAGTGGACATAACGAGGGGTAGGGGGTATGAATCTAGCCCTTCTCAGTGACGTCAGACGTCAGATGCTGACTTGCTGAGGAAGGGCCAGAGAAAAAGGGAACAATAGCAACCTCTGGAGAGCGACAGGACTCGGAGAAGAAAACTCACAAATTTACATTAGTACAGATTACACACATAACGTTAGCCAGACTAGCCATGCTAGCAAGGCTAAAATACTGATGAAAAGCTTGCGAAGGCTTTTCGGAAGTTCACAAGAGACAACAGTCGTCAATGGTGACGTCTACTCCGTGAGATTGTTTTGTTTAATTAACTGAAGCGTGATGAATGATGGAAAAAAAGAAAAACGACTGCAGCTGTTAACTCTGTGTTGTTGCTGGGTGTGTTGTTATGGTGAGACGTGTGTGCAAACGTCACCACGCAGTCACTTAGGTGCCTGAATGTAAATGTAGCAAGTAGTGTCCCAGTTCCTAGAGAAGATTTCAAGGGTGTCGTGGTAGTAAATAAGGGCTGCTGGTTAAAAGTAGGGGGAACATTGGGATTGGGCCTAAAGGACCTGTTCAATGCCCTCATTACTGCTGGAAAAGCCCTGATCTATTGATCCTTGTCTCACTCCATCCTAACATCACTCGATAACAATCTACTTCAACTCCTCCGTCTGAGCCAGACTCAGGCTATAAATCTGATTTAAAGGTGTTTAAATTATAAAGTCTATAAGCAGAAATAACAGAATAAATCACAAAGCTTTGAAAATTGAAGCAGAGCCATTAATGATTCATTGATTGTGGTAAAGACTAAATCATGATGTGGATTTTTTTTTTTTTTTTTTTTTTCTGATTCATTTGAACACAAGAACTAAAACTGTTTTCATGACTTTCTGCTTTTCACTGCGTATCACTTCCTTCTACTCCTCCTCCCTTCAGGTTTTCCTGGACCCAGAGGGAGAACCTGGATTTCCAGGTGCACCAGGACAGACATTTGATGGTGCCAGAGGGAAGGATGGTGTTCCTGGGATCCCTGGACCCAAAGGCCAGCCTGGAGAGGTTCTTGGAGTCAGACCTGGTAATCCAGGAGCAGATGGTTTACCTGGGATACCTGGAGACAAGGGCCAGCCGGGGACTCCTGGAGGACCTGGATCTCCTGGTGAGTCAAAGACTGAGGGACTGATAATGCTCTATTCTCATATCTAAATACTGTAAATAGGATGACACATTTGATATATCACACATGAGATATTCCTCGCTCGTCACAAACACCAGCGTATGTCTTGGGGTTCGTGGATCAAAAAGTTTGAGAACCACTGCATTAATGAAACAAGTGGTCCATCTGATGCATCTCAGAGCACTTCACGGACAAATCAGTTCAAACTAGGGATGTCCAATATTATCGGCCTACCTATATTATCACCAGATATTGGCATTAAAATGTAATATCGGAAAATATCGGTATCAGGTTTTTTTGGACCAGATCTTGGTCCAAAAAAGACCAAGATCTGGTCTAACAAGATCTTGTGAGTTTTCATAACAGAACAATGAGATCTCGCAAGATCTTGTTCCATTAGCAGCGGTCCAGAATGTCGAAAGGTAAAATCCTGTTATTCTAGAACAGGGATGGGCAACTCCGGTCCTCGAAGGCCGGCATCCTGCAGGTATTAGGAGTTTCCTGGCTGCATCACACCTGACTCCAATCAATGGGTGTTTGTGCAGAGCTTGATGTGAAGCTCTGCACAGGTCACAACGTCTGTTACCACAGGGAAATGCCTAATATCTGTAGGATGCCGGCCCTCGAGGACTGGAGTTGCCCATCCCTGTTCTAAAACTTCTTTTCCCAGCATTCCTTTTAGAGTCATGTGACTACAGTGCAGCTTCTGCTGCTACAGACTCATTGCTTTGAATATGTTTGCATGTTGGCTAATACCTGCTAGTATCTGATATATGGCAGACAGATGTGAGAAATGAACTCCTCTCGTTGAGTTAATGATATTTTGGGTCTTTGCTTTTAGAGCAGAAAATAGTCGTATTTCTCAAAATATCGTAATGTAAAAGTTAGGCAGTATTGGATAAAACAGCCAATATCGAACATTCCTAGTTTAAGCCAGTTCATAACAGCCTATAAAAAAAATATATGCACAAAAAATAGTAAACTAACGAAAATTTATAAATACAAAGAAAAGAAAATGGGATTGAAAAATTTGACAGCATCTTGCTGCACACCTGGGTCCGGCCTCATCTGGGTCTGGTCACAGTGCTTCATCCACATCATAATAATAATTAAAGCCAGGTGGGTCCATTGTGCTGACTGTAGCAAGAATTTTGTGTCACATGAGCTTTAACTTTAGAATTTTGAGCAGAGATTTTTGGAACTTGTTTTTTAGCAAGACAAACGGCATTTATATTCATGAGA
Organism: Atherinomorus stipes; assembly: GCA_023101725.1. Lineage (NCBI taxonomy): Eukaryota > Metazoa > Chordata > Actinopteri > Atheriniformes > Atherinidae > Atherinomorus > Atherinomorus stipes. The sequence continues at coordinate 298,424 of JALJCO010002070.1, read as the reverse complement.
AAAGGAGGATTATGTTTTGTAGATTGTGTGAAATGTGTTTATAGTTTTGACAAATGGGTGATAGTTTTATTAACTGGATTTTGTTTTAGCAAAAAACTATTAGAAGCAGCAGTAATGGATATAAATGATTCTTTAATTCCTCTCTCAGGTCTTGATGGACGCTTTGGTGTTCCTGGACGGAAGGGAGAGAGAGGAGAGCCAGGTTTCCCTGGCTCCCCCGGTCTTCCTGGTCCTGCACCTGAGCAGTTTTATGGTATTCCTGGTCAACCTGGATTTCCTGGAAACAAAGGACTTAGCGGACCACCAGGTGAGAAAAAAAAGTTCAACATGCTATTTTTCTTTGAAGGTTTTTTTTTTTAATTCTCCATATTCAATATTTCAGAAATGATGCTCTATCATGTCTGAACAGGTTATTTTTAAGTCCATTTATTGGAGAACAATTTGAAATCTAATCTTGTTTGATCCGGACTGGTATATTTTCACCTCATCCTCTCCTTTTTTGTCACCGTTGGTTCATCCTTCTCCTTCCTCATATTATTCCTTTCCCAATCCTCCACCAGGTCGCCTGTTTTGTTTTTGTGTATTTGAGTTCTGCATCACCCAAAAGAATGTCCTCTTCTGTTTTGTATTTCTCCTTCTCCTGTTTTCTCCTCCTTTTCTCCTCATTTCTTTCTACACCCATCACCACCATCATCTCCATGCATCCTCTCATCCCTCCATCCTTTCCCTCTTGGTGTTGGGTCGTTCGTTGTAGGCTGCCAAGGTAGGACACTCTCTCCCCCATCCATCATCCATCTCTCCTCCTATCTGCTCCGCCCTTCTGCTTCCATCCCTGCATATTCCTGCTTCATGCGTTAGACTTCTGACTGCCTCCTTCTTCAAAGTGTAACTCTGCGCTGCATTTGTACAGCAGTCACGCCGCAAACAAACGTCCATCAGGAAAACCTGCAGTGTTGGGAAGCAAATAAGCAAGTGTGCGAGGTGGAACTCACCCTGACAATAATCCTGCTTTGCAACAGAGGATTTTCTACGTAGCTTGACATGCAAAACGTAAAATTATTATTCTGGGCTTTCAAAGTAGGAAACATATTGTTATTTTCTGTGGAGCAATATGAGCGCCACAAAGCGAAATACATCAGTAAAAATATTTAAATTCAAATTTATTTACTTATAAATAGATTATGAACATGTGTTAGAGAATACAGTCGGGTACAAATGTTTAGATACCCTTCCATTAAAGAAAAGGCTAAATTCACAATAGTTATTCAAATAATGAGAAACTGGAAAAGTAATAATAAATAAAAATTCATTAGATTATAATGTAGGAAAATGAAATATTGATTTTGAATTGTGGTTTTGAAAAATTATTTTAAGAAAACAACAAACAAACAAAACTGTCCCAGACAAATTAAGCTGGATTTATACTCGCGCATCGTCTGCGTAATCCTCTGCGTAGGTCTGCGGAGGCCTGACGTGCATCCCGGCTACGCAAACGCAGAGATTCAGAAGAACTCACTGGTGATTGGTCAGTGTGGTTACGTGCCTCCGTATATTTGGATTTTGTAGCTGAATGAATGAATGCACGTCGCTGCTACTGTTGTTCTAAAAGAGGAAATAAATGCCACAGCTGTAGCGAAACATCGGGGTAAAAAAAACTGCTCTATGAAGTTTCCTGGTCATTAAAAGCCCCGTTGTTGCCTGCAGTTTTGGAAAAGAAACTGCAGCATGACGTCATAACCCTACACTTAAGTAAGAGCACTCACTGCCCCTGCGTCAGCTACGCAGACCCGACTGGACACAGATGCCGCGTGAGGATAAATCCAGCTTTAGAGCTCCTTGCTCATGAACAGTCGACCAAAATACCTGTCAACAGGTGCAGAAGGCTGATTGGATGTTACAGAAAACACTTGATTGCAGTGATCCCCTAAGTGTTGCTCAATAAAACTTAGCTCAGGAGCCCCATCATTAGGGATCGATTGATATAGATTTTTTTAGCGGTGATACCGATATCAACATGCTGATATTTGAAGCCAAAAACTGCATTTGACCCCAAAATTGATGAAAAACACAACAAAAATTTATTTTGAAACTTCTTTTTTTATTTTAAAATTAAACAAAGCACTTCAAATAAAAGAAACAGTGCACCTGTAGCAATATCAAAAAGAAACATTAAACATGTAATACATATATATACATATATATTCATATACCTGTATATATAAACCTTCTCATTTGTTTAAGAATATGTTGGAATACATTCGAAAAGGTAGAAACCTTTTCACATCTTTTACTGTGCTTGTTTCACCACAGTAACCCACCAGAACCTGCCTCTCAATACTTTTCAGGCAAGACATAAATACTAAGGTTACCTAGTTTTTACCCATAAAATTACTTATGTTAATCTCCAGATTAAGGAGTAAACAGCTCGCACTCAAACTTGATCTGCTCCAAACAAAACTGGTATATGGACTGTATCTATAGTAGTCCAGTCTTGCTGACAACTCAAAAGTGCTTAATTTAATTGAAAAGATGTAATCTTTTTGAGGTTTTCCTAAAATTCCATATTGTAAACAGAAAGTACTTTTCCATAAATCACAATGCTTCATCAAATGTTGTCAGTGGACATGCACCACAAAATATAGTTTCAATATCTGGTGCTAAAAGAAAATGATTTTATCATACCCAGCTTTTAAAATGTATTAAGATTTATTTATTGGCTATTCATTAAGAGTGACATTACAGTTTTTAGAGCTTCACAAACACAAATAAATCTTGAAAACGCAACTGCTGATGTTTTGTTTTGTTCTTCGCAGCCAGAACTAACCCATGTTTTTTAATTTGCCATCTAAATGGCTCTGCAGTAGATATTCCTACTGGATTAACTGCAATAGCTATTTTTGCGCAAATGCTTTTTAACTTTGCCCGTGTTGCGCTGAATCTAAAAGCTTTTTACACTCTTAAAAAAAGGATGTTTTTCTTATTTTCAGCACATCCCTGGTGATCATATGATGGTTTGTCAAATATCCCAGCTTTGATTGTTGAAGCACAGATGTGTTGAAAATACGTTGACTTTTTTAAGAATGTAAACGGTAGTGTTAGTGCGCTGCCCTGTAGAGGAAATTTTAGGTGGTTGGGCCACGCTGATTCACTCTGGAATTGCACTCAAACTTACTAGAGCTAAATTAGTTTTTCTAAATGAGCCAAATCCTGCTTGCATCTGTTCAATAACATCCCCGGTCCTCCAAGTGCAATTTCAGCCGAATCAAAACAGCAAAACAATGTACGCAAGCAGCTGTGATTACATTGTTTTCCTCTGTTTACCAGGCTGCGTGTGACTTTGTTTATGAACAATATGAATTAATGTTAGATTGATTTTTATATTACATTAACTTGAAAACAAAATACTCAAGGTAAGTTTATTATACATGTAAAAGGTAAGTTTTAGTTTTTATGATTTGTTACTCAGGATGATTTATTTTTATCTCACATGCCGCAAATTTGAACAGGCTACGATCAGATCATTTTGTTGCATTATTAGTACAAATAGTGTTTCTAGAGGCAGTATAAGTAGTCGATTTGTACATCTCCATTTGGGTAAGTGTCTTTTCGTGTCACCGTCCATGGTTGTTAGGTTTCCCTGGACGAAAAGGAGACAGAGGAGACCCCGGCTTCCCAGGTCCTGCTGGAATGAAAGGGACCCCTGGATTGCCCGGTACCCCTGGAACACCAGGACCTCGGGGACCTCCTGGAGCTCCTGGACCAGGAACTAGAAACGGGATCCCAGGAACACCAGGCAGAAAGGGTAAGGCCCGCCACCCACAGGATACAAACAGAACAGATTTTTGCACTTACGAATTTCGTTTCAGGCGCTTATGCATTTCCACTGGACCCAAAGTCAGCAGTGATTTTACTCCCAACTACCTGGTGTCACCCGTGTTTAGCCGAAGCCCCCTTGTTTATCTGTGCATGTGCTTGGATGCATTGTCACCCCGATCGTGTGTGCGTGTATTCTTCCTTGAGCCCCTCTACTGTACATGTAACCCAATAATCAGACAACTCAAGAAATCTTATTATAATCAAATTGATGTTGCGCATTGTTACGGGTTCATTGACACACAATATCCTGGCTTTCCCACTTTCTTCACATGCATCTTCATCTCCTGCTTACATGCAGATTGACCCACATATCATTGGGTACGTTTACATGGAGACTTTTTTCCCTTTCGGATTGAAATCATTCTGATTGAGGATTTCAGGGCAGCTGTTTACATGGGAACTAATACATTCGGATCTGGCGTGTACATGCCCCAATATTCATTCAGAATAATCCTGCCTGACATGCGCAGAATGATGTAAATCACGTTATTTATTAAAGACAGAGGTCTACAAACAGCTGATCGTTGCAGTCGTTGTGGTTTCTGCAGGACGTTAATGAAGCAGCAGCTGATCCTCATGCGCTCCTACTGGAAACAACCAAGAGGAAAAGCTGTAGAGACAGAGTTTGAGTTAAAAACAAACTTTCTCGCTGTCCAGGGAATTACGTTGTTCACAGCCATCTGTCAACGTGAGGAAACGTCACTTGTTTCACGTTGACGTCTCGTCGAAGCATGCGCTGTAAGAGCGCAACCTCACAACTTTCCGATTCAGCGTTTACATGACACCCCGTTCGATTTGGGGAAAGGAATATTCTACCCCTGTGAAACCGAAAGAAAATTCATTCGATTCGGCGTTTTTCATTCGGAAAGAGGTGTTTACATGGATCATTTCAATTCTGAAAGAGCTTTTAAACCGAAAGCAATCGGTCTATTTGGGTCCATGTAAACGCAGCTATTGCTTGGTCAAGCTGTTTATTTAAGACGTTTTTGTAATAATAATAATAATAATGGATTAGATTTATATCGCACTTTTTTTCCTATCCAGGAACTCAAAGCACTCACAGTAGGGCCATTATTCATTCACTCCTCTTTCATACTTGGTGATGGTAAGCTACGTATGTAGCCAAAGCTGCCCTGGGGCAGACCTACGGAAGCGTGGCTTCCATTTCGCGCCTACGGCCCCTCCGACCACGGAGGAACCGCCGATCCTTCGATCATTGGCCGACCTGCTCTACCACCTGAGCCACTGTCACCCCATGGACTGAAGTCCCTACTTTTGTCATCCAACTTCCTGTCATACGTCACAAATTTGGCTGCAGCAAGCGCAAAAATAAGACCTGATGCCAAAACGGTCGCTTCACAAGCCGATTCGTGCGCTACGCGCTCTTCGCTTCAGAACTGGTGGGAAAGACTTCATCTGTTGAGATGGCTGCCGAATTTTTTCTCAAAAATTCGGCTCTGTTCGTGCGCCTGCCACTTCTGTTGGAAAACAGGCAATCTGTTTTGCATCTGCTGTTTGATTGCTCATTGCTGCAACCGTTATAATCGTACATTGAATCCCACAGGTGAAAGAGGCTTCCCAGGACTCATGGGTTTCCCTGGACTACCGGGTCGTCCTGGAACCCCAGGATTTCCTGGAGGGAAAGGACTACCTGGAGCGCCTGGGAGAGATGGATTTTTTGGCAGACCTGGATTACCTGGGTTGAAAGGTAGAGTTCAACTTTCAGCTGGAGGATAGCAATCATATGAAACAAACAGCAGCCTGTGAGTTACAAACACATCCACGTCTTTATTTTGGTAGGTAACAGAGGTTTCCCTGGTCCTCCTGGATTGCCTGCACCTCCAGCTCCATTAGAGTTTGTAGAGAAAGGAGAGCCAGGAATTCCTGGCTATGGAGGCAGTCCTGGCTTCACTGGAATCAGAGGTAACACAAACACTTGTTTATTATTTAGTTTATTAATTGATTCATTTTACAACACAATATAATACAATATGACCGCACACAATACAATGTGATGCAATACACTGTAATGCCTTGCAAATTATTACAGTATGAGGCCATGTGACTTGACAATAAAGTACAATACATTATGGTAGGGTACAATACAATGCCATTGGAGACAATATTATGCAACTTGATGCAACATGATCACTGCATGTCATTACATTCAGTTTATAACCAGGCCAGTTATTGTCTTAAGGCCGTTGTCCAGCTCAGGGCCCTAGGCAATTGCTTGGTTTGCTTGCCTTATTGCAACGGCCCTGAGTAGTGTGAACATCTGGCATGAAAATAAACGTCAGTTTCGGTCAAACCAGAAGCTGGTTCTATATTCCATGCAAGGGCTCATGGGGGCTAGGAATACGGTGGATATACATAAAGGTTTACTTACTTTACTTACTTTTAGGTGACAAGGGTCAGCCAGGTCAACCTGGTCGCCAGGGTCTGCCTGGCCTTCCTGGTTTTGCTGAGCAGAGTAAAGGACAGCCTGGAGTGCCAGGATTTCCTGGGCAGCCTGGACTTCCTGGCTTCCCTGGACCAAAGGGAGAGCCTGGAATCATGGGATTTCCTGGCTTGGCAGGCCCAAGGGTAAAAATCACACACACACTCATTACAAATTTAAACATGAAACAAGGTGAAATGCTGGGATTAAAGTTGTGATCCTGTTTTTAAGGGGGATGATGGTGCACCTGGTTTCTCGGGCAACCCAGGAGAATCTGGTCGACCTGGTCCCAAAGGTGAGCATGACCTTCTACTTTGATCTATGTTCTCTATCAAATGTTTGCATACAAGCTCATGTGTTGATGAGTAACTTAAACTCTTGCTCTGTTGTTCAGGCCAACCAGGAGATAGTTACGGTTATCCTGGAGGACAGGGAGCTAAAGGACTGGCTGGAGATCCAGGCTTTCCAGGTAAGATTCTAGATACCTTCCAAGATGTGAAATAAAGCTACGTTTCCTCTTGAATAACAAATATTAACTCCTGTTTATTGGTTTTTATTTTTATTTAATTAAACTTTGTTAAAATCATTGCCTTCATTTAAGAAAAAGGTGAAGAAGCAAAGGAAAATCTGTGTGTGATTATTGGGATATATTAAAGGACAATTTACATAGCAGATTGATTGTCGATCCATAGGTGGTCGAGCCCTTGATGGTGCCCCTGGTGACAATGGCTTCCCAGGAAGTCCAGGTTTTCCTGGAGTAAAGGGTGCTATTGGTGAAGCAGGACGATCTGGAATAATGGGTGAGAGACTGAGCCAAAGCCAAACCAATGATCTTACCCATAAGGAACATCAATTACATATTGATATTGACTTGATCTCTTCTGTAGGCGCCCCCGGGTTCCCTGGGCCAAAGGGTCAGCGGGGATTTCCAGGGAGACGAGGAACAGATGGATCTCCTGGCCTTCCTGGAGGTCCTGGAGGTCCTGGAGCCAAAGGTTTGAGGAAAAAAAAGATCAAATGAATACTTTAAAAAATGGAAATCAGTAGAAGGCATGTATTCATACTCACAATGGGATGTTTTCCCAGGTTTGGCTGGAGCCCCTGGTTTAGATGGACTGAATGGTCTTGGTGGACCAAAAGGCCTTCCTGGAACTCCAGGTAAAAGTTATGTTGTGATGCACAACAGCTGCCTTTGATGGCAGAATTAATCCCCACAGGCACTTCAACACCTTCCTAAACCCAAACCCCAGTTCCAAAAAGTTGGGATATTTTCTAAAAGTATCAAAAACTTCAATGTACAAGCCCATTCATACCCTACAATAGATACGGATACAGACACTTTCATCCGTATCCAGAGGTCGTTTCGTCTGTCAGTATGTCTGTTGCGAGAGAGCTTAAGAAACTAGAGTGCTCTAGACAAAACGGTGCAATACCACCAGAAATCATGGCAACAGTAAAGAGTAAGAGTTTACCCATTCGTGAAAATTGACGAAGAACAGTAGGAAGACGGCATTTAAAAATGGCAAAAGTTTAAATTACTTTGAAGTGGTCGGCCATGCCACCGGCTCTAACACATTTTTCTGAAAGTAAACACAGAAAAACTACCTCCTCTACTAGGGCTGGACGATTATGGAAAAAATTATAATCACGATTATTGTGTCTGATATTGAAATCACGATTAATTTACAAGATTATTCATGGATTTTATGAAAATTGTTTATTGAACCACCAAAACTCAACTTCAAATATAACTTTAAAAAAAATGGAATAAATTAGAAACAAGTAAAGGAGTAAAATAGGAATATTATTTAAAATAATAGCATTAAAATGAATACTCAGTCTACATGCATTCCTGTTCTATACTCCCTGCAGTTTACTTCCTATAACTCCACCAGTCTGTTCACTTCGGGATTAATTGTTTTTCTTCGATTACAGTGTTTTTGTGATCGTGAAAAGGCAAAATTGAAATCACGATTAAAATTCGATTAATTGTCCAGCCCTATCCTCTACCAACGGCATGTTCGCAATTGTGGATGGTGGTAAATTTTGACGCAACACTGCCCCCCAGAGGGTGTATGGAGCAACATTCATAACAACGTTAAAACCGGACGGGGGTATGTAGGCCAGTAGTGGAAACGTTTGGTACGAACAGGCCAATTTCGTCCGTATCCAAACGTATGAGCTACCTTAAGATTTAAAAAGAAAATAAGTTAACTAAACAGAAAGTAAGAGCTTTCCACTAGAAAGACATAGCAGTGATTCACGTTTCAGCCTCGAACTGATGAGCAGCTTATTCAGTCATGTCTGAAGATGCATCCTGGCCACTAGACCTTCACCCTGCTGAGTCCTGATAAAGACCTTAGTTCACAGTCCAACCCTTCCAATCATCAGTACAAAAATCTGAGTTAACAAAAAAAGACACGTGTTTCCAATTTACCCAGAATTACTCAATTTATTTCACACTTATATGCTCTGAAGATGTTAAAAGACTACAGTTTTTTAGAACTTTTTTGGATGATTTTCTAATAGAATTTGGCACATGGTGGTGAACCATTACCATCATTGCTTGGAAAGACTAAGATTTTGGTGGATACTCCTTTTACACGCAACCCTGACACCCTTACATCTGCTGATTGCAGAATCTTGTATCTTTTAAGCTTTTCTGTCTTCCAATCTGAAGTTGCATTCTGAAAAGGATTTGCAGAATTAAGTATTTACTGCATTTCAGAAAAGTTCTGACTTTCTTGAAATGTGGTTTGTGAATTGTACAACGTCAGACTCATTAACTTATGAGCTCGGCTTATGGACATTGAGTCCATATTGACCACAGGAGACAAACTGAAACAGTGTAGCAAAATTGTCCACCTGCAGCATTTTTTGCTGTGGAAGATTACCTGCCATTTAAGTTTTTGCTGTTTGCATACAGGTGGGAGTGCAGGAGGTCTCCCTGGTGCTCCTGGTGCTCCAGGGTTTAAGGGAGAGAGAGGCATTTCCTTCGCTGGAGGTCCAGGCGCCCCTGGACAAAAGGGACAGAGAGGAGACCCAGGTGAGCTACAAATACAGAGAAAAATTAAAGATACTCATTGAAGGTATAAGCGGTGACTGCTGCATTGATTTCTTTATTTTTCTCCTGTACCAGGTGGTCCTGGACTTCCTGGCTTCCCTGGTCTGCCTGGACCTCCTGGTAGTGTTCAAGGGTCCAATTTGTTTGGACCTGTTGGAGACCCTGGCCTCCCTGGACTGGATGGAGAATATGGTAAACACATGTTAGTGAAGTTTTCCTCTCTTCTACCTCTTTCTTTTATAACACTCTCTTCTCTCCGACAGGTTTCCAAGGACCTCCAGGTCCTCCCGGACCACCTGGTCCAGGTACAGCCCAGGGAGACCGTGGTGACCCTGGGTCCCCAGGTTTCTCAGGATTCCCTGGTGCAAAGGGAGAACCAGGACTACCTGCAGGCCCCGGACTTCCCGGTAGTCCTGGTTTCAAAGGTGAAGCAGACATCCAGATCAGCAAACGATCGTTTCTCAGTGTCTTTAATGAAAATAAAACAGCGTGTAAATGTTTGTTTCTGCTTTGAAGGAAATCGAGGAGACACTGGTTTCAGTGGAGTTCCTGGTCGCAAAGGGTTTCCTGGTGATCCCGGTTTCTCTGGAAACAAAGGACGCAAGGGAGGACCAGGTAGGTGGTGTATCCATGAGCAGGATGTGAATGTTAGTTTCTCTTGCATTGTCTTCAGTTTCAGTCTTTAACACCATTTAATTCATCACGGATTTTCCCTCCATCGCTCATCTTCCTTCATCTTTCTCTTTTTCTCCATCTCCTCGTCTCCAGGGCCTCCAGGACGGAAGGGTCTCCCTGGAATCGCACTGCCAATGCCTCCAGTAAACTTACGGCAGATCCCCGGAGAAATGGGTTTTATTGGTGACCTGGGAACCTCTGGTATTTCTGGAGAGCCCGGTCAGCCTGGTTTGCCCGGAGCTCCAGGTGTGTACTAACAACATTTATGACTTACATGCAAATACTGTAACATTTTTCTTTCTTTTTGGTGCATACCCTCCATGGAGGTATATGCCCGATTCCAATTCCTATTTTCATCCCTCCCCCTACCCATAGTCCTTCCCCATGATTGAATATTCTCCTAAAAAATGGGACAACCCTTCGAAATCCTCATGCGTCACCAAAAGTTGTCCGTGGCGCAGTAAACTGACATCACGGCTGTTTCCGGAAGAGTTTGCAATGCCGTCTGCAGCAGCAATAATCTCCCTTTCCTGGGGGATTGGATTATTTTTTTCGGCTTTGGGCAGAAATACGTTAAAATGAAAGGAGAAGAAGACGCCTCTGACTCAAGCTTAACGTTACGTTACAGACATGAGCAGATGCACATAACCTTATGAAAGAAGCGATTTTTTTCATATTTGTAACAAAACTGTCTGTAAAGCTACCTTGAAATAATCTTTTCATATTTTATTTACAAAAAAAAAAAAAACTCACATTTGTGCGTTTCTTTGGCTGCCAATTTTCTCGCCATTTTGCCCATATTTCGCATGAAATTGTGGGTATTATCATACCACTAGTTTTCTAATGTGCCCCTGGAAAATCTGTTTCGAGGGCCAGCTAGCCCTACCACTCCCCCCGCCCCCTCAGTCTGAACCAGAATCAGGACACCACTTCCCCTTCACATGAACACACAAAACGAAAGGTTAAAGGCTACATTATACTTCACGGACTGCGTAATGCGTTATCCAACTGCGAAACGACAGAGACCCCTCCAGCCTTCATAGTTCGCCGTCATGGTGCCGGATACGCAGTGCAATTTCCCCGCCCAATAAGTAGGGGTCGCTACACCAGACTGACCTACTCTTTTGATGCCGTTCGAGAGAGAACGACTATTGTTGTTGCTGCAGCTGAATAACAGAGATACATTTGATGCAAAATAAAGACGATGGGGCGATTTTGGTATTTCCTCACTTCTTCAGCCAAACATTCTTCGGTTGGACTCGTATCCACGTCTTCGTAGGCTAGCTGGTTTAAAAATGGCGCTGCTAGTGTTTACGTAGTGGTAGACCAATCACAGCCCTTGCCGTCTCCGTTGTCCCTTACGGAGTGATGGACACTTAAAAAATATTTGTGCAGCCGGAACAACGGAGAGGCTCTCCACAGGCTCTCTGTTGACGTAGAGGACTCTCCATAACCTACGTAGAGCACTTTACGGACGACTATAAATTAGGCTTAAGCCAGGATCAGACTACACGATTTTTTTCATCGTTCACGATGGTCGCTATGTCAGATGAACAGACATTCTGTCATAAAATCGAACGGAGTCTTGCTACTTGCGAGTGGTCACACTACAAGAATGGCACCAGACACGACAACCATCTGACCATTGTGCGGTGTCGCAAAAGACGGCACAAGACAGGGAGGCGGGACAAGCAGCTGTCAATCAGTCATGGCAACAGATGCACATGGAGCATATCGCAGGACATGTCACACCAGGCAGACAAACCCAAAAAATTCTGACACGCCAGTCTTTCTGCATCGTAGTCGTGAAGCGTCACAGACGCCAAATTGCCACCCGACAATGCAGAATTTGGCACGACAGTGATCGACTGTCTACAACATCTCTGTCGGGCCAAAATTGGGCTAAATTCGTGTTGTCTGATCCAAGCTTTAGGACCAAGGGCCAAGGGGGTAATTGAAATTCACCCATACCTTTCTGTTTTTGTAAAGTTTAGACATTTGAGGATGCTGGTTGGCTGATTTAGATTAATTTTGCAAGAGCCTGACAATACTGATCAAAAGTACCACTGATCATCCAGCTGAATGCCAGGGGTGTGTCTTAAAGTGTCAAATGTACATCTTGTGTCATCAGTCCAGAGGAAAAGCAAACAGCTGAGAGCAGCTTCCATCACACAATGACAATTATTCTCCTGCTTCAGGTCCAAAGGGTCGACCCGGCCCTGTAGGTTCACTCGGCAGGACAGGATCAGCTGGTTTTCCTGGGCCCGTTGGTGATGCTGGACCCCCTGGCTTCCCTGGACCCAATGGAGAGCAAGGTCAGTATTTTGTCTGGTTTTGACCTAACTTTATGTTTCTTACAGTTTCTGTTTAAAATGACTGTGGTCAGAATTTAGAAATGAGAGGTTTTGATCATTGTTGATGGAGAAATCTCAGTTGTTAGATCTCCGTTTTGTTTAATATGTGCTTGCACTAAATAATCTAGTCCAGTTCAGTCCAATCCACTTTAATTCTATAGCATAACAAAATTATTCCAAAGTGCTGCACAATAAAACAATAAAGAAATAAAGAAATAATATACAAAGGACAACATTTTTATAACGTTGAAGTAAGATTGACAGTGACTGACCTCTTATACAGCATGTTTTACCTCACATACATACTGTTTTTTTATAAATGTTCTTCAGAAACAAACTGGATTGGATTGAAATGAAGGCGTGTTGAAATGACACAGCATAAATGTTTTTATTGATTCAATAGGATTTTCTTAATGAAAAAAGTACTTTCATTTTATTCAATTTATTTCATCAGTAAGATATTGACTATGTTCAAATTCAGAGGCTAGGTCCTTATGAAGGATGCGTCCTACCCGGTCTATGTAGGCTGGGTCCTCTTTAGACTGCGTAAGGCGGAAGTGACTGGTTGTTAAATTTGGACGATGTAGCCCCCTCGGCATATCTCTTGTTGCCTAGCAACTGTGGTGGCGCTAGACAGAAGCAAAATGGAGCTCCAAGATATCAGTCTTCCCATTGTTCTGCTAATTTTAGAGAAGTAACAGCAGCTTTACCGTCGGCGGCGGCATTTTTCATTCCTCCAGCTGAGAGAAAATCAAATCCAGATAAATGTAATTTGTAAAGTTTACAAGATTTCATGAGTCTCGGGCTAACTTTAGCTAATTTTATGGACAATAGCAAACGAAAGACCGTAATATTAACTTGTACACAATAATAAAATCATATAATGAATGAAATGAAAATGTCTCTTAAATCTATACACCTCTGTTATAGAATGTCCTGTTGGGCTCGCAATGCATTTTGGGATAGGATTAGCTATGAAGGATACGGGCCGTCCTTAAAATCTGGGGAAAAATAAGGCCGCATTTGTAGGCTGCATCTGAAGGAGCCTTCAATTCTGGACAGCCTTGGTCGCTTCGCTGTGACGTAAGCGGTCTTCAAATCCGGCCTTGGAAGGATGTAGCCCTCAGATTTGGACACAGCCATAATCTCTTCACCTGCACTTGTGTGTCGCAACAGGAAAGTTAGTGCTATAGTTAGGAAAAACTTCAGATTCTTTATTAAAATGCTGAAAGTTCAGTTAAAAATGGCAAAAAGTTCAAATGAAAATTATATTTACCCTCAGAGAACTACCAAATCTATACAGTGCAGAGATGTTGGACATAAAGAGACACAAAGCAGGAGCTTTTAAAGCATCACCTGATGGCTGATACATCTTGAGTTCATGGATAAAAACAAAACAAACACAGAAAACCCAACAAAAATGCAGAATCATCCCATTATCCCATCTCTCTATGATGACACCAGGATTTTTAAGGAGTTATTAATAACAAAACCTGCTGCCTCCACTGACATCTTCTCTTTATGTTTCCCTCAGGTTTCCCAGGCACAGTCGGTCGCCCTGGCAACCCCGGCAGCGTTGGCCGCAGCTACAGCATCGGTTACACTCTTGTAAAGCACAGCCAGAACTCCCAGGTTCCCATGTGTCCTCAGGGCATGGCCAAACTGTGGGATGGATACAGCCTGCTGTATGTAGAGGGGCAGGAGAAGGCCCACAACCAAGACCTCGGTATGGAAACAGCCTCACTGATGGGTCTGGGAAATGAATTGGACTCTGCTCTTCTTTATTCCACATTCTTGAGTTCATATTAGACTTTTTAACTCCCACATCAGATGATAAAGTGCAAGAAATCTCTATTGTTTCATTATAATGTTTCACAAAATTATAAGCAAAAGTCTAGATTTCAGTGGTTATTTATGCGATATTTAAATCCAGGTTGAAGATATCTAATCTCTGCATGTCCCTGCAGGCCAGCCAGGCTCGTGCCTCCCCAGGTTCAGCACCATCCCCTTCCTCTACTGTTCACCCAGTGAGATCTGCTATTACGCCAGCCGCAACGACAAATCCTACTGGCTCTCCACGACTCAACCCATACCCATGATGCCCGTGGCCGAGGGCCAGATAGAACCTTACATCAGCAGGTACGGTTTGTGTGTATGATTACATAACACTGCCTCTATCATAAACCAGAAATACATGTGCATTTATGTCGTCAACTCGCATCTTATTGTATGAACAATCCAGATGTGCAGTGTGTGAGGCTCCATCTCAGGCTGTAGCGGTCCACAGTCAGGACCTGACCATCCCCAGCTGCCCCCCCGGCTGGAGGAGTCTGTGGATAGGCTATTCCTTCCTAATGGTAAGTCAAACGTTACTGCTTCACTGTCATAGTGATTTACTAAGATGCACTAAGAGTTATAACCTTTTTTATCTTCATTCATTCATTCATTTAACTAAGGTGTGTCATTGGTCATTTAAAAAGACACCTATAATAGTCCCAGAGCTCATAAAGCTATTATTAATTTACTGTTTGTTAGATTTACAACCCCAAATCTAAAGACAAACCTGCCATCTTCTCAGCACAAAGAATCAACACTGTTAAATTGATAAATATTTTTTAAGACAACAACAACAAAAACCCCTAAATCAAACAAATAAACCCATTCTTTACTGGTGTCACTCATTTAATGCAAAATACGTATATACAATACTGAATTTCCCTTCTGGGATGAATAAAGTATTTTTCATTTCATTTAATTTCATTATAAGTCGGCAAAGTCGGACTAAGTTGTTGAGTATAAAAATTGCATCAGTCATAAAATGCGTCATAAAAAGGGAAAAAAACATAAAGGTAGAGTCGGAAGTCCCCCCACTGTTTCTGTTTGCAAACAGCACCATTCAAACTTAGCACCCCTCCCTCTCAGGCTAATGGACGCCTCGTTCTTTAAACTATTCAGCTTCAAGCCTCTTCTTCAGAGCTCAGAAGTGGGTAAAAGCCAAACTAATATTAACCCTGGTTTTCCAACTTGCATCATCTAAAGCTCTTACCTTTTCTTCAGTGCATCCGCTGTTTTATCTTTCTTTCTTTCTTTTTTTTTTTTTTTTTTTTTTTTTCTTTTTCCTTTGAGAGTCCGAGTGACTGACGTCTGCTCCAATCATGAGCTGATTCCCACACGGCATCATGTCCTTAGTTCTGTCGTTGGCTGGTGATATAAACAGAAATCTCCACCCAGAAACGTCCCGAACACAACAAAACTAAGCTAAAGAGCGAATTACAGGCAGGGGGAGAGAGAGTTGCATTCAAATGCGCCACGGCACGCAAGTAGAGGCCCAAAGGCGCAGTTTGAGACGGATTTCCACTTGCACAAGTCTAACGTTTATTTTCAGGCGGGAAACGTCGGACTATACCTTTAAAGTTGCAAAACTTAAAGTTGTCTGTGTTCTTGATCCAAAATCAAGAACAGACATTTAATCTGGAAAAATAAGTTTATCATCTATCAATTACACACAGAACAATGGGCTGAATATGTGTCTGGTTTTTTAAGGTAACACATATGGAGGCTAAATAGGCTAAATTAGCATAACAAGCTAGCAAGTTCAACAAGCAAGTTACCAGTAAGCAAGTTACCCAAGCTCCTGATCTCAATCCTAGAGCCTGTCTGGTGACATCAGCAGGAACAAAACATAAAACTTACGTTCAAGAACTTAAACAATGTCTAAAATGAACTTCAATTGCTTAAATATGGCAGTTTTCGGGTTTTTTATTTAGGTCTATTAAATGATAAACTTCCCTGATCACTCTGATTCGAAAGTTAATGCCCATAAATGATCACAAACATCATAATTAAAAAGGATAAACATGATAACATGTTTTTGAGGATTTGTTCCACTGCACAGACAGTGTTGCCAGAAGTTCAAAAATGAACTCTCCTTGCTGAGAAAATGCGATTTTTGGGTCTTTGCTCTTGTAGCAAACCTTAGATGTCACAAGCCTAGAGCGCCCTCTTGTTGTGTTAGACGGTAATGTTTATTCCTTGGTTCATAGCAAACAACATGAATTAACCCAGCTGGCATTCAACCGACTTTAACGTTTAAATGTGGTTGAAATCACATCATAATGTTCATTCAATGTCATAACAACGTTGAACACTTATTGGTTGAAATGGTGTTGTTAACTCACCATAGATTCAACTTTGAAATGTCAACAGTTTTGTAATTGTGTGTCTAATCAAAATCATTTTTATAGCCATATCTTTAAAAAGATTGCTAAAGTATAACAGTTGAGAAATAATGTCATTCCAACGTCCAAACAACGTTGATCAATCAACGGTTGATTAGATTTGCAAAATCTAAACAAAATCCGATGCTGGGACGTGAGAAGGCAATGTTGACACAACGTTAATATGCCAGCTGGGAACATTTAAAAGTATGTAAATTGTATATATTTTAATATATATAAGTTGTACCTGCCTGTGAGTCACAGGAGCACTCAACTGTTAAAAAAACTGTGATTATAGCCCAGAAAATATGCTATACTCTAAGTTTTTGGGAGTAAGTTTTGTAACTCATATGTCCACTTTTGTATTTCATTTTTTGTAAGTATAACAAGAAGTTTGGGTACAAATAAAATTTACAAATATGGATTAATTCTGTCAGTTGGAAAATGCTAGTTAGTTTTACAAAAACAAAACATTTGTCCCACATTTTATGCACCTACCAATCAGAGAACCAATCAGATTTCTGACCAAGACCAGTGCAACCATCATAACTCTCTTAAAATGAGTTGGTTTATGGGTAAATAGAACATGAACGAACCCTGAACAGAATTAGCTAATAGTACAGATGTTCTACCAGGAAAACATGTCTGCGCTATTAGCTAAGTAGAGACAGTAGCACTGGCCTGGACTGAGTCACTTGCTGTGTCCGGATCTACACCCTATTCCCTACATAGGACTAGGACTGGACAATTAATTGGATTTTAATCGTGATTTAAATTTTGCCTTTTCACGATCAAAAAAACTGTAATCGAGTAAAAACGATTAATCCCGAAGTGAACAGAATGGTGGAGCTATAGGAAGCAAACTGCAGGAGTATAGAACAGGAATGTGGACTGGTATTCATCTTTATTGCTATTATTATTTCAATATATTATTTTTATTTAACTCCATTACTTGCTTCTAATTTATTTCTGGTTGTGTTTTTTTAAAAAGTAATAATTGAGGTTGAGTTTTGGTGGTTCAGTAAACACTTTTTATAAAATCAATGAATAATCATGTATATTAATCGTGATTTCAATATCAGTCAAAATAATCGTGATTATAATTTTTTTCCATAATCATCCAGCCCTACATAGGATCACGCCATTTTGTAAGGGTGTCTGAATGTCCAGAAAGAAAAAAGTAGTGCACTCAAAATTACCCACAATGCATCTTGAAAACTAGTGAGGTTGATCCCTAGACAGGTCAATATAGACCACAATGCATTGCAGTCAGGAGAGCTGAATGGCGCCAGGTGTTGGACACATAAAGTGGTGGAAAAAAAAGAGAAAAAACAACAGAAAAGAGGTTAAACACAATATAAGTAAATAAAACATCTTCCATTAAAATTATGGATTTGATTTGGATTTTTGTGCGTCGTGGTTGCCACGGTGACAGCTGGTAATCATGTGATTTGCAGCGAGGAAAAAGTAGTCAGCTTTGTGTTCGAATCACAGGCAGAATGAGTGCACTAGATAGTGCACTATGTAGTGCAGACCTGTGTAGTGAATGAGGGGTTAGGGAGTAGGGAGGACATTCGGACACAGCCACCGTGGTGTAGTTTGGAGAATCTAGGACCCTGTCTCTCCTTGCTTGGTTAGAGATTGGAGAAATCTGATTGGTTCTTGAGTATCCGTGTAAAATAAATGACATGTTTTGTTTTTCTTAAACTGACCTTGTATTTTCTGACTTTTCTATGTCAAACTTCCAAATGTAGTCAATATTTGTATATTTGATTTGTACCTCTACTCATTATCATGTCAAATATAGAAAATACAAGTAAAAAAACGTGTACAAGTTAAATTTAAAAAGGAAATAGGAGGGAAATGGTGAGAAAGAGTGTGATTTGTCTTTTCTTTTCCACCACAGCACACGGCAGCCGGGGCAGAGGGTGGCGGCCAGTCGTTGGTGTCTCCCGGCTCCTGCTTGGAGGATTTCCGCGCGACTCCGTTCATCGAGTGCAACGGGGCCAAGGGATCCTGCCACTACTTCGCTAATAAGTACAGCTTCTGGCTGACCACTGTCGATGTCAACCGTCAGTTTGCCGTTCCACCAAACCCGGAGACCCTGAAGGGAGGCCAGGAGCGCTCCAGAGTCAGCCGCTGCCAGGTCTGCAGCAAGCTCTTGTAGGTGGAGGCGAAGCGTGGAAGGGTGGAGGGAAACAGCAGGAGGTGCTACACTTCCACTTAGAGGATAAAGAAAGGTGCTGACGATGGAGAACATGTGACTGAAAATGAGCCCTTCTCCTGCTTTAACGATGGTTTCAGAATTGAGTTGAGCAGCATCAGCCCCAGTTTGATCCCCCGCAGGAACCAAGAGCTTTCTGAGAGGAGGAAGCTGGAGGAAGGATGGTTCTGGTGTCATTGCTCTTCTCTAGGTTATCACTGACAATGGTGCTAATGTTTTTATGTTTGTGTTTATTCTGTCTGTTTTTCTCGTTACGGTTTCTGGCGAGGATCATTCTCGGCTACCTCGGAGAGTGCCACCCCATTGGAAAGCACTGCACCCCTTTACACACACACACACGCACACGCACACGCACACGCAGGGCTGCGCGTTTGCTTCACTCAGTTCAGACTGTCGTATGTCATTAGTGGAGTTTATAACAGTGGTAGTTTACACTCATCTCTGAACTGGTTTAGCTGACATAGATGCTACCTAACTGGTCCTGGTTTTTATTAATATCTGAAATGGCCCCTTTTTTTTGGTTTCATGTTGTAGGTTGTGTTACTTTCATAGCTATCACCATGGAGTCGTATTGTAAATATGCTGGTGACTTTGCATGTTTTGCATTAATAGATATGTTGAGTTGGTTGACTTTAATTTGCTGGGTATGAAAATAAGTTGGTGGATAGTTGACTGTTAATCATGTCAATCAGCACCTTATTATTAAAGAAAAATAGCATTTTGTTAATTGTGCCATCAATCAGACTTTACTTGTTGAGCATTTCTTGTACAAACTCAGTATAGTACAAAGTACACGGAAAAAAAATGACTATACTCAATTTAACCTCTTAACTCCCACCTTTTTAAGTAATCCTCGCCTATTTTGCATACCCAAATGGAAATGCAAATAACAGAGGAACTGTAAGGCCAAATTACTTGTGTGAGACATCATTTGAAAGCTTACACCTTCTAGTTTCTGAAAATATAAATTAGAAAAGTGACACAGAAAAAACACAGCCTGGGCGCCGGCGGTGGTTTTAAACAGGTTAAAGCCAGACGAAAAAACCAGGACAACTAAAGTTACTGTTTTTTATTTACACAACTTTTTCATAGATATGTCAGGCTTAGAGACCCAAAACGGAACTTTTAGACCTTGAAAGTTTGCGTCTCTGACTCGTTTTAATGGCACACCGTCATTCATTTTGCGCATTTTCGAGCCGTCACTTCCCAGCGGCGTCCCGCGGCTCAGAAACTGCACTATGTAACTTTTGCATCCGGGACGCGGCGACTATTGGTTGCGCACTGCATCACCTGCTAGCAAACGGATATGAACCAAACAAGAGTACAGCGGGTGTTTTGAACGCGCATCATGTCGGATTTGACAAAGAAACATTACTGGAAGAAGAGAGGAAAAGAAAAAGAGGAAGGGACAGAAGAAGAGTCCAGATAAGACATTCTTTTACGGGCTGGAGGGAACTCCCAGTACAGGTAGGATGCAAGATGGATGCTAGGTTAGCCGTCAGTAGGGAGCGCATCACTGAGAAAACTGCTAAAAGTTCTGTTGTGGGTCTTTAAGAGCCACTACCCAGCAATTTATAGAGCAAACTCAACCCATTCATGCAAACTGAAAGCTCTCACTCATGAGCAACATTATCTATCTGTAAACATGCTAAACTAGCAGTTTACGTAGCGTTTTTCATGGTTTTTTTATACCAGTGACTCGTTGGTGCTACTCTTTCCTAACAGTTGACTTCAGGTGGAGCATTTGAGATCTGTTCTTGCAAAGACAGAAACAACAAAAAAGAAAAAGACAGCACTTTTCCTACAAATATCTCAAACAGAATCTCCGCTACAGTTGTAGATAAGAACAAATGTCTGATACTGCACTGATGTGAACCCTGACGCGTTAGAGCATCAAGGAAAGGGGCGTATTTCTCCATCTCTGCTCGCCGCTCTCACAGGTTTTCATTATGTTGTGACCAAACTAGTATTTTTAAATCACTCTTTTTAAAACCTTCATTTCAGGATAATAGAAAGCCGAACACACTCTCTGAAAGATTATTAATTATTCCTGTACATAGAACTTACTTTATTTCTCAGCAAAACATGTTAGAGCGAAGATTTATAATGCTGTTAGCTCCTTCTAATGATTTTTGTTTTCATTATTGTTGTGTCCTTTTGCTGTAATAAGACAAGAAAGAGAGAAAAATTGCTTGTTTTCTGCTTTTAAATGTAGGTTTTCAACCATAATAAACAATGATTATGTATTTGCAGCATATCTAAAAAAGAAAAAAATCAAACTTGGTCAGTTTTAACATTAAGTTTGGTTTAAAACTACATGAAACTGGTTCATATATCATTGCACAATAAAAGCTTCATTACTTGTAACCACTATGACCATTGAGTCCAGCACGTCTCTGCTGGTGGCCTCGACATTTCACTTTTTTCTGTTTTAGTTTTTTTTCTTTTTTTTGGTCTGTATTTTTTTGTTTTGTACTCTAGACTGTAATTATTTTTACTTAAGTCACAATACTATCCTTTGGTTTTATTTACTGAGATGGGAAAATAATTTGTACATTAAATATAAAGAAAAAAAATGCTTTTAGGATGTTTTTATATGGAAAGTATATTCACCGCAGACGATTTAACGGTTTTCATCGTCTGTTTGAACTTCATTACGCGCTCAGAACCAAATATAATCAGCAACATCTTGTAAGTGCCTACATGACAGAAAGGATGCAGATTTCCTCAAAGAGGATCAACAACAACAAAAGAAATGTGATAAAATGTCCGTTAATGCAATGTGTATTTTTTGTGCTCACATAAATTGGAATAAAGTTTTAAAATTGACTAAGAAATGCTGGCATCATTACTTGTTATGACACCGGGAGCATCACTGGGATAGAAATTATATCCTATAATTCATCCTATCAGATTAAAGTTAACCCACGCAGGTCTCAGCCTATATTCAAACTGGGTGTGCAGTACTGCGAGTAGTGACGGCCAAATGAAGCTTCCTGCACCGTACATGAGGCTTTCCAGCCCGTTGGTTCGGGAAAAGGCTCAGAGTCTCATTCATATTCCTCTTTAGTGATATCAAAGAGGGTGCACAGCAGGACGGACAATTTTATACTCAATCTCTGTAAGCAAACGCAGCACATGAAGTAAAAATCTAACTCAACTATTTAAAAAAATAAAGACTTAATTTATTTCGTACCATTTTGCAAAGCAGCCAGTTGAGTTGCAAAAAGCAGGTAACTGCAGTAAAACAATGAGTAGGACTGTCCAGCATGTGATGTGGTTCACACATCTTTAGGCCCCTGGGCTGAGAAGTTTTGTAGGCCGTGCCCCATCCTCCAAATTTACTTGATTTTTTTTCCCTCATTTTTTAATAAGAGTCTCATGATAGAAAATGATATCTAAAGCTATTCTGAGTGTTTTGTTTTTAGTTTAACATGGTATTGATGTTTCAATAGTGTCAGCAGAATAAATAATAATGATAATAGTAATAATAATATAAAACCTGATGAATAAATTATAATGAAATATAAATAAATGAATAATAGCAGCAACAAATTAAACTAGCGTTTAAGAAAGGATCAAACTGGCTGATTAGTTTCATGCTGCTTTCATGCAAATAACTGCCATTGTTGATGTTTCCAAACCTGCGGTTGACTCCTGAAATCTATAAAGTCCCCATTCGACCAAATATTTCACAACTGCAATAAGCCTCTATAGAACCTGTGTCCAGTATTCACATCGGTCATTGAATTATTCTTATAGTTTGGATATATTGTAAAGTTCGTCCCAATGTCCTCATACGAGTCCATGACATTTAACTTTGTTTTGCACTTGCTTTACATATTTTTAAAATATGCATACCACATGGAATTATAGATATGTTTCAGCAAATTTTAGCACAAACTTCACAGCTATTTCTTAGATTTTTGTACTTTTCTTCTGAAAAGTGCACTTGCAGTTTTCCACTGACATGTGCGCCCTCTTGTGGCTTGACAGAGTAGTGCACTGTGATAAATGCAACCACTAGGTGAAAGCTGAAAGTGTCCACTTTGACAAAAGGTCTAAGTTATGTGGAATGAAGCAATTTGTGGAGGGAAGTAAAAATGTAAAGTCCACGTGAGTACACGCAGGCTCTCAGGAAGTTAATTACTGTCCGAGTGCTCCCCCTGAGAGTAGAATAATTACCGCTGAGTCTGTCCACCACACAGCAGCACTGAATGCTCCTTTGCATCAGGCGCTTTTCTTCTCCATAATTGACCTACCAGCACGTGAAGGTTGAACTGCAGTGTTATTGACTGCACAGCCACTGTGGCATGTTCTGACACGTGTTCTGAATAGCCTTCCACATTCTCAAGGTGCATGGACATTAATTGGAGGGAGGAAGTCCTGGCCAGAATCACATAATGGACAGGGTTGGGCATCTGACCCCACAAACATACCTGCAAATAATCCCCAGCCAGAGGTGGGGAGAAGTGGGTAGCCTAATCCAGAATAAAAACCCTGTCCAGCAGTTGTTCTTAAAGCGTCGGTAACCTTTACCAGTCAAACAGCTATTTGGACCTGTTTCGTAAAGCACACACTGGGAGCCACAACTGACTTTTGACATTTAAAATGAAATAAAACTACGTTTTTTTTTCGTTGCCTTTTTGTTAAAGGGACTTGAGGCAGAAATTTTAAAAACAAACAAACATAAATGTCCCTTTTTTTTCATACTAATGGGTGATGAAGCGCTAAATACCAAAAATAACGTTTCCACCCATGTTTCTCTCCGTTGCCTTGAACAGGCTGTGTGCTGCAAAATGTGTGCTGCAATTCAGTGTCCGAATTTCCCGCGTTGCCCTGTGGACGTGACGTCAAATGACCTACATCCGCAGTTTTGATACAGGAAAAAGACGGTCACGTTAAATTCAAACACTGTAAGCGATAGTTATGGATTCTTCTGCCATCAGCAAACAATCCAGATCAACTGAAAGACACTAAAAACTGTAACTACGGAGAAAAAGGTCAGTAAACAACATTATAGCTTCAGTTTGTGCACGCTCCCGTGACGGCTTGGCTCGTGGCTGCAGTTACCTGAAGCGCCAGTCGCGAGTTTCGTTTCTTAATCTTGCCTCAAGTCCCTTTAAATGTGTTGCATTTATGAAATCAATGAACTACTGCAGAGAAAAGGAAATTACAATTCTGCATACAGCAAAAACCTTTTAAACTCTTTTTAAAAAAGACGTCGGGTTAAAGGTTACTTTCAAGGAAATGTCTTTTTGAGTCCTTGTATTTATGGAGTAGAAAACAGGACGCTCAACTTCAAT
Source organism: Atherinomorus stipes (assembly GCA_023101725.1). Lineage (NCBI taxonomy): Eukaryota > Metazoa > Chordata > Actinopteri > Atheriniformes > Atherinidae > Atherinomorus > Atherinomorus stipes. The sequence goes on along the minus strand of JALJCO010002070.1, from coordinate 274,268 downwards.
TATCCACCGACAGCAAACAAACATTCCAACCTGCCATGCCGGACAGCGGCACGTGAACGTGAAGTGCAGTTACACTGATTGGCTGCAGTGGGTTAAGGCGGCCTTGCATACAGGGACGTCTGTCAAGCGTGAACCTCACGTTAATTGGTAGCCTAGCCTACTAAGTCCGCCCTAAACTGGCCCTTGAGGACGCAGTGATGTTGAATAGGCTTTATGCACAGCTCCACTACTTCCTGAACTTAGTACTGCACCTTTGTTTCCTGTCTTCCATGATTGGATGAACTGATTAATCCAGCTGTGTCTGATCTCAGCAAATGTTCAGACACAGCTGATTAATCAGTTCATCCAATCTTAAACAGGAAACAAAGGTGCAGTATAAGTTCAGGAAGAGTGGGCTGTGCAAAAGCCAATAGCGGGCAGGAGCACAAACCTAACCAGCTGAGAATAAATGCGCCACACGCACAATGCGTGCGCGTGCGTTGTCCATGAGAAATGGCCCAAGAGTACCTAACTGCAGTTACAATGACCGACAAGAGCCAGCCTTGTGGAGTGACAGTCAGGGGAGGCCATTTTAAAACAGCCTTGCTTTGTTAGAGTAGAAAAACGCAGTAAAAAAAAAAATTCAGGTTGTTACAAAGTTTAAAGTTTACAAGAAAAGATAGTTTGTACATCTATAAAACTTGTAGTGACGGTCAAACCTTGAAGAGTTTCACATCTCTATGACGCGCATGTGCCACAGTACCAACAGCTCCAGCTGCAACACTGGGCGGCTGCATAAGCTTAAAAAATTGAGATTGGCCAAAGGGGGGAAAAGGGGGGAGGGGGATTCCATCCATACGGTTTTTCCCCGTTTTAATCTAAGAGTGATGCGGAGTGGTGCGGGAAAAGAGCTTAGGAGTCGCTTGCCTTTTCGTCAGATTTGATTTAAGGGGGCACAGTGTTTGGGGGGGGGGGGGGGGGGGGCTCTTCCCCCTGCCTGACGCCGGCCTCCTACTTTACTAATCCTGAAGAGGAAATAAAGTTCCTAAATATTTCACGTAGAGCAGCCAGTTTCTGGCACCTGTAAAAGGAACTGGGGGTCAAGGACCTTGCTCAGAGACCACTGCCCCATTAATTTATATGAAAGGAATAGTTCACCCTCAGAATGATGTAACTTTATTTTCCACTTACCCTGATGGTGAGCAAGACTCTGGACCACTTTTTTAATATGTCAAATGCAGCTGAAGATCAGGACGACTTCTCGTTCCCCCCCAATGGAGTTCGCCAGGGTCCGAGCCAAAAAGGTCCATAAAAGTCCACAAAAAATTGTCAATATTCCTCCATACTGCTCGTTCAATGTAGTCCAAGTGTCCTGAGTGGGTAGCGTCCAGAATTTACTTGAAACTACGCCATTTAGTATATTTTTAGAGTCTAAACAAGACTACATCGCATGCCTAACAAGCACGCCGATGCACGTTCACGAAACTACGAAAGCCGCGGCAGACGAGACCGCGGGTTCTCTTTTTCTTTTAGATCAATATCCAACCCCTCTTGTGTTTGTCCCGGGTTGTCTAGAGCTCTCGCGCTCTTAGCACAATGTAAAGAGTGAATTTCTTCTTCTACGCTTGCATTATCGGCAGTGTAGTCTCTGACCGCCGAGGCTTCCGTAGTTTTGTGACCGGGCATATGCGCGCTTCATGGAAGTAAACAATACTCCTTTTTAGGCTCTAAAAATATAGTAAATGGCGTAGTTTCAAGTAAATTCTGGACGCTACCCACTCAGGACACTTGGATTACATGGGACGAGCAGTATGGAGGAATATTGTCAATTTTTTGCGGACTTTTATGGACCTTTTTGGCTCGGACCCTGGCGAACTCCATTGGGGGGGAACGAGAAGTTGTCCTGATCTCCGGCTGCATTTGATATATTAAAAAAGTGGTCCAGAGTCTTGCTCACCATGAGGGTAAGTGGAAAATAAAGTTAAAATCATTCTGAGGGTGAACTATTCTTTTAATAACTACAGTATTTTGCAATAAAGCAAGATGCTAGAATTAGATGGTCCATGCACTGCCTGGACCCCCCAAAAAGTTGCCACCTGGATTTAACTTAGCAAATAGGTACAGCTACCTATTGGATAATTACTGCATGGGTTTTCAGGTGGCAACAAGTTGTTTAACCCCAACTGGTGCAATGAGTTTGTAAGAGGTGGTCTTTTACCGATACCGGCGACTGCAAGAGGAGGGGAAAGAAAGGGACACCATCGCCAGCAGGTAGTGGTTAAAAACAAATAAAAGCTTTATTAAAGAAATAAAAAATAAATAAAACTACTAAACTAAAAGTAATAAAATAATCCTAAAAGTCCAACTAAAAAGTAGCAAATTAAGAAAAGATAAGGGGCTAAAAGGCTTGCGGTGGTCTGCGTCTCTCTCGGCTTTATTGTCTTGGGCCAGTCCCGGGTCTATGGCGGCCGCTCCTCCCGGCAGCTGCCCTCCTGGCCGTAGGCCTCTCTGTGGGTCCACGGCTGCCTTCCAGCTTCCATACCGCACTTCTGTGTCTCCGTCTCCGCCACCGCTGCCATCTCTCAAGCCCCCCAGCCAGGGTACTCGATGTCCTTCCGCGGCCTCCTGGACCCAGTCCTCCTCCATCTCCTCTCAGTTCTCTGTCCCCTTCTGTTGTTCGCACACCGGCTTTTATCCTTCTGCTTCCAATAGGGGATTATCACGCTTACTGGAAGTTCCCGGATTTTGGGCACTTCCTCTTCCGGGCCATGTTAACGACAGCCGTTCCTGCTCTGTTATACTGTTTAAATCGTAAAAACTCCAAACATACTTAAGTTTTCATTCTGGACTGAAATGATACTGAGACTGAAAAGTACTTTAGTCCGGAATCCGTGAAAATTTCAGTAGGGTTGGCGTTTTCTACTAAGTAAAGCAGGGACATTGAACTGGACCGGAAGTGGGCCGTCTAACTGTTTAAAACCGGAAGTTCGGAACACGGAAGCGTGATAATCCCCTATTAAGCCAGGGGAGGAGTCCTTCTCCCCTGGTGCTGCCAATCAGTTCGTTAAAAGCTCCCACTGGCTTGGGAATAACACAAAAGTTAAAAACCACACAAAAACCATAGAAGGCATGCTAAAAACCAAGCTAGTGGGCAGAGTCCAGTCTTTGGCAGCACCCGGCTGTTCACCCTGTGACAAGTTGCTTCTCATTTACTTAGCAACCATGTGGGAAGACACATCCCATTGTCATGGAAAAGATGCTAGTCTGTCTGAGAAGGGTCAAATCATTGGCATGCATCAAGGAGAGAAACATCTAAGGAGAAAACTACTTAAACTGGGTTCAGAACTGTCCAACATACTATTAAAAACTGGAAGAATAGTGGGTGCCCGTCGTCTTCCAGGAAGAAATGTATCCAGAAAGCCAGATGAAGTGTTGCAGCGTTATGGTAGTGCTACTGTACAAGCCTGTGGGGGGAGTATTATGATCTGGGGTTGCTGCAGATGCTCAGGTCCAGGTTTGGCAACAGTATGTGATCAAAGAATGAGGTCAGCTGATACCTGAATACTGAATGACAAGGTTATTCCATCAATGGATGTTTCTTCCCTGATGGCACGGTCATATTCCAAGATGACCGTGCCAGAATTCATTGGGCTGAGATTGTGAAAGATGGTTCAGGGAGCATGACACATCATTTTCGCACATGGATTGGCCACCACAGAGTCCAGACCTGAACCCCCATTGAGAATCTTTGGGATGTGCTGTGATCAGACTCTACAATCATCATCAAGATCTTGGTGAAAATTAGTGCAACACTGGATGGAAATAAATCTTGTGAAATTGCAGGAGCTTATCAAAACAATGTCACAGTGAATGCTGCCGTGATCAAAGTTAAAGGCGATACAACCAAATATTAGTGTATGACTTTTCTTTTCTTTTTTTCAATGGCAACTTTTCTCTTTTGGTCAGCCAGGTAATGTTTAATGTGTTGTAAAATGCAAAGCAATGTATTTTTTTCTATTTTTCTATATTTTTTCTTCAAAACATTATTATACTAGATCAGCCTTTTGGCAGCGCCCAACGCTGTCAGGAGGCACCCCAGTGTGCCCACACTTTGAGAAAGGCTGCACTAGATTATAAGGGGGACAGTTTTAAGCTTCAATCTTCATCATAGTGACCAAATCAGATTTTTCCACTTTATGTCAGAGTGCATCTCAGAGCTGAAGAGATCAAAATTTTCTTTGCAAGGCCAACCACAAGTGTCAACGGGTCTTCAGCCTTATCCAGATTTTATTTTTGCTCTCAGACCAGCTAAATAAAAAACCTGTTCAGAGCCACAAGTGTTACATAATCTTTAAAAAAAAAAAACATTCACAACTTTTTCATAAGGTTCTACAATAGAAAATTTGTTTTAAGATCAGTTTTTTTTTTTTTTTAAATCACAATTTCTATTTTTAGTTTTTTTTTTTTTTTAAATCTTATGTTATGTAGGCTAAATATTTATGGGAAATTGTGTTTTCTTTGAAGCCTATAGTTTCCAACCTAATGACGAGAAAAATGGATCTTGAAAACATTACTGGTGGATAATACTTATAAGTGTCTTGGTTTCAAAGAAATGCAATTATTCAACGGAAAAACTAATAGTTTCCTACTAAAATCTGTACGATTTATTATATCTATAATTGAAAAAAAAAGGTCATTTCTAGCCAGTGGATCCGCAGGTTACAGATCTCTGCTGTAAAATATACAACTGATATCCATTTGTCGGTGACTGTGTATGACTTGTGTCTGACTCATGCAATTTCAACAACATGGAAGCACTTTCTCATTTAGATAAGAGATATCTGTCAGTAATCAGTGGTTGTTTTTTTCCACCGCACTTTAATACATGACATGCTGGGATGTTTGTCACCAGGCTGCTTAGAGATCCAACGTAAAATCCTAAGTATATTTACACTTTTTCATTGATTATGATGAAAACTAAACTACCATGAGCAAAACCCGGCTGGAAACTGGATTTTCTTTGTGCCTTTGAGGCAGTTTCTGAGCCAGTTAATAACTGATGTTTCTACATAGCTGCAGCAGATGGCGGTACAGACCAACAAACAGCTGAAACACTAGCATAACAAAACAAAAACGGCTAAGCAGCAACTCGAAGGAAAGGCGGTGTATATTTTCTCGTAATTTGGATCATATTAACAGGTTGGTGGCACTATTTCTGCACCATGTCCGTATGAACACTTTGTTCACGTTTTTGGCTGTAAAGCGATGGGCTAGCTAGCTAGTTGGTGTTGTTCAAGCTGTGCGCAAAACGTTAGCTAACCAGCTAACTTTAGCTGTGCTAGCTTATAGTCTAGTATCAAGCTGTCGGCCTTGTCTCTATGTTTATGCATATCAGTTATTGTGTGTTGTAAAAATGAAGGTGTTTGCGTTGTTTTACAAGCCCGTTAGGTTATACACACGTTAAACAGTTAGCTGAGATTAGCTACAGCTAGCTACAGCTTGTAACATTAGCTATATCGGATCCGCAGCACTCCTCGAACTAATAAAACCGACCAAACGGCCTGTTTTGGCTGTAAATATGTAATCTTAGGGGAAGATAAAGACGGAAACAGGCAAAGTTTGATACTAATTAGGTTGTGTCCCTTCAAATTAAAGATTACTAACATAGCCAAAAGCGATTTTGTAAGATTATAAAGGTAAATGTGAAATATCACCATAATAACTACATAGTACCTTACGATTAGTAAACATAAACGGTAGCTAAATATGTCTTGTCAGAAATTATGTTGGGCCTTCTGGGCTGCCTACAGGTCTTGAATGTTTCCTTGCTCCTGCACACCTGAATTAAATTAAATGGATCTCCCAAACTTGTTCATTATCCATTAATCTAAATCAGGTGTGTTGAAGCAGGAATCAATCACCCAAAACCTGCAGGACAGAGGCCCTCCTGGACCAGAACTTACTTTTCACAAGTAAGGGGGGAACAGAGTATCAATTTAAGTTCTGTTTAGTGGTTAAAATATTTACCGGCCTGTAATAATCTGTCTACCGGTGACATCATGCCAAGCGTGTCAGGCTCACCTTCACATTTGGTGGAATTCCGCTGTTGAAGTTATGTCATGAAAATGAATATGAAACTTCATAAACCCTACATACATATCATCTGTGTAGATTACAGCTGATATTTTGTTTGGTTAGCTTTGGGTTTGTTTACTCATTTGCTTCAATATCTCTTTGGACTCATATGACGCCGTTTGAACCCATTCCGTACTGACGCAGCAAAGTCAAGAGTAGCCTGTGGGCGCTTTTAAACACTAGAGTGACAATATTTCACGCATCAGTGGGGTTGTTATTTTACTTATGACGGGTGTACGATAATTTCCCTCAAAATACGATAATTTTGAGTCTCTGGGATGATAATTACTATATTTCCCACCTGGCAACACTCCCCAGGTCACTTCCAGATGATAGAAGGCTTCAACTATCCCAGTGTGGTCTGGGGGAAAGTAGTTGGTTTGGAAGCAAGCAGTTTTCATTTCTTAGTTTTCTGTGAATTGTACAGTATGTAGGGCTCTCAGGTCCTGTTTCTTGACCAACAGTTTCAAACCTGGGGCCCCGTGGTCCCAAAAGGGGTCCTTGGGGCTGTACAGAACCAGTGTGATTTAAATGAACCTCCACACAGAGACGAGTTGAGGTGTATCTGTTCAACTCATAAAATCAAAGCTAATTTATCAGCTGTTACCTGCAATTACCTTTCCATCTGTCCGGACAGCACACTGATGTGCTGCCGCTCCGCCTCTGCACTACCTCAGAAAACTGTTGTATATTTTTCTTTTTGTCGTGCGCCGCACGAATCATGCCGTCATTCCGCTATATCCTCTATCCTGTGGGCATACCCCCCTACCCTTTTTCCCCTCTTATATTTTATTTTTTTTATTCTTACATAATAAGTTAATATCCCCTCTTTCTTCTCCCCCCCCTCTATTATATTTTTTGTGGAAAGAAAGCTACTTCTCCCCCGGGAGACCCAACCCCCCCTCCCCCCCCCCTTCCCCTCCCTTTTTTTATTCTAAACCTCCCCCATACTTTTGGATTTTTTTTTTTTTTTTTTTTTTATTTTTACCCTTTTTGTTTTTTCTGTTTTTTTTTTTTGTTTCCCCCTTTAGGAGTTTAAATTTATCGGTTATCGGTATCGGTTTTAAAAAATAGTTATCGTGCATCCCTAATATTTTTGCTATTGTTACTTTGAGATTTTTGTTTTAAAAAAAAGTTTTTAAAAATAATACCTCAGACAACCTTAAATTATTGTCAAATTGCATTATATTGGGGTTAATTTTTTGCGTTTATTTGCACATTTATTCAACTAGCATTTGCAATTTTGAAAACATGTTCCATGTTGAGATAAGAGATTTTCAAGTTCATAAAATATTTCTTAAGCCTTTAAATATGTGTCTATTTTTATCCCCTGTAGTATCAAAAATGGTATTGAGCATCAAACATTTTTTTGGATATCGACATCGAGTTTGAAATTTTAGAATCATGACAACCCTAGTACATGCTTGAGTTTTTTTAAAGTTACATGTAGGGCAGTGTTTCTCAATTCCAGTCCTCGTGACCCACTGCCCTGCATGTCTTCGATGTGTTCCTACTCTAACATGCCTGATTCAGATAAACGAACTTACTCACCAAGTTCTCTACAAGTCTGTTAACCAGCCATTGATTTGATTCAGGTGTGTGAAAGTAGGGTTGCCTTGAAGACATGCAGGGCAGTGGGTCCTGAGGACTGGAATTGAGAAACACTGATGTAGGGTGACCAGATTCCATCTAACCAAATGTGGAACAAAGACTACATAAGTGTGGGACAATAACAAATTATTCATACTTTCCCATTAAAGAAAGAAAAAAAAAATTAGCTGCCAGTAAAATAAGGTGAAATTGACAAAAGTAATAACCAATAAAAATTCTATGAAAATCATGGCATTGATTTTAAAGGAGTGATGACAGAGCAGTAAAAACTAGTCCATGTAGTTGACATTACTGCATATGTAAATACCCCAAAGGAAAAAAATGTCACTTTTTACAGCAGGGGATTGTTTTGGCACGGTAGACCTCCCTTCCTCAGTAATACATCTGGGTGCGGTAATGATATGCAGATTTACCCAGAGACCAAGTTGACTTCATTTTGAGTGACTACACCTTAATAGGCTATAACCTTATTTAGACAAAGTAGGTGAAGCTGCGGTTGGAGTTTGCTAAAGGCTGTCCGTTAGCAACATGGGGACTTCAGACAGTGAGCTATGTTTATTAGACAAGACAGCATTTAGAAAATGAATAAACTTACAGGTAATGACAAGGTTGTGTTCGCCTCCCCCAGTGCGGCTGTAGAAGTTTTCTTTTAAATCCATTTGTTTGAAAATCCAGACCTGACTGCTCAGCAGTTAGCGTACTCAGCTCCACTCACACAGTTGAATCAGCGAGGAAGGGGGTGAGAGCGGAGGGCGAAAGGAGCTCCCTAAACTTTCGGAAGGGGTGGTGAATGACCTCTTATGTTACTTTTTTTCTACTAATGCAAATAGCATAAAATTTGGTCAAGGTGTGTATTTTGGCTTGACACATGATATTCTAGAAGATGGGCTGTCTAACTCTTTTTCTAAGGTCTCTTTAATTAAAATACACCTCATTTACTCCTTAGTGCAAATCCGTGCCACATTGACTTGCATTGAAAAGGACCTTTCTATAATCAAATGCCATTTCAAAATTAATTTTTAGGATTAATTTTTTCACCTCACACACTTACTGTGCGTTCAGACCAAGAGCGACCAAAGCTGTAAAATAGCTTTTGTCGCTCATAAAAATAGCTGCTACAAAAAATCTGTTCGCTTTTGTCGCTCAAGTCACTTATGACATCACGTTCAATTTTGCATATCCTTTTAAAAGGACCATATCGTCGCTGTCCGATAGAAAGCACGTATGTCCAATTTTGACGTTTTTGAGGTTTTATCATATCTGATATGTCCACATTCTTCTCTAGCAACTGATGCAGTAGATATCTAAATAACCAACGGGAAGAGGTTTTATACAGCAATCTATTTAAAACTTATCTCCATTGGATGCCATGAGTGTCAGTCAAGAACACGCATCTCCCGCCCCTTTGTCACGTCAGCCCGCCCCCACGTTGTTCATGAGGTCCGAGAGCAGACCGGACCTACACCGATCGCTTAGAAGGTAAAGTATGATTATAAGCTTAATGTTTGACAACTACATCCCAGTTTTCACAAGGTAATATGCACTCACGGTTGTTATTTGTGTGGATTGTTTCAAGTGCAACTTTTTTGTCGTTATTTACAACTCGCTCCTGACGAGTACCATGATGCTAGCTAATGCTAGCCGACTAAACGCCATCTCTTTGCTGCTTTCCATTTAAACTCGAAAGTCAAAAATTCACATTTCCGAGTAGGACGTTTCAACTGGAACGGCCCCCCGAAATCGGATTTCCTACTGGGAAGTCTGATAATCCTTGCAGGTCTGAGTTCAGATGCTAGCGCAGCCAACACGGCACCCGGTGTTAGCTGCGCTAGCAGTGTTAGCAGCTCCTGTAATGTTACGTTTAATTACACATCTTACTATTTCTGCTGCATGAAACCAGTCGTACACATAGTATTGGTTTATGTAGATGTAGGGGGACGCTGCTGTGGTGTAATTCATAATTTCCATGCGGTATATGTGAACTACAACACCAGCTCGTTTTAGCAAACACGTTGTTTTGCTAGGCTGCTAACTGGTTTTCAGACCAGTAACTAGAACGCAGTTTGGTCGGGTTTGTCGGTCCCCCCCAGTTCCCACTACCCAGTTTCGAGGTAAACGGAATGCAGCATTGTATGGCAATTAGATGGGTAACAGCTAGCATTTTGTTGACACGTTTCTTTTGCAGCAGAGAACATGTTGTTGCTGCTTTTAGTCTCCAGTAATGTTTTCTTTTGTATCTGATTGATTTGCTGAATCCGTTAACAGACCTTGTGCTGTTGTTTACTTGTACATTAGATTTCTGACGGATATGTATCATCAGTGTGTAATCTATGCACTGTTTGCCTGTTTTTCAGGATAATTTTGTCTCTTTGTGTAAGCTTTGTGTAAACATGTTTCTCTTTCTCTCCCAAGACTCACTCAGATGTGACAAAGATGACTCTCCTGTGTCCCAGAAGAATCTGAAAATGAAGGTTGGTATTGGGAAGGTTGGCAATCTGATAATTGGTCTCTGCTGAGTGACGTAACATTTGTTGCTTAACCAGCAGTAACCAGGTTTCACACCATTTTAAGTGGAAAAAAGTTAGTGGTCAAACCAGCGTGGAAATGAGCGCATATCTGATCTTATGATTGCATCCACGTGTGATTTATAAAATGTTTGTGTCTGACCAAACAACAGAATCTACGTCATCCAGCTGTGTCTAGCCTGAAGCAGCAGCGCTGCAGGTGGAGGCGGTCGGATGCGGGTCAGACCCGGATAGGGGCATAAACAATAACTTTCATTAGTTAAGCTAATAAACAGTCTACCGACTGAGCACATGTACAACAAAGGTATAGATTGCTTAATAGGACGGATTACCTCCTGTCTCCTGCATTACTCTGTTGGGAGCTTCATTTACCAGCGCTTCTGGCTGCAAATAATGTTCATAAACTAGTATTTCTGTTCTTTAACTTGTCAATAAACTCTTAGGGGGAAAGGAGCTCCAGCGATGCCGTACAGCTCCACACAGGTCAGGGTTGTGTTGCAAACTTTCTCTGAGTCTACAGCAGCATTTCCTGCTGGTCCGATGCACCTGCGCCTTTCTGCAGCCTGACTGTCCCACTTCTTACAAGCAGCTGAGTTTTCTTTCTTCATTCAGACATCAACAGTGAGATAATAAAGTCTGATTTATCTTGACATGTTTGGCGATCAGTTGTCACCTTCATCAGAAGTTATAACACTCTGCTGTAAAGATCTGCCGGCTGGTATGACACCTGCAGCTCCCACTGAGACACGGAGGACACAGGAGGCGATCCGTCGTTTCTATTAAGTAATCTGTACCACAATGTTGTTGTCTATAAGTTCTCAGTCAGCAGACTGTTTCTTAGCTTAGCTAATGAAAGTTATCTTTTCTTCAGTCCCTATGCGGGTCAGGCTTGGATCCGCCTCCAGCTGTCTGCGCTGCTGCTTCAGAAACAGCTGGATGAGGAGGGATTTCTGACGTAGATTCTGTTGTTTGGTCAGACACGAACATTCATAAATCACATGTGGATACAATCATGAGATCATTTTTATGATCATGTGTGCGCTCATTTCCGCGCTTGTTTGATAAACGGGACCACTGTCTGTTTTCCACCTAAAATGGCATCTTAGCAACAAATGTCACGTGACTGGCAGAGACCGATACCTGAAATTATGGGAAACAATGGTGACGTTGCTCTCTGCTGTCTCTGCTGTTCTTGTCCATCAATTAGGTACAACGTGGATGGCATGCTGGATTACAAGCTGTGCCACTCAGACGACTGGAAACCCTATCTGCCCCCCCACCATCTCTGAGGAAGAAGAGCATCACCATGGTGACGTCGCTCTACAGATGCAGAAAGAAAAAGACTTGAAGTTTAGACACCTTCAAGAGCTGAAGAGAGTTATGTCAGATTTCCACGCTTTCTACGGCGGACTTCAACACGAGTGATGGCGGGACGGACGGACGGAGCCACATACTCACACACACACACGTCAATAACACAATGTTAAGCAGAAGGGTTTAGTTTGTTCTAGAGATGCACTGATCCAGGTTTTTCCAGTCCGATACCTGGGCTGAGTATCGGCCGACATCGATCCGATGCTGTTGTTGAATGAATAAACTATTTATCTTGCCATGTGAGTGATGACATCCAGCTTGACGTAAACATTAAGCCTGTTTTTTTTTAAGGTAACAAATGAACACAGATATAAATGTACTTGATTCTGTTTGTTAACAAATAACGTGCACATTTATGATGATGCTAATAAAAAACAGAAATGGCTGGATCGGCATGCTGCAACTATGTTGCACAAACAAAACTGTTGGAGTTTTATCTGTGCAACATAATTCTGCTGCACAGACAAAACTCTGCAACAGAGTTTTGTCTGTGCAACACAGTTCTGCTGCACAGACAAAACTCTGCAACATCTGCAACAGTGTTTTGTCTGTGCAACACAGTTCTGTTGCACAGACAAAACAGACAAAACTCTGCAACATCTGCAACAGTTTTGCTTGTGCAACACAGTTCTGTTGCACAGAACTAGTGAAACTATCGTACACTATTTTGTTTGTAGTGTTATTTATCTGAAGTTAAAGTACAAAGCAATTAATTTATTCTTGATTGGTCTGTGTTTATTCTTCTTTGATTGTATTTGTGCCAACTTGTGTGAGTTTAATGTCTTCATTTTCTGACATGAATTTCAGTCACTACTGAGTGTTAATGAAATCAGTTTCACTTTATTTGTACCCTGGTATTTGCTAATATTCAGTGTATAAGTATAGAATGGTAACTGGTTTAACATGTATAGCAATAGTTCATAACTTACTAGACATAGCATCATCGGGTGTGCTGTTGAAGAGACAACAGGTATGCTGGGAAAAAAGCACCTCTTCCATATTGGTATTAAAAATTAGTTTCTTATTGAGATGCAAAATCTCTTTTTTTCAGAATGCCCTAGCCAAGATGAGCAGCAGTATGTTAAAGTTTGTACACAGTTTAATTAAAAATGTACAAGATTTCAGTAAAGTTTGTATCAGGTAAATTTAATTAAAATGACCGAGATTAAAATAAACAGGAACATCAGTGGAAGTATCTGCAGCCAGATGTGTTCATCTTCAAGTTCCTAAACATCCTTTTAAAACAGTCCAGTAAAACAAGAAGTTTTAGTTTTATTGTATTTGTAAATCTGGAAGCTCCATGATGCAGGGACTGTCAGCTTCTAGAGGAGGCAGGTAAGTTAACTGTAGTTCACAGACAGGAACGCAGCAGCAACCAACCTCTTTCTAGATTTAAATGAGATCTGATTTCATCTGGAAAACAATAAACAGCTGGTTTGAGTGTTTACTTAGCTGCTGACTGTAAACAGTACAAGGCAGATGAAATGCACCTCATCAGTTTTGGGGATAGTAAAATGTTTTTCTACCGGCTAGGCAGTCAGGAAAAGCATCCTCATTTTTGTCCCACTTGGAAGAAGTGCCTTTTACATCAGAGGTGTCTTTTCTGTGGGACAGTTATGTCCTGTAGTAAGGCTTGGACATACGTCACAGGGTGCAGTGCAGCAGAGGATGTCTGCAGTTCAGAAGGATAACATTTGACAGGTAAAATAGTTTTTCTGTCCAGGATAAGCATAACTGAACAGCACAATGCTTTTTTCAGATGATCGAAGTTAATTAAATTGACGTCGGTACATTACGTTGTTAAATGCAGCCGCATTAGTAAGAGTCGCACGAGCACTCAGCATTATGTGACTCGCTCACGTCAACATCTGACAGCTGTTCGCCTGTGAATTACCCTGATATTAATATAAAATGCTTAGAAAAACCCTTGATTAGCATCACATGCTAAGCGGAAATGTAGCATAACTTGCTATAAATAGTTTACCAGCTTGGTGTGACATAAAGAGGAAACCGTAGGCCCACATGTCAACCGGACCTCGTAAGAGTACATAATAATAGAAACACGTATGTCCGCTTGCTGTCAAAAATACACGCATGTCCGTTAAAATTAATTTAAACCGGTCATCAATGATTGTGAGCACAAGGTTTCATTCCGGGTCTAAAAAATGTCAATAAACCCAGACTTCGCCTTATTTTGTCAATTAGTTTGTAAGAAAAACAGTTTTTTCATGCTCCTGAAAAGTAAGACTTTTTGAGATGCGTGTTTTTCATCGGACAGCGACGATATGCTTTTTACCATTAGCAGAGCTTTTGCAGTGATGCTTTTCGTGATTGCTGCCTAGTGCTTTGACAAGTTGTAGCCTGTGATTAACCAGAAATCCCTCTCCTACTAAAAAACGGTCTGGACATAACTGATTAAATTACACCGCAAAACAAAATAATGTTCTAGCTTAGTTAAGTACATCATCTTCACTGATCTGCATCTGCAGATCTTCACTTATTCATTTCTCACTCTCAAACTAAATGTCAAGACGAGGGACAAAAGGGAAATACGTATTTTTATCCCGGTCAATTATTATTATTATAACATAGTACTTTCCATATTTATAAATCATATCGTCCCATTCACATAGCATGCTAGGCGCTCGATTAGCAGGCAAGTTTCGCACCTATTTTAAAAATAATTTTATCAACTTTACTGGACAAACCAACGGCACGTGATACCTCTTCCCAGGCCAGAGCCTTCTTTTGGAGATCCCAAAAGGTGTAAAGTGTCAGGTCATACAATACTGGGTGGTCAGCAACGGCAGTTATCAGCGTTTCTGTTGTCATTTTGACTCGGAACCAAAATACGGCACCAGAGTTCAGAGTTCGTTTCCAGGGACTCCCGGAAGTGAAGAATGTCTACATTCCAATTGGTTGTCAGGGTTTTACAGCCGAAACATGTCATAGCCAATTTGCATAAAGTTAAACTATTTTTAACTTTGTTTAGTCGCTCTAATCGCTCAACTTTTGTAGCTCGTCGCTTTATTCGCTCTTGTCGCTCCTGTCCATTGAAAGTGAATGACTTCTGGCAATTTTACAGCTTTAGTAGCTCTTGGTCTGAACGCACAGTTACTCTACACTTCAATGATGTAGTTTGAACTGTTTTCCATGACATAAGACCATTTACTCAAAAGGGGGCCTGCTTTTTAAAGGAGAACTCAGTAACATTTTTACCTCATAAATGCTTTTCGGAATCCCTGTGGGGCTAAACAAAGTGTTTACGGAGCAATTCACATTTATGTGAGGTTATTTGAGCATGAAAAAAAAAAAAAAAAAAAAAAAAAAAAAAAAAATGGAATGCGCTGCTAGGTAGCTGCAATTTGTGAAAGCTCTCCCTTAACTTTTTGTTTTTTTCTAATATAGTTGTCTTTTTTTGTCGACATTATTCGTCAGATTAGGTTTTTCTTGGAGGATTTTTTATGCTGGTTTCAACGGTGTGCAATTCGGGAGATTTTTCCTCGTATATTGGCTTTTTTCACTGCTTGTTATGATGTGTATCCATAGCAACGGAAAAATTGTTTACCACCGTGATCAACTGTTAAAACTCTCCCAAATCAAGATTTTCAGCGAAATAACACGTCAAATCCCAGTGGAGTTAAGGAGAAAGACAAGAGGATGCAGGGCAGGGGTAAGGCAGAGAGAAAAACGGTGGAGATTTAAACCGTTTCTTCCAACTGTTGTGATGGGTAACGTGAGATCGCTAGCTAACAAGATGGACGAGCTCGAAGTGCTAACAAGGTCTCAGAAAGAGTACAGAGAATGCAGTATCATGTGTTTCACCGAGACTTGGCTGCATGAACACATCCCGGACTGTAATGCGTCTGTACACGGCTTCAAGACGGTCCGTGCAGACCGAAATATACAGCTCAGCGGGAAGCGGAAGGGAGGCGGAATTGCAGTGCTGGTCAGTCAGCGCTGGTGTCATCCAGGACACATCACTGTCAAGGAGAAGATCTGCACAAGAGACATTGAACTGTTAGCTGTGAGTTTCCGTCCATATTATTTACCCAGAGAGTTTGCCTGTGTTATTCTGGTAGCGGTTTATATAATACCAGGTACCGCACCAGAGACAGCCTGTGATGTCATCAGCTCCGTCGTGGCTAAACTACAAACACAGCATCCAAACTCATTCATAGCGATCTCTGGAGACTTCAACAACGTCTCCCTCTCTGCTACGTTGCCAACTTTCCAGCAGTTTGTCAGCTGCTCCACCAGAGAAAATAAGATGTTGGACTTATTTTATGCAAATACAAAGAATGCATACAGCTCCTCTGCCCTGCCTCCTCTAGGAAGATCTGATCATAATCTGGTTCTTCTCACCTCCACCTACAAGCCCATCGTTCAGCAGCAACCAGTCATTAGGAGGACAATTAAAACCTGGTCTACTGAGGCTGAAGATGCTCTGAGAGGGTGCTTTGAGGCCACAGACTGGAATGTCCTCTGTGAACCTCATGGAGATGACATCAACACCATGACTGAGTGTGTGACAGATTACATAAACTTCTGTGTGGACAGCATCGTTCCAACAAGAACAGTGAGGTGCTTCCCCAATAACAAACCCTGGATCACCAGTGACCTGAAAAAGCTGCTGAACATCAAAAAGAAAGCTTTCAGGGATGGAGACAGGGAGTTACTGAAGACCACTCAAAAACAACTGAAAACACAGACTAAGAAGTGCAAGGAGGACTACAGGAAGAAGTTGGAGAGCCAGCCCAGCAGAACAACGTGAGGGATGTATGGTCGGGAATGAAGAAAATCACTGGCTTCAAGCTAAAGGGGGACCAGACTGACGGAGGTCTGGACAGAGCTAACGAACTGAACATGTTCTTCAATAGGTTCAGTTCCCCCCTGCCGACAACCCAACATTCCACACACCCTCCATGAGCTCACAGCTTTCCTGTCCCACCTCCACTCTGTCACCCTGCACCTCAGTCATGGACCTGAACACAGCCTCATCTCCCTCCACATCAGGACAACCTGAGACCTCTTTGCCTCCACCTCCAGCCTGACTGTCTCATGTGACCAGGTCAAGAAACAACTAGAAAAACTGAACCGGAACAAGGCTGCAGGTCCAGATGGTGTCAGTCCCAGAGTTCTCAAGACCTGCTCAGAACAACTATGTCCGGTTCTCCAGCACCTTTTTAACACCAGCCTGAGACAGAACAGAGTTCCTGTGCTGTGGAAAACATCCTGTCTTGTTCCAGTCCCTAAAAAACCACAACCAGCTGAACCAAATGACTACAGACCAGTTGCTTTGACATCTCACATCATGAAAGTCCTGGAGAGACTCTTACTGGCTCACCTCAACAAGCAAGTGAACACCTTTCAGGACCCATTACAGTTCGCATATCGTAATGGGCTTGGGGTTGAAGACGCCATCATCTTCTTGCTTCAGAGAGCCCACTCTCATCTGGACCAGTCAGGCAGCACTTTGAGGGTCATGTTCTTTGATTTTTCAAGTGCATTTAATACTATTCAGCCTGCTTTGCTATGTGAGAGGCCCCATAACTTCCAGGTGGATCCCTCCACAACCACCTGGATTTACGACTACCTCACAAACAGACCACAGTTTGTGAGACTGAAAGGTTGTGTGTCTGAGATGGTGGTCAGCAGCACTGGAGCACCACAAGGGACTGTACTCTCACCATTCCTCTTTACACTGTACACCTCAGACTTCCAGTACAACTCTAGTCCTGTCATCTGCAGAAATATTCTGATGACTCTGCTGTTGTGGGGTGTATTAGTGATGGACAAGAAGCCGAAACAGGGAACTTGTCAATCAGTTTGTGAAATGGTGCAGTAACAATCAGCTCATCTTAAATACCAGCAAGACTAAAGGATGATTGTTGACTTCAGGAGGAGCAAGAAAAGCAGCATAGTCCTGTCTACATCCTGAAGGGAGGTGGAGGTGGTAGAGAACTACAAATACCTTGGAGTTCAGCTGGACAACAGACTTGATTGGAAATGCAACTGTGACTACATCTACAAAAAGGAGAGCAGACTCTTCTTCTTAAGGAAGCAAAATCATTTAATGTCTGCAAAAAGATGTTGCATATCTTCTATAAGTCTGTGGTAGAAAGTGCAATTAGCTTTGCAGCCATCTGCTGGCAGCAGCATCAGAACCAGAGACTTGAAGAAACTAAACAAGCTGATCAAGAAAGCTGGTTCTGTGCTGGGGATAACTCTGGAGCCGCTGGAGCTGATCGTTCAAAAGAATGCTTCACAAGCTGATGAAGATAATGGAGGACACTTCCCATCCTCTCCACAACACGGTGAAGAATCAACAGAGGTGTTCAGTGGGAGGCTGCGCAAGTTCGCTGTAGGACGGAGAGAACAGGAATTCATTCCTGCCAGCAACCATCACCCTAAAGAACAAGACTAACTGCTTTTTGTTTATTTATAAAAAAAAAAAAAAAAAAAAAAGGAGCTACAATACTGAATTTCCTTCGGGATAATAAAGTATTTTTCATTTCATTTCATTTCAAAGGGTCTCAAATCTTTAATTTTGGTGGGGGTTTTTTTGTTTTGGTTTTTTTTTTCAAGCATTTTGGTCAGTCAGATCACATGCTAATTATTTTGGTCAGTCTTTCGCAGGGAATTTAGTTCCCTTTCTGTAATGCTGCCATTCCAGTTCAAATTGGAATTTTCCCCACATTTTTTTTTCCATTTTATCTTGAAACAACTTCTCATTGAGCTTTTTAATCGTGGTTGCTATAATCTAATGCTCTGCATACCTAATAATGGCTATTTTTGACTTATTTTAACCAAGGGGCAAACTCCGCCTCAGAACAGTGAAGCTCGCTTCCTTGTTGCAAATAGTGTAATCCTCCCTTCATCCGCTAGGGGCTGGCTCCAAGAGCGAGCAAATCCCCATAGACTCCCATGTTAAAAACGCCAACTTCACAGCAGAAATAAACAGGTTTACAGCCTGGTTCAAAAAATCATTTTAGGTTTATTAGGTCACGTTTACCTTCATGTCAACTGTGAGGGGGGTGAATTTTTTTATAACTCATTCGTTTAGATGTTATTTATTCTTCAAATTACACATAATTAAGGGCGTATCCTTATGATTGACATGCGGCAGACCGGAAGCTCCGCCTGCCGACCGGAGGCTCCTAGTTAGCTCCTTCTTTGCTCTTAATAAGGTCTCAGTTTGTTACAGAGTCGCACAACGGCGGTGTTTAGTCAGCGAATTGCAAGTCTAAGCACGTCTTACCTTAACCATGCCGCTTAGGGGGCTTATCTTTGTTAGCTCCTCTTAGTTTCGTGTTAGCTCAGTTAGCGTTTAGCCCACAGTACGTCAGCTGTCAATCATTTGCCCCGCGGCCGCGCTGTGCCCATTTTAGGATTTTCCTGGAGTGACGACGTACGTGACACGGCAAGATGGCGACGGTAAGACACGCCCAACTGGCTTCACATTTCTCTATTCAGAAAAGACCGGAAGCTACGTCCAGTAATTGTATACAGTCTATGATTTTAACCCACTTTTCAGTTTTACGGTGCATACACACCAAACGCGATTTGGGCTTAGGTTTACATGCAAAGTCAATGGCCGGTGGGACATTTAACTGGGCCAGATCAGACGGCTGACAGCGCCCTTCACCAGTGTGCAGCTCCTGGAGTAAACATTAAAACTCATCACACTCAGAACACCTGGAATCATCTGGTGAACCAGACACAGGGCAGAGATGCCCGATGACGACATTCCCAGGCTTTGTTTATCACATCAAGCCGAGCCGCTCTGTCTACTGCATCTGCCATGGTGCTGACAGACCGGTGACAGGAAAAAGAAAAAAGAGGGGCTCCTCCCGAGGCATGTCTAGCGCGGCTTGGCTGGACATCCCTCACCGTGCGTCAGGGACGCTGGAAATCAAGTGTCTGACTTTTTGGCGACCCAGCATCCAACTTTGAGCGCCAGGTGCGATTTTGACGTCCAAATCGTGGTGTGTGTGTATGTACGCCCTTAGGCAGTGGGAACATTGCTCCTTTTTTTTTTTTTCTTTTTTCCCCTTTTTTCCCCCTCTTGTTAGGTTTTGGAGGGGGTTGTTTTGGGCAGCTTTCGGGGGTCCCCGTTTTCTTTTTTTTTTTTTATTTCCCTCCTTTTTTTTATTCTTTTCCCCCCCTCTTCCTCCCGCCCCGGAGGTTCGTCTTTTTTTTTATTTTCTCTCCCTCTTTTCTCTTCGCCTCCGCCTCCCTGCCCCCCCCCTCTCCCCTTTTTTTTTTCCCCCCTCCCCCCCCCCCCTCCCCCCCCCCCCCCCTCCCCCCCCCCCCTCCCCCCTTCCGGGGCTTTTTTTTTTTTTTTTTTTTTTTGTCCCTTTTTTTTTTTTTTTTTTTTTTTTTCTTCTGTGTACAAATTGGAATTAAAGGGTTAAAATTTTTAAACTGGGATTTTTTTTGGTATTGACGGTTAGGCCAGAAGTCAGTGATGACAGCCATGAAAAAAAAAAAATGCAACTTTTAATTTTTAAATAATATTTACAGGCCTTTGGCCAGTCCGTGCCCTCAAGAAGCTTAACGTAACTTTAAAAAAGAAAAAAACACTGTAACACAAAAAGTAAAGATGCATCAAAAAACATTTTCAAAGAGTTCCTCAAAGGCACTCTTCTTTTTTTTGCCTTCTTTGGTTTTAGGGTTTTGTGCACAGCCTGCAGCTCTTCTGTCTCTACAGCTGCAGCACTTGTGGCTGCTGCTCTGACTGCTATTTTCCATGCGATTGCTAAAGCTGCCTTCAGCTGCAGCAGGAGGAGAGACATGATTCGCCTCATTGTGACTTCCAAGAACTTGTTACCATTATCGATGACCTGACAGTATAAATATTCTTGCCTTCATATAGCCCAGCTTTTACATTTGTCATGCTGTCTGTGTAGGTTTAGTCAGGCCGATCACCTCTGTTCCGTTTTTCATAAAGATTTAGGCTGCACGGATCAAAGTTTAGATCTTGTTTATTTCTGTACCAAACACTACAATTGCAGCTTAAAACTTTGTTCTGGAAAATGATATTTGATTATTGTTAATAATATTTTAGTTATGTACCTATTACAGGGAATTTACTGAATTTTAAATATCAAAATGACCTCTGGTGGACGTTTTAGTAGTTATCAGAATCATGGCCGTTCTAATGTTACATAAATGGATGCATACTGCTATTCAAAACATTTATGCATAACTTATGTCCATGCTTCACATGTTTGCTTTGCATACAAAGATACCTGTGGTAACTGAGCTTGTTGTTTTTGCATTTGGGGGGTCGAACACTGCACACCATTCTGTTTGTATCTGGTGTACTTTAGCAAGGTGTTTAGGTAAATTACTTGTCTTTCCGCCTTTGCAAGCAAAGCCTCTACTGCGGCTTTGGCAGCGTGCATTGTCTGCATCTATTTTTGTGAAATGAAGCCAAACTTTGGATCTTTTCATTTGCTCCATCTGTGCAGCTGCTGGTGACTAGCAGAGCTGAAACAGTGAGGTGAGCATGTGAGAGTGCAACAGTCAGCCCTCCCTGCAGCGCGTGTGCTGCTTGCTAAGGAGGAGTGGGGTTGGCATTTCAATGTTTGGCATGAGTTTAGTTTCGCACAAAAGACATACGACCTTAAGATACCGTTAAGAGGACCAAAAAGGTAAAAGCTTATTGGTTCGGTAGACCGTCAGACTTGGCCCCGGGCTATTTTATTCTTTTACCGGGTTTTGGTACCCATCCCTATGAATATGAGAACCGAACC
This sequence comes from Atherinomorus stipes, assembly GCA_023101725.1. NCBI lineage: Eukaryota > Metazoa > Chordata > Actinopteri > Atheriniformes > Atherinidae > Atherinomorus > Atherinomorus stipes. The sequence goes on along the minus strand of JALJCO010002070.1, from coordinate 252,883 downwards.
TTGTCTTTAACTTTTACGGCATAAGCTCATTGCATTCTTCTATGTGTAAAAATTCAGATACGATAGCCGTCTCACTGGATGCTGCTGGATTGAAAATCCCCCCTGCAGATAAATGCTCCATGACAGCAGGAATAAGATTCCTTGAATGTGTGGGAGATACATTCTCTGGATGTGACACTGAGTGCCATGCATGGGATGGGGGAAACCAAAGCTTATAAAAAGCTCGTTTCCCAGAGACAATTCATCTGTCTGTTTAGAGAACTGAGGGCAATCTACGTGACCTTTTGCAAAACCCCATTCCCAAACGGTCATTGTCCAATCACACATTATTCGCATCTGTCTGACTGCAAGCTAGGTTTGACATTTCCAAGTAAAGTGAAATGATGTGCCTATGGATTATGAAAATAGACAGAAGGTGTCCCAAGAGTTTGTCAGAGGGAGTTGTTTCTTTTTTATCTTTATCAAAGCCAAAAACACAACTGAATCAGTGTCTACAATAACAGGGTTAATCTCAGTGGCTTAAAAAATCTGGATTATATCTAAATGCCAAGAAGAGTGTAATTTTTTTCTCTCACAGGCCAGCAGACAGCATCCAAACATGTGTAATGGTGAATAGAGAGAACCTTGAGGTGGCGGGACATTTTCATTATCTTGGTGTACTTTTTGACTCTTGCTTAACATTTAAAGCAGAGGTTCTCAACCTTTTTTCTACAAAGTACCGGCTGTGAAATAAATTTTTAGCCTAGCACCACCTATCTACCACAAAATACTTTTGGTTTTGAAAAATAGTTTTAAAAAAATGCTGCACTTTGTCATTTGTGTGTGGTTAAAAAACTGGCACCATGCGAAGCAATGGTAATTTAGCCTTCTTAGGCCCTTAGCCCTTTCTTTTTAGTTACCGTAGATTTGTACTATCCTTCAACCACGCCTTAATTATTTGTCTCACCATGGTGACAGTGATGTTTGAAGTCATTTACTGAATTTCCCTTCTGGGATGAATAAAGTATTTTTCATTTCATTTCATTCATTTGGCTCAAAACAGGTTGGGTGTATACCATGCCGGTATTTAGAAGACAGATTTGATTTACATCATGTGAAACTAATTATAGGGACATGGATAAGGAATTGTATTTCCTGAAATTTTTATTAGAATAATTTTATTGAAGGATGCTTTTTTTTCATTTATTAAAGGTGCCATGACATCAAATTTCACTTTTCTGGGGTTTTCGGTGTATAATATGATCTATTGTGCACTGATGAGGCCATGTGAATGTCCAGAGTGAGAATCAAAGTTCCTGTTTATGGTCTGTCAGCTTTGTCTCTCTGCTCAGAAACAGCTGAATCAGACAGCAGGCTATCATTCTACGTAGTTCTATCATTCTACGTAATTTAATTGCTCCAATAAGAACACACTATCAAGTAAGCAGCCCCCCCCCCCCCACACACACACACTCTCTCTCTCCTAACGGTTTATGCACCGTCTGCTCTCTCCCTCCCCTCCCTGTCTGATTTAGCTGCATGTTACATGTATGGAGCTAGTAGTAACTACTCTGCAGTCAGGTCTGGGTTTTCAAACAAATGGATTTAAAAGAAAACTTCTGCAGCAACACTGAGGGAGGGGGCCACAACCTTGTCATTACCTGTAAGTTTATTTATTTTCTAAATGCTGTCTTGTCTGATAAACGTAGCTCACACTGTCTGAACTGCCCATGTTGCTAGCAGTTAGCCTTTAGCAAACTCCGACCGCAGCTTGACCTAGATTCTCCAAATAAGGTCATAGCGAAATAAGGTGTAGCCAATCAAAATGAAGTCAACGTGGTCTCCGGGTAAAGCTCCATATCATCACCGGACCCAACTGTATTACTGAGGAAGTGAGGGCTGGCGTTTCAAAACAATACTCCGCTGTAAAAAATGCCGTTTTTTTCTTTGGAGTATTTACATATAAAGTAATGCCAACAACATAAACTAGTTTTTAACTGTTATGTCATCACTCCTTTAAGAAACTTAAATAGATATTTGAAAAAATTCATGTACCCCCTGGAATGCCTCAAAATACCCCCCAGGGGTACCCCCATTTTAGAAACACTGATTAAAGAACATGTGATGAAAGTCACAAAAACAATTAGGTATAATTTATCTAACTTCCACCACATGTGGTCATCTCTTACCACAGAGTCCGCCAAGGTTTACATGCATGCTACAGTATATTTTCTCATCTAACCCACTGTTGTACAATCTGGTCGCATACAACTGCTAGCACGTTACAACCCATAACATCTCTCTTTAAAAATTAAAACCTCATCATTATCACCCCTCTGACATGATCAAAAAACACAAAATTCTCAATTTTATTTGATTTATTTAACCTTTATTCAACCAGGCAAAGACATTAAGAACAAGATTCTTATTTACAGTGCCGGCCTGGCAAGTGCCTTGGGCATCTGTAGGGTAAGTGGGGGAGGGGAACAAAAAAAGTAAAATAAAAGCAGTAAACATTTAAACAACTTAAGACATCAAAAGAGGAGTCAAAATGTAACAAAACAGTTACAGTTGTCGTTAAAAATCACCTTTAAATTGCGTTTAAAAACAGAGACAGAAGTAAAAGCATCACGTTTCAGAGATTTTTTAAATGTGTTCCAGTCATTTGAAGCTGCAAAAGAAAATGACATTTGTCCAAAGCAAGAGTTGGTTTTCAGGATTTGTAGCAGGATTCTGTATGAGGACTGTGTGTTGTATTTGGCTGTAGAGAGACACTGCAGGAGCTGACATAAATATGGAAGTGAAAGGCTGAGGAGTGTTTTATAGATGAGAGTGAGCCAGTGAGAATTGTAATGATGGCCATTTAACCTGACTGTAGAGCAGACAATGATGAGTTTTGTAAGGACTATTGATGACAAGTCAAATTGTGGAGTGGTAAATTCTGTCCGGTTTTTGAAGAGTTCCTTTGCAGGCAAGTCTGTAGATTGTGTCACTGTAGTCAAATTAGGGGAGGATGGTCCTTTTGACAGTGGCATCAACTAAGGGCGATTGTAACATCCCCAAAAGAAAAACAAAATTCTGTAGAATGGTCACTTCATTTATTCAGAGGTACACATTCCTGAAATAAACTACTTGTAACTATAGGAGAAATAAATATCTACTACATTTAAAAACAGCCTTAAGCAATGGCTAAAACTCTCCAACAATGTGCCCACCACTGATGGTTGTCATGAAAACTCTGAAACCTTAGATATTTTCTTAACTAGATGACTTTTTTTTTTTTCATTTCTGTTTTTGTTGCCCATATTTTTTGTTGTCCCGTTCTGATATTATGTCAGTACAAGTTATGTCTGTATCATATTGGTGTTTTTTATTAATACCATTTAGGCTAAGGCTACGGTCTTGCATATTTACATGGAAATGTACAGTGTGGGTTAAGACACACACCCATCAAAGAAAAGGCTAAATTCACAATAGTAATTCAAATCACAAGAAACTGACAAGAGTTATAATAATAAATAAAAAATTATTGAATTATAATTTATTCAAATAAAACATTGGTTTTGAATAGTAGTTTAATAATGACGATAATAATAAACTGTCTCAGACAAATTCAAGCACCTTGCTCATGAACATTGGACCAAAATACCTGTTAACAGATGCAAAAGTCTGATTGGACGTTACAAACAGTTGATTGCAGTGATTGTCTCAAAGTGTTGCTCATTAAAATAGTTCAGGAGCCCCATCATGCTTTCTAGTTGTTTTATTTCTTGTTTGTTTTTTATATTTCTGCTGAACCACATTTCAAAATCAATATCATGATTTTGTCAGAATTTTTATTTATTGTTACTTTTGTCAGTTTCAACTAGGGCTGGGTGATATGGACCAAATATCATATCACAATATATTTATTTACCCTAATTTATGTGAAAGATTCATTTCATATCAAACATCTGTTTGTTAGTATTGAAACATATTTAGCGTAAAGGTGCTGCTCCACTGCAGTGATGAAACAAAACACTGGTTAGAAATGTTTGTTAAATAGAAGTAATTCAAGATAGCTGGCTGATTTTTTTTTCATTATTTCTTTTTAAAAATCTTGGGGAGGATTGTCTTCCAGACAGTTTAAAGGGTTGGGAAAAAATATTGATACATTGAAGTATCGTAATATTTTCTTATGCCGATACAATTTATATTTAAAAACACGGTATCGATCTATTTTACTAATGAAATCTCGTGAAATATCGTCGTTCTTTTTCTAAATCTTGCAGTAAATACAGTATTTCATGAAATATCCTGTGATTTTGTAACAAAATGATCATATCTTGTTCAATTTCATTAGGAAAAATAGATACCACATTTTTAAATATAGATATGGTATCAGCATATGAAAATATTGTGATATTTTCATATGCTGATACAAACCCTGTCTAGTCAACACTTTTGGCCCATACTGTATGCGTCTGGTCCCTATCTTAGATAAATAAATTGAAATTGAAATTAAGGGATGGGCCATCGTCATGCATGGATCAGTGCTGCGCGTCCACCCCTTTCCCCACAAAAAGGCTGCTGCTTGATGTCATGCTGGTAGTAAATATTTCAGATATATATTAAAAGAAATATTTAATTTTTTAGAAGTAGTAAAATGTAGTAAATTCAACTCTTGGATTCCTGTATAAACCCTGATCCACCTCTTGCTTCCAACTAAGCGGCTGCTCAATTTTGTATTGTTTGTAAAAAAAAAAAAAAAGACATTGTAGAAGTTGTGGAAGCAGTAATAGGTGATAGTTGCTCCATGCGGATTATAAATCATCTTGTTTTCTTTCTCCCAGCAGTCGACATCAAGTCTTATTAGTTTCATACATCAGAGCGGACTGTAGTGTCCTTTTGGTTGTAGATTAAAATTGAGGTCTTCTTCTTTATAGTTGATTAAGTCAGACTGGATCGCTACTCAGTTCATCCCGCCTTTCTAATTAGATGTGGTTGGATTTCGCTTCCACAGTGTTTACCAAAGAAAAGACAAGTGTTTTACAACAGCAGTGGTTTGGTGGTTGAATTTCAGTACGCTGCTGGTGAAAATCCTGATTGTTGTGGGAGATGAATCACCAACTAAAGCCCTCTTCATTACAATAACGGTGAATCACTTTGTGGTTACACAGTGAAACAACTGCAGTCTCATGCAGCGGGTCTGAAAAGTTGATACGTTGATGTTTAGCTAATACCCTTATTTTCCACCTCCTGAGGTCAGAGGTGAGACCAGGACTGATCTGGCCCTCAGGGGGGATCGGAGAGGTTCCTCACAGAGGCTCTAATCTCATCTCTAATGTTGATTTTATGACCTTGCTTTGTGCTGCAGGTACGCTGGAATTTTCTGACACCCACTCGGACATGTCCTATGTCTTCATCAACGACTCGTCGCAGACCAGCGTGCCTCTGCTGCAGTCCTGCATCGATGGAGACCTGCCGTTTGCCAAGAGGCTCCTGGAGACAGGATGTGACCCTAACATCCGGGACAACCGCGGTCGCACGGGCCTCCACCTAGCCGCCGCTCGCGGAAACGTGGACATATGTCGCCTCCTACACAAGTTTGGAGCTGATCTGTTGGCAACGGATTATCAAGGGAATACAGCGCTGCATCTATGCGGTCATGTGGATACTATACAGTTCTTAGTTTCCAACGGGCTAAAGATTGATATCTGGTAAGAACACGTTCAGTTTATTAGATAGTTGGATAACTTGATCTGTCACAAGTTACAGAAATTAATCTTTGACAGGCTAAAAATAAAAACAAAACACATGAAACATGATCAACACATTGGAACACACAAAAAAAAGAAGTAAAAAGATGAAAACTTATCAGCCTTTCCTGAAATTGGTGGTCCCACAATAATGTACAGTAAAACAGGTCAAATAGATTATGAACTGGTACCGTCAAAATTAATGTGCTGATTCAGAGAGATTAATCTGTAAAATTAACCCATGATTTACTAAATAACTAAATTGAAACACAGGTCAAATTAAAAATCTTTATTTGGCATTATTGCATTGAGCAAAGCAGATTCTCTTGATGAGCCTCAAGAGGTAGAACCTGAGATGGTTTTCCAACAGTCTTGAAGGAGTTCGCAGAGATGGGAATGCTGTCCAGCTGCTCCTAAATGACTGGGGAGGGAACACTGTGGGGCTTTGGCAGGAGCAGCCAGGTTATCTGAATGATTCAGATAAAAACAATGACTCAACGCTCTTCCACAACGCACTGCTTCCCTTTAGTGTGATTTAAACTGAAGTGGTTGATGTTATGCTCGGATGGAACCCTTTTTTTCTATTTTATTTTAAAACCGCAGAGTGTTGTTGCCAGGTCAAGTGGAAACATTTACCCAAATCACAAGAACTGTGACCCTCCTGTGAGGAGTTTGCATGTTCTCCCCGTGTATGTGTGGGTTCTCTCCGGGTACTCCGGCTTCCTCCCACCATCCAAAGACATGCATGTTAGGTTCATTGATCACTCCAAATTGCCCCGATGAAAGAATGTGAGTGTGAATGGTTGTCTATCTCTCTGTGTTGGCCCTGCGACAGACTGGTGACCTGTCCAGGGTGCACCTGCCTCTCGCCTGATAATAGCTGGGATAGGCTCCAGCAACCCCTGCGACTGTGAACTGGATAGGCGGCACAGAAAATGACAGACTGACAACAAGAAGCTCTCCTTATTAGTTGTACCCCTGAGATTAATTCATGTAGTCTTCTCCAGAAGTTCAGAAAGAGTTAATAAGAAATATTAGCGATGCACCGATCTGATACCTGGACTGGATATCAGCTCCGATACTGACAAATTAACTGGATCGGACATCGGATGAATGTGGCTGATCCAGCATCCCAATCCAGTCATTTCTGTTTTTATTAATAACATAAGAAATGTACACTTTATTTGTTAATAAATAATACTAAGCACATTTATATCTGTGTTAATTTGTAACCTTTTTTTAACAAAGGTAAACGTTTATGTGCAGCTAGATACTTTCACTCAAACGGCAAGGTATATATATGCTTCATTCATCAGTTCTATGGGATCGTATTGGGTATCGGCCGATATGCTCAGCCCAGGTATCGGATTGGATTGGACTGGATCGATGCATCTCTAATAAATATAGGGATGCACCGATGCATCGGCTGGACATCGGTATCGGCCGATGTTTGCCTTGTTAACTGCCATCGGCCAATAAAAATGACATTTGCCGATGGCAGTGGCTGATTATTATATAGCGTATATACACACACATGTATATATATATATATATATATATATATATATAAAATGATTTACATGTGTCATCAACACTGTTCTTAAGAAAAACTCTTTTTTCCCCTCTTTTTGGGCGGGTGGGGGAGATACTGGTAGGAGGCATCCACGCACTTTCCTCAGTAGAGAAACGAAGATGGCGGCGGTCGTGTGGCAACATTTTACCGTTTCAGAAAAAGATCAGCGTTATGCAGTTTGCAGTACATGCTCCACAAATATTTTTTATTGGGCCATGAAAATAATCTTCTCATTGAGTATGTTTTTGTTTATTAGGCTAAAACCACTCAATTTTGTTGGGCAATATACTGAAGCATTCTTTTTAGTGATTATCAGTCCCAGGTTTTTGAAAAGTTTTCAGAAAAGAGCTTGTTATAACTAATGTCAACCACAAAGTGACATTAAAGGTTGTTTCTGTTTCATAAATTGGTCTGATTGGTCTATCCTTCATTCAAGGATAGACTGATGAAGAGCTGAAAGACTTGTAAATTTCGGTGGCACAAAGGAAGTAATAAATAAAAATAGAAAACATCGGCCAAGTTGTTATGTTAAACATCGGTATCGGTATCGGCCCAGACTTTCACAATCGGTGCATCCCTAAATAAATATGTTTGACAGCCATGTATTTCTCCGCGCCGTGATAACAAAATGAAACAGAAGATGACATATAATAGAGGGAATAAAGAGACATTTATGGAGGTAAGTCCTATATCTCGACTCTCTAAAATGTTTGATGCACTGGTGTGACCAAGAAACACATTTATTGGCACCTGATGACGAATATCTGGTCACAGATGCAGCCAAGTGGTCCCACTTCAGAGCCACGTGTGGTTTAACTCCTCACCTGGCTGGCTGTTTCAGTTTCTGTCAGAGAATATGTAAATGACTGAACGGCTCTGCTTTGGCAGATTGAAGTCAGTAATGTTGTTTGTCCGTTCAGAAGCACAGAACGTGGGAAGTGTGCATGGAAACACTTAAAGGTGTGACTTACAGGTCGGCAGAACAAATGGATCAAATGTTTCATTGGTCAGAAACCGCATCAATGAATCTATATCGTCTTTGAATGAATTCAGTTCAGATTCAAACATCCCAAGTATTGCAGTTTTTAACCATGACCTTTAATCAGTGTCTGAAATAGCAGCACAATTGCCACACCTTTAAACTTGTGAGTTAGCTGCCACTGTGTTCTGTCTGTCTGCCCCAGGGCAGCTGTGGCTACACAATACGTAGCTAACAATCACCAAGTATGACTGAGGAGTGAAAGAATAATGGACCTACTGTGAGCGCTGTGAAAAGCGCAATTTAAATCTAATTCATTATTATTATTATTATTACACAGCTGTGTTGTTGCTGTTTGGCACACATCCACACTGTGATTGCAAGAGAGGAAAAAAAAATTACTTTTCTAATCTGTTGCAGTCAGTGAGACTTAAAGCTGCTGTTCAGCCTGGTAAATGTCATAAATCTGTGTATTCAAACAATGTTCCAATGAAGAGGAACAGAAAATTAGTTTTTGTGATCCAGTCATCACAGTAAAAATGTTAAATCTCACACTGAAATCACAATATTGGTCAGAAAATTGCAGTTAGATTTTTTTTCCCATATCTTTTAGGCAGAAACTTGACGGCGTCCTGCATGTTCACACTGAAAAGCTGGTGGAGTGCAGAGCAAGTAAACTGAGACACATGTAATGATTGTTAATTGTTGTTTTTACAAAGTTGTCCTAGTGAGTAGCTGGTATTGTAGCTTGAGTGTGTTACTTGTTAAGACCTCATATAACCTTTCAATAAACCCTGCCTTTGGTTTAGATAATTATTAAAGCTTTTTTTTTCCTTCCCAGCTTGTGTAAGTGCTGTTTTGTGGTTGTGGTGAGCGGATGTAATTACAGACTACAAGTGTTAAAGATGTTGCTGGTTACAGCTTGAAGTGGGGATGAAGTCTTAAAGGTTTTTGCAAGGTCTTTAAAAAGTCTTAGATTGGTATTGAAATTAGCTTCAGGATTTATGCAAATACCCTGACACCAAAAAAAGAAAAACAAAAGCCACATCCATTCCAACAGTACTAGACTGGAAATCCCCTGTAGCTGGAAGAAGCTTAAGTGGAGTCAATTGTAGCACATTATAACCACAGAGATGGTGACAGCCTGAGTATTGACTCAGGCACAGCCTGAGTATTGACTCAGGCTGTCACTGGCATTTTCTCAGCATCTGAGCTGGATGAAAATAAATATTCAAAACAATAGTTATTCCTGAATATGGGTCATAAATACTGAGTTATTATTATGGATGCACAATATTGGAATTTTGGCCGATATCCGATATGCTGATATTTTAAAACTCATGTGGCCGATAACCGATATCGATACCGATACCAATACCGATATCAAAGCTAAAAAAGCAGTCATTGTAAATAGCAGTTTTGTTATCCGTTTCAGACACTTTGAAAAATAGGGATTGGAAAAATATCAATACACTGAAATATAGCGCTATTTTCATATGCTGTCATCAAATTGATATTTAAAAACGTGGTATTGATCTATTTTACTGACAAAATCTTGAGACTTCTTCGTTCTGTTAAAAACTCACTTTTATGTGAATTCTCTTGAGATTTCTAGTAAAACAGATCAATACTGCGATTTTTTAAATATTAATATGATATCAGCATATGAAAATATCGTGAAATTTTTTTAATTCTGACAAGATTTCATAACAGAACGATGAAATATTGCTAGATTTTGTTAGTAAAATACACCGATACAGCGTTTTTAAATGTCAATATATCAGCATTGGAAAATATTGCAATATTTCGGTGTATCGATATTTTTTCCTACCCCTAGTCTTTAGAAGTTTTAAAATCTGTAAAAAAGAAGTTTGGAGATTTTTTTTTTAGACTTTAGAAACAGCGGGGGGTAATCGGTTAAATATCAGTTAAATATCTGTGGGGTGGCTGATGTCTGATATTCAGTTTTAAGGCCAATACCGATAGGGGTCTAATTATATTGTGCATCCCTAGTTATTATCATATTACGAATGAGAAAAACTGTTTTAGCTGCAGCTTCTGCAACATCTGAACATAACCGCTATGACGCTGCATGTTTCTTTGTTTGATATGGAAACAATGTGGTTATGAGCGAACTGTTAGAAGAAAGATTTGCAGGGCTTTGTGTGATGGCAGGGCTCCAGACTGTTTCTGCATTGTTTGCACTGGTGTGCCAAATAGTTTAATTTGGGTTCACCAGCAAAAGATAGAAGTGCCACCCCACTTTTCAATGCATCACTCTCAGCAGCGCCTTGTTAATATGTTTTTAAAGATGTTTTTGATCATTGTATCAGGATCTGGATGAGTTCCCAGAGTCTGATGTGGCTCCCCTGCACCTCGCCCTGGCTGGTTGCCTGTTGGAGTATTTAAGCCCAGCTGGCTTTTTCCTCTTAGTCAGATTGTCAGATTCTGTTACTTTCCCTGCTTGGTGACGGCCACCTTCTTGACTTGTTTACTGCTTTTACAACCTGCTCCTGCTGTTGATGGTGCTGCACCATCAACAGCAGAACAGCTATGTCAGATGATATGAGGTGAGCCTTTATCTGCGCACACACTACATCTACCACATTGTGTATGTGTGTAAAAGTGTGTGCGAGTTTTGGCAGCAACAACTTAACACAGGACAGGAAGCAGCAGACCGGATAACTGAACATACTGCCACAGTTAAACATAGAAGCTTCCACACGTCCCATGTGTGAGCAGCAATTGATTAGGTCCTTTCCTCCCCTAAGGGAGGTGCACGCTTAGATATTAGAAACGGAAAAACACCAACAGCTGACTTCACTGCCATGCTGAGCCCAAAAGGAATGAGTGACAACAAGCTTTTTAACAATGTAGTGGAGTCCAAAGTCTGTAAAATGTAGTGGAGTCAAAGTGATAACTTATCACTGATGAGTTAAAAACAAAAAAAAAAGTATATATACTAAAAAAATGTACACAAGTAAATGTACTCCCTGACTGTCAGCCACTGCCCATTAACACATCTCTTTAAAGTTATGTGTCATTAGCTGCCGCTTTGCTCCTGTACACGGCTGAGTTCTCAGCGTGCCTGACACTCCCACTTCCACACCGTGATTGCAAGAAGATACAGAAGATGTCTTTTCATATCTGTTGCAGTCAATGAGACATAAAAAGCTGGTGTTCAGCCTGGTGAAAATCAGGGATCTTAGATCAGTGTTAGTCAAACCAAGTTCTTTGACAAAGTTAATTGGGATTTTTTTTTAGCTTTATCTGATTTAGTAGATGCAAACAAGAAGTAAATCAACTCAAACACACCAGCTCACACAAATAACTCCAATGTTACAAGACGTCAATATGAAAGAGTGTATAACGTAGTAAATCATCAAACTATGTGTAACCAAACTGGTTAAGTTGGTGTTCAGATCAAGATGAACAGATAACTAGTTTTTGTGATCTAGTCATCACAACAAAAATTTGATTTAATAAGATTTTAATCGTGATGCAAATAAATAATTTTAGAACTGTTGAGAGATGATTAACAGACAGATGACAGAAAACAGCTCGAAGAGGAGAGTTTAAATTGTAGGTATAAGTTATAAGTAGTTATAAGTTTGGCTTGCTTTGATTATCTATCTAACACCTGCTCACATTTCCTTTCTGTGGTCTGCAGCTTCCCTTATGTCCACTGTTGCCCAACTCCATTTCCCAGTAGAAGAGAGTGGCATCAACACAAAACAGCTAGAGAAGGAGGAGGAGTTGAGATTATTGGTTTGATTCTGTCTGACCTGTAAGAGTACAAAGTGTAACTTAAAACACAGCTGGGACTTTGATTCCAAGATGATGTTTATTTATTTATTATTCATTCCAGAAATGGGGGTGACATTTGTCTTGTTTTTGATTAATTAAAAGCAAAATTTGTTTTAAGTTGTCTGCCGTTTGTACTTGTTGCTTTCCTTAATAAGTAGGAGGGAAAATCATCAATCAAATAAAAAAAAAAAAAAATCTGAGATTTTATTTTTAGGCCATATCGCCAAGCCCTACCGGGTTTTCTTTCCTGCAGGCAGCCGACTTACAGTCAGACTTGGCTGAGTGCCCGGGATCATTAGTACAGCATTCAACTTGTTTTACTCTATCACTTCTCATCTGACATTTAATTTCTCCAAATAAGCATCAACACGGTCGTGTGCTATGTGCAGGGATCTCTGGCCTGCTCTGCTCCTTCATGTCAGTTTGATTAGGCCATGTTCACTGCAGGAGAAGTGTCCCAAATCCTACTTTTTCTCCATATGTAACCCATGTTGGATTTTTCTCTCTTTTCTGAGCTGCAGGAGACAGGACACAACAAGATCACATGTACACAGAAGACAGAACAGCATAGTAGCAGGATTTTGTCAGCTTTGATTGCACAATCTATGCTGACTTGTGGAGCATTCGTATTTACTCAAATAAATACACCATGCTGTGTGATGTCACGTCTTACTTTTGTGCTTGTTAGTCACTTCAGAGCTGTAGACCCATGCTGGAGGAGAAAACTGGATCCGATCATTAAAACCTGCAGTGTGAACGTAGCTTAGGAAGATAGAAAGAAGCAGCTACAGCAAGCAAGTCTACCAATTTCTAAAACTCATAGCAAAATTCAAAAGACCTGAAAGTGATTCTCACGTGTAGTTTCCTCTGACTGTGCATCCTCCGTAAATGAAGTTTATATGAATATAACAGTTGGCAGCAAATAGAAACCATTTTTAACCTGGATATGAAAAACTGAGAGTTTCAGCAGACCTGAAGATTTGTGAGGGGGATTTCCCTCCTAGTCAATATTTCTGCCTTTGACTTTGAATGATTTGAAAGATGGCAGCATTATGAGAAAGAGGAATGTCTGTCTTGACTGTGCCCACATCATCCAAACACTCTCTGAATCAATGCGTGACCTCAGTTCAAAGGTTGTGAGCTGCTGATATTTCTCCGACTCAGCAGCCCATTAATTTGGAAACCAGGTTGAATGTGCATGAAACGTTTATATAATGGTTGTTGAGAAGTTTTCTTGTGCTTTACTCCTTCATAAGCACCCCGTTTATCCGGTGGGTGTCAAGTTTCATCCAAGCTTACCAGTTTTTCCTTCCTTTTCGAAAAAGAGACATTTTAATGTGATGTTATCTCATCAACGCTCTGGAATGTGCAGCTGGCAAATGTGTGGAAACTAGAGTCGCTGTCAGACATCATGTTGACTGAATTATATTCAGCCTTTAAATTAGCCTTGCTGTAGCTCAGGTGGAGGAGCAGTCGTCTTTCAACCGGAGGGTCGGGGTATTGATTCCACGCTTCCCCAGACTACATGCCGAAGTGTCCTTGGGCAAGACACTGAACCCCAAGTTGCCTCCCGATGTGCCTATTGGGTTGAATGTGTGTATGATTGTGTGTGTGACTGGGTGAATGTGATATGTAGTGTAAAGTGATTAGTATGACTGGAAAAGTGCTATATAAGTACAGTCCATTTACCATAGCAATTATGCTCGTTTAACTTTCCTCCCCTTTATTGTTGTGATCAAACTAAACACTTTTGATTGCACTGTTTTCACCCAAATGTTTCCAGTTTAAGATGAGCTGTAATGGTCATTTCTTATATACTTCCCTCTCAAAGAGCTTCCATACTGTAAAAACTGTAACACAATGTCTTAAAGCTGCTGTGTAACATTGACTCATCTAAGTAAACATCAGTTATCTGACCTGAACAGTGAGGATCTTCCAGGATTGCTGAGGGCTTTTCTGGCCCACAGCTCTGAACAGAAATCCTCTGTTTGTTTTACTTTAGGTCTGATAAGTCTTCACAATTCTTCTTCAAAGAGTCTAGCTTAGAGGATTCTGTCTGTTATTTCAGCTAAAGGTTAAACTCTGTCCCCAGGACCCACTGCCCTGCATGCCTGCGATGTATTCCTTCTCCAACACCTGATTCACATTCATGACCTTCATCGAGTTCTTTGGAGGTCTTTTAACGACTCTTAATTATTTAATTCAGATGTGAACAATTAGGGTTGTTTCCAAGACATGCAGGGCAGTAGGTCCTGCTTCTGTCTGAGTGCTGGCGGCCCAGATGCAGCTTTGTTTTTGTGCATGTGCCAGTTTTGTGGGGGAAATTACATTTTACAGACTTTCCCTCTAATCTCTTCCCTTTTTCAAGCTCTGGCTAATTTTTTTAACTGTCTTTTCTTTCTAATAGTAACCACAATGGCTCCACTCCGCTGGTTCTGGCAAAGAGACGCGGAGTCAACAAAGACGCCATTCGGCTTCTGGAGGGACTGGAGGAGCAGGAGGTGAAGGGCTTCAACAGGGGAGCCCACTCCAAACTGGAGACCATGCAGATGGCTGACAGTGAGAGGTAAGCAGGGAGGGGGAAAGTGGAGAAACAATGTATTAGTTTCATAGCTGATGTAATGCAAATGTACAAAAGTCAATGACATACAATTTTTTTTGTGGATTTGTTGTTTGATTCAGTGATGACAAGTTAAACACTGAATAACAGCAGCCATGTTCAGATGCAGTGTGTGGTGGGGGGTGTCTGGCTTCTGGTTTCTTCCCATGAGTTCAGTTTGCGGCTGGGCCAAAGTGACTCAACAAGTGCAGCACAGTCGGCTTTCTATCCGTCATTAAAACTGTGGTTGCACACATACATGCACAATGTGATCTCTGTCCAGCTGTAGGCTGAAGCTGCAGCCAGAGTTTTTGTGTCAAAATCTGTCTTTGGGCTTCAAACCAGAGCATGAGGGGGAAGGATTCATCACACACACAGACACATGCGTGGGACTCCTCCACATGCTTACACACACACATCCTCAGAATAATTAAAGCCTTGTGTGGTGAAGTGGCAACTATAAAGAAGGTAAACCAGACACTGATCTGATTTCTTGAAGCAAAGCTGACAGACCAGATTAAGAAATGTCCATGTGTGTCTAGTGATGACTGCGGGCTGTGTATATGTGTATCACCTCAAACCATCTCAGCTCTCTGCAGGCTGCTTTGGTTAGATGACATCAGACAAGGAAAGTTGTTTAGATAATTTAAGGTTCAGATTATGG
The DNA here is from genome assembly GCA_023101725.1 of Atherinomorus stipes. Classification (NCBI taxonomy): domain Eukaryota; kingdom Metazoa; phylum Chordata; class Actinopteri; order Atheriniformes; family Atherinidae; genus Atherinomorus; species Atherinomorus stipes. Next base: position 237,544 of record JALJCO010002070.1, on the reverse strand, counting down.
ATTCAGGGTTTCCCACACAGACCAATGTGTGGCGCACCGCCACAGATTCAACTCAAGCGCCACAAATTGGAATTTGGAAGAAAAAAACCCACATCATACTGCTTCTCCCTTCATACACACATATACAGATGTGATGGAGGCATGGTACATGTCCCCCGCACTTTTTCAGCTGTTACAACAGTTTAATCTGTCATTAACATGGGGTAGTGTGGTTTTCCGAGCTTTTTTTGAGCGCACCATTTGGCATTCGCTGATGTCGGCATGCGGTAACAGAAGACGGTGCAGCTTGGTGTGCGTCAAGTCCAGCAAACCAGTCAAAGCCAACGAAAGGCAGAAAGCATTACATACAGTAGTAGGGCTGTGTGATATGACGATATAAGATCGTAAAGGTTTTGAACGTGCTGAAGATCTGCCAAAACACAAAGATCAAAGAACCGTCTGAATGCGGCTGTGTCTGTTACCACTACTTTTTTTGTCTCCCTCTCTGCGAATCACACGACGTCCTTGTCCACCTTATGTTGAGATGACAGACACTAATGAACCAATCAGAGCGAGCTAGTGTGTCAGGTTGCTTTGTTTAGCTCCCCCCTTTTTCCAAAAACACATGAGGAGAGCAAGCACGGCTGCTAGCAAGAGTATTAAAGTAAGGGGGTTGATCCTGAAAAACATTCAACTTCGGTCATGTGGAACTGGTTTGGATTTACCAAGTTTGCAAGGATGAGGTTTGTTCGTCTGATGGAAATACGACCAGCGTTTTTAAATCACGTAGGAGGCAGCAGCCTGGTCTGCAGACAGTCAGAAGGCGAGGAGAGCAGCAGACACACCTCCGCCTACACAAGTAAAACACAACGCTGACAGGCGTTCCACAAGGTAACTCAAGCCCTGGAGAGACATGTACCTCCACTTCAAATAAGAAACTTTTGCTTCACTCACTGCCAGGTGGACGTAGAAATGCTGAACGGACGTGACGGAGCTCAGAGCGTCTGCTTGAACCATACACACAACAGCTAAGCTAGCGTTAGAATTGTATTTAGCTTAACGGTTGTTCGTAAACTCTACCTGTTCACAAACCTGCTACTCCGATCTGACTGCTGACGTTTCACCACATATTCTGCTTGTGGAGATCATGATCTGTCTTTTAGGTGGTTTTAATGTAGTTTTTCATGTAGCTTCTCTTCCTCCTCTGTATGTAGCTTCTGACTACGTCACATAAGGCTGTCATCTCATTGGCTGCCCTGAAAGGTCAGAGGCAAACGAGGTCAAAGTTCAAATAATTTCCATTAAAAGTTGTGGAAAAGATGTCAAGTTTACATGGCGGCTGAAGTGTATTGTTTCACAAGAGGTGACATTTGTATTTGATGTGACTTTTCTTAAAAGCTGTCGATGTTTGGTTTTATTTATTGTATTTTAGTATTGATTGTATTTTAATGTTAACTTTCTCAAAAAATTGATGTCACTAGACTGGGGCTGCTTTGTTATGAAACATTTTTGCTCAGCTAAATAAAAAAGTGCTTGAACAGCACCTGTTTTCAGGGATCTTGTCCTTTTTCAGGGGTATTATTTTGAATGGGTAAATTGGTTTGTGTTACTTTTTATAACTTGCAAAATATTATTAATGATCTACATGGGGGGAAGAAATCTTGATAAAATTAAGATTGTGATTTTGCAAGGAAAATATTGTGATATATTTTTTTTCCTATATCGCCCACCCCTAATGTAGGGTCTTCACTAGTAAAGGAGAGATTGTAACTTGCTAAGAAAGATATCTATTTTGTGATGAAACCAGGTAAAGGTCTGACAAAAAAAAAGTTTTCAGTTGTCTTATACAGTATTTACTCTAAAGAACTAAGACTGAGCTGAATAATAATTTCTAATGCTTCCTGTAGCTCTAAAACTGACTCAGCAGACAACATTGAAGAACAACAGATCAGTGTACAAGGCTATATTTAAAATGGAAGCTCAGGAAGTGTTTGAACGCTGCCTGTTTCACACACTTTAGAAACACCCTGATGACCAACTCCACTGACTACCACGACACCACAACCCCTGATTCCCCCACCCAGCCTAACCAGGGGGGCACCACACATTGCTGCCTGGTCTGTGGGACACACTGATGGATTCATAAACTGTTCCCACATCCAATCATGGCTTAAATGAGACTGGAAATCAAGTGAAATTGTGATTATAGTTTAACTGCTGCTTTTATAAGTCTGTAGATAAGAGTCTGTTTATTTCTGCCAGTTTTAGTCACAAATCTACAAAGTTTTGTGCATCTGGTCTGAGGTGTTATTTTCAAAATCATTGACCATCTGTTCACATTCTGTAGATGCTGAATATGACATTCCTGGTTGGTGTCTTTTATCCCAGCAGGACACTGATCAAGGTTTGTGCCAAATGTGTAACACAAAAGGGATTTGTTTCTATTATGAGATGCATACCTGAGTGGTTCATCGTTTGCCTTTTGCAGTGCTTCTGGTATCTATTGTGGGTAAAGACGTTGCATTGAGATTTGAGGAGATGGCAGATAGTGAGATGTGACACTGACGGGTTGGCGGCTTGTTTATTGTGGATTATTGCCAGGGGTGGCCTGGAGATGAAATTCAGCCCAGGAGCTTGCACACACTGCAAAAACTCAAATCTTACCAAGTATATTTTTCTAATTTTTAGTCAAAATATCTCATCACACTCAAAATAAGACAAAATTACTTGAAGAGAAACATTTCAGTGAGATAAAGGAACTTGTTTTAAAGCAATGCATCTTATTTCAAGAAATCTTATCAAGAAAATGTTGCTTGTTCTACTGGCAGAATGTTTTTGCTTATTACAAGCAAGAAGAAAAAAAATCTCGACCACTCTTAGAATAAGTAAAAAAGACATGACATATACAACACATGCAGGAGTGTAAAGTTTAGAGATGAGGCAGAGTTGCATCATTTTAGTTTCCTCTGTCTGCATGTTAGCCAAACTGACCCCTGACACAGAAACAGGACATGTATGAAGACTAAGCTGAAGAACATGTCTGGTCTGATCATCTGCTGGAGAAGAGCATGGTGGTTGGTAAAGATATTATCCCCGTTATTATAATTTCTTATTGAAGTAATACGTGATCTTGTATTTCATGAATGTTCCCACTTTATATTGATCTATTTGATCTCTTTTTTTATTGATCAGACATAGTAAGGGATTGATTGAAGTGTTTCCCCCTATTTTTCCCAGTAGCTCCAGTTAAAGAGGAGATAATTCTCACCCAGTACGTCTTCCTGCTCTTTAGTTTTCCAGCTCCGTGTCGTATCTGATCATCTGCTGGAGAAGAGCATGGTGGTTGGCAAAGATATTATCCCCATGCAGCATGCATGCAGTTTTTTGCAGCTGAAAAAAGACAAAAAAGAGACAATTTAATTTGATAACTTAACAAATGAACTAATGTGTATTATCATCGGAGAGCTCATCTGGCAGTGATGTGAGCAGCATTACTCACAATTAAACACATTAGAAGTTGAGTGGGCCTCAGAATACGTGGTTTAGGTGTTACACTACATTATTTCGTTATTTACACAACATTTTGAGATGCACGCTCTCTGCTTGCCTTCTGGTGAGACGGTGCTCACCTGCATCTGCACATGCACGTTTTTGCTCATATGGCAGGAGAATTATAAACATCCACCTTGTGCAATCGGGAAATGCCGTCGTTTCCGAAAGGTGACATCCGGTTGTTTGGTTTTTTCATAGAACCCAACTGATTTAGTCAGCCAATGATTGTGCAAATTCTCCTTAAAGGAGTGATGACAGAGCAGTATAAACTATTTCATGTAGTCAATATTGCTGAATATGTTACTTCTTCAACGGAAAAAAAAAAGTCACTTTTTACAGCAGGGGATTGCTTAAAGCAACCTTTTGCAGTGTGTCCAAAAGCCTCTGGATACCCTACCAAAAGCAGAGGGACAAACCACAAAAATGATTTAAAATAATTCTTTAAATAATATTGGCATGGTTGCCCCTATCTATACACTTTTTTTAAAATAACGTTTTGGGCAGTCGCCCTGTTCCTATGCACCTGTGCTAAAGGTGTGCTGAGATTTATTCATTCTTGAAATCCATTTGTTCAAAAATTAATCCATGTTGAATGCAGTCAGACATGCTAGTGAGACTCACATCATGTATCAGCTCAGCAGTGGGAGCCGAGCAGAATGGAAGGTTGCTTGATGGTGTGCTTTAATTGGAGCAATTGAATTACGTAGAATGATGAAACTATGTCAAATGATAGGCTGCTGTCTGATTCAACCGTTTCTGAACAGAGAGAGACAAAGCTGACAGACCATAAACAGGAACTTTGATTCTCACTCTGGACATTCACATGGCCTCATCAGTGCACAACAGATCATATTATACACCCAAAACTCAAGAAAAGGGAAATTTGATGTCATGGCACCTTTAAAAATTTAGTTTGTGTGTGTATTTTTTATTTTTTTTTTTCTTTTATTATTTGTTTTCCCTTCCTCCCCCGCCTGTCCGCCCGTTCTTTTTTTTTTTTCTTTTTTTTTCTTTGATGTTCTTTTCGTTTTTTTTTCTTTTCTTTTTTGTTCTCTCTTCTTTTTTCTCTGTTCTTCTCTCCGTTCCTCTTCCTCCGTCTCTCTCTCTTTTTGTATTTTTTCCTTTTTCCTTTTTCTTTTCTTTTCTCTTCTCTCCCCTCCTCCTTTTCTCTTCTTTCCTTTTTTCTTTCTTTCTCCTCTTTCCTTTTTTTCTTTCTTCTTCCTCTTTCTCTTCTTTCTCCTCTCTGCTCCTCCTTTTTTTCCCCTTCTCTTTTTCCCCCTCTTCTCCTTTCTCTCCTTGTTTTTTTCCCTTCCTTTCTCTTTTTTTTTTTTTTTTTTTTTTTTTGAGAGAGGTCTGTAATTTTCATTATACTGTAGGTTCACTTCAGCTATGATATAGAATAAGGGGGGGGGGGGGGGGGTCAGGAAATCCCATTGTAGGTTTTTTTTAAAGAATTTATTTGCAAATTATGGTGGAAAATAAGTATTCAGTTAATAACAAAAGTTCAACTCAATACCTTTGTTGGCAAGACAGAGGTCAAGCTTTTCCTGTAAAGGCCCATTTATGCTCCCTTATGTAGGTAAATGGCAACGTTCTCATACTTCCATGCGTCTTCTGTGTTCCCATTGCTCACAAACCAGTTTGTCTGCTAGGCGGCAGTGCTGCCTGTCCCTGTGTCCTGGCGATGTGATTTCGTATAAAAGTGTATCTTTGGACACACTCGCACAGCCTCTCCTCAAAAGCTCCATCCATGTCTACAGTTTATGTGGCGTCTTCTTTCTCAGGTGCTTTTATTGGGCTATTTGACCCTGGTGGTTTTTCTGTTGTTTTCTTCCGGTTCCTGTTCTTCTTCTCTGATTTTTTACTGCAAATCAGCTCCAGAGCTCAACCATGACCCCGCAGTTTCTGGTGGTATTGCTCCGTCTTCTACGTCGAATGACGGACCAATAAGACCCTCAAATGCACCAAATTACGACGCAGACGACGGACAAAACTGTCCCTCTGCGTATCCGTCTTTTGCATCGAGCATGAATGAGCCTCAAGACTTCACCAGGTCTACACACACTCTGGCTGGTATTTTGGTCCATTCCTCCTCTAAAGCAGTGATGTTTTGGGGCTGTCGTTGGGCAACACAGACTTCCAACTCCCTCCACAGATTTTCTATGGATTTGAGGTCTGGAGACTGGCCAGGCCACCCCAGGACCATGAAATGCTTCTTATGGAGCCACTCCTTTGTTGCTGTAGCGGTGTGTTTGGGATCATTGTCCTGCTGGAAGACCCAGCAACTTTCCCCCTTACATGCTCTCACTGATTTGGCTTAAAACCTCACCTTACATGACCCTGTTCATTCTTCCCCTAACACAGATCAGTCTTCCTGTCCTCTTTGCAGAAAAACAGCCCCAAAGCATGACATTTCCACCCGCATGCTTCACAGTAGGTATGACATTGTTGGGATGCAATTCACCATTTTTACTCCTCCAAACATGGCAAGTTGGGTTTTAACAAAACTTAGATTTTGGTTTTATCTGACCACACAACATTCTCCCAGTCCTCTTCTGGATCATCCATATGCTCTCTGGCAAACTTCCGACAGGTCTGGACATGTCCTGTCGTGGCCCTGCAGGATGCGAGTTGCTCTCTGTGTAGTGTGTTACTGATTCTATCAGAAGCACACTGATTTTTTTTTTTATTATTATATTAATATTAATATTTTATTAATATAATACTAATAACTAGACTTATTATTTTATTTAATAAGAAGGAGAATCAGTAATGTGTGTTACTGTGTAGTGTGTTACTGATAGACTCAGTAACGTGTGTTACTGTGTAGTGTGTTACTGATAGAATCAGTAATTTCGTGTGTTACTGTGTAGTGTGTTACTGATAGAATCAGTAACGTGTGTTACTGTGTAGTGTGTTACTGATAGAATCAGTAATGTGTGTTACTGTGTAGTGTGTTACTGATAGAATCAGTAATGTGTGTTACTGTGTAGTGTGTTACTGATAGAATCAGTAATGTGTGTTACTGTGTAGTGTGTTACTGATAGAATCAGTAACGTGTGTTACTGTGTAGTGTGTTACTGATAGAATCAGTAACGTGTGTTACTGTGTAGTGTGTTACTGATAGAATCAGTAACGTGTGTAAATTTTTTTTCCCTCCGCTTGGGAAATTTCTTGGCTTCCCTTTTTATTTTTTCCCCCCGTTCTCCCTCCGTATTGTGCCCCTTTTTAACCCCCAAAAACCACCAATTAACCACCAAGGTTTTTATTTATTTACTGTGTAGTGTGTTACTGATCGAATCAGTAATGTGTGTTACTGTGTAGTGTGTTACTGATAGAATCAGTAACGTGTGTTACTGATGCATTCTCCATTCTGGCGAGTGCACTTTTGATTTTCACTTTTGCGGGTGAGCTTGTTTTCTCGCGACTCTCAGTTCTAGATGAGTTTCCCACAGCACACCAGACCTGACGCATTTTCCCAACCCTCTGGAAGTCTCAGGCTCTCTACAACCCCTCTCACTTTCCCTGATGCTCAAAGGAAACACCCTCCCTCCCTCTTGAGATTGTGTGGAGAAACCAATCTCCCAAACTATTTCTTCTCGGTTCCAAATCCTCCATCATTTTCTTCTTCTTCTCTCATCCACACCTTCCTCCGCTGTTGATCTGATATCTCTCCTCATTTTCTTACTTCCATAAATCTCACTTTTTATTCTCCCCCATCTCCCCCTTTTAATCCTTCCCCTATCACACCCCTTTCAGTCTCTTCTGAATGAAATCCTTCCACTTCTGCTCTGCTGTGGATTTCTTGTTTTTTCTTCTTTTTTTTTTTTTCTCCTCCACCCTTCCCTCTCCTCTCGGAGACACGACCCACGCCCTCCCCAAACCCTAGTCTCTACCCTCAGCCGGCGGTCTGGAGGGGCTGGTGTGGCTTGGTTACGGGGTTACGTTGTTAATCTCAACCCCGCACCGCAAGTCTTCGAATACTCAACTCCGCAACCACTTGCCCCACAAAAGCCTTCCTACAAGCACTTTCAAGCCTATTACCACTAACTCAAAACCACATGGCGGCGTGGAGGCGTAGCTGCGCTTCTTGCCTCTATTTTCTAGTGGGAAGGGGATAGTCCTGGTTCGAAGCCATCAGCTCACCAACACCCTGAGACCCCCACTCCCCCCCCTCCAGATCTGCCACCTCCCCTTCCTAAATCAAAAAACTTTTACACATCCCACTTCCAACATGAAACACTACACTCTCACCATCAACACCCCATTGCTTTCTTTTTTCCTTGAAAAATTTAAAATTCTCCACCCCCACACACCCAGAATCCCTTATTATTTTGTTATTGAACCCACAAAACCCAACTTCACTTCGTCACTTTATGATAATTATTTTTATTTTTATTTTTCTCTTTATTACTAACCCTCACAGCCCCACCTTTCTCTTTTTTTATATATAAGAAACACAAGGAAAACCATTAATGTCTTAAATCAATGCTTAGATTGATTTAACAAAGTGATCAGTCTCAGGACGCTTTCATGAGTTCTCTGTAGTGTGTTACTGATAGAATCAGTAACACACTACACACCCCCCCCCCCCCCCCCCCCCGTAACACACTACACAGTAACACACTACACACTACTCTTCATAACATCACAGACACAGGTCGGTTCTTTGGAACGGGCATTTATTTACAGGCACACCAACTGTGGTATCCATCACCATGTCTCCATGCCGTAAGAACTTAGCAAAATTATAATAATAAAAATAAACAAAATAATTTTAATAAAATATCCTTCTTTGTTGTGTAAGAGGGTTTAAGTCCGTGAAACTTTTTCATTTCTCTCTCTGTCTGAGCGGGACAGTTTTCAGCTTCATGTCCCGGTGGTTTACTACGAGATCTCGCGAGACTAACCTCAAATAACGCGAGATAATGACTGTAAAGCCTTATAACATAATGGCAGGAAATAAGTCGATAAACATTTGCAACAGAATAAAAAACACAGTTTGACTTATGTTTACATGAAGTATGAAATTAATATAAAACTTACAAAATATTAGACAACTTTTAATTACAAAACATGAGCACTTAACAACACTTACACTGATGGTAGCCGTTATACAGATAACCAGTTCAAACAGGTGCCATTAATAAAGATAACGAGTGGAGGGCAGAAGAGCTTGTTAAAGAATTAGTTAAGAGTCTGTGAAAGTCTGTGGAAACTTATTTTCCACCATAATTTGCAAATAAATTCTTAATAAATCCTACAATGTGATTTCCTGGATTTTTTTTTCTCATTCTGTCTTCTTGGTTAAAGCATACCTATGATAAGAAAATGACAGACATCTCTCATCTTTCTAAGTAGGAGAACTTGCACAATCAGTGGCTGACTATATACTTTTTTGTCCCATTGTATCTGCAGGCCGATTATGGGGTCTCGCCTGTTAATCAGCATCAGCAAACAATATGTGGCAATGTTTACTTTCATTTGCTGCAAACACACACACACACACACACACACACACACGCGCGCGCGCGCACACACACACACACACACACACACACACAAACCCTTCTGCTGCACAGAAATACTTCTGCTCTCACTCTCACTCACTCTGTGTGTGAGTGAGCTCTGTCAGTCTTCCTCCAGTCTTTGCACTCACAGAATAGCAGAGTGCTGGTTACACACACACACCCATACACACACACATACACCATGCTGCTGCACTTCATTTTGTGAAGCACCAGCGTAAGGTCCGCTGTGTTGTCCTCTATGGGAGAGTGGCAGTTGGCAGCAGATCTGGGGCGCTGGTGGAAATCCCCCAGTGAGATGATCAGGCAGAAATACAGCAAAGTTTTACCTCTGCTCATATGTTCAGAGTTGTAGCATTTTAATGTTGTGTAAGTTCTTGCTTAGTGAGATAAAGATGTATGCAGCAGGTTAATAAAAATTTATATTAAAAAATAATTATCTGGTTTGGGTGAGAGATGTTCAAGATTATACCAAAATATTTATAAATAATTATAATATATAAGTTTTTATTGATTATTCTTTATCCTTCCCCCTTGTGCCTTTTTTATTGTTTGTACGGGATCCGGAAACGGGGTTTTTTTGGGTTGTGGGTAGACGAGTATTAGGATAACCCTTTTCCCAGAACACGACCTTCCCCCGTGACTTTTTTAACTCGTTATAACCCTCTCTTCTTTTGCTCTCTTTGCCTTCTCCTCTCCCTTTTTTTTCCCCCACCACCTTTTTTTTTCTTCTATTAACTCCCATCTCCACTGTTTTCTGCTATTGGGGAAACTGGGAATAGTTGTAACACTCTTAGTGGTGAGAGTAGTGATGTCATCACCACACTTTTCAGCCACTTGCAAACTGAGCTAACTAGCAAAGCCCAGTGTCTCAGAGTTGAGCTTTAGCTGATTAGCTCAAGTAGTAGTTTCTCTAGTTTAATTTGATGTGTTGCCTTCATACGAGCTTTGAAACTAAATGCTACAAAGGGTTGGCTTGTTCATGGCTGCCTGTATTTTGCCTTTGGCCATTTGCTTAGTTGATGGTATCTTTGTAAGTATTTCTGCGCCTTAAATACACATTGTTCAAAAGTGTTTTAGACAGCTCAGCTGTTCATCTGATTTTTTTTTTTTTTTTTGTCTGCTTACTGAGTAGTCTACGGCATATTTGCATCACACTTCTCTACGGCTGTCACAAACGATTATTTTTATAATTGATTAGTCACTGATTGTTTTGTCAATTAGTCGACTATTCGGATCATTCCAAAATTGCAGCATATTTACAGTACCGGTCAAAATTTTTGACACTTTCTCATTGAATTTAATGGGAGAGTGTCCAAACTTTTGACTTGTAGTGTGTGTTTTTATTCATCTCAAACTATTTAAGAAAAGATGACCAGACAGAAAAGCAGACAAGGCAGTGGAAGGTACAGAGACGATTTTGAGAGGAAAAACAAAGCTTATAAACAATAAATGATTAGTCAATTATGAAATTGGTCACAGACTGTTTTGGTAGTCGACTATTAGCCGATTAATAGACTAATCGTTGCAGCCCCACACCTCTCAAATTGTCTGTGGGTTGTTTCATGGATCTTTTAAGTGTTCAAGTGTATTTTTACATTAACCTGTTTCAAACTACGAAACATACAGCATTTCATATTTAATTCTTTGATTTATTTTATTTCATATTTTTATTGCATTAATTTTTCTTTCATATAATGAATTTATACTTTTTGTTTAGTTATTTTTGTAGTTTGACAAGTGTATGGCACCTTTATTTTTCATTAAAATGCTATCTATCTGTATATCTCACCTCCACTCCCTATCTCCATACACCTTCATTTCAATAGCTTTATTGGCATGACAAGACAGTGCTTATATTGCCAAAGCATATAACAATACAAAAATATCAAGCATATATTTATCATATCAAACAAACATTCAAAAACAGATCATTTTGATCACAACATACATATTGACAGAGTATGTATTTAGCACATAACAGAGTTTTATGGTGTTTCCGTGGTCATCCCTCAGTCTAGGACACATACTCATCTGCTAGTCTGCAGCACTTTGGTTTCTCACCTGAGATATATTTTACTATCTTTCCATCTGGGAGTGACTGAAATTCTGCACAGTGGTTTTTAAATCTGGGAAAGTACATTTGTCTAATGTCTTTATATTTATCACGGTGGAGTAGGAAATGTTGCTCTGTCTCTATTTTTCCCGATGAGCAGAGCGAGCAGTCTGTCCTTCCTGGGAGTCCAGGTCTGTCTGTGTCGACCGGTTTCCAGAGCCAGACTGTGTCCGCTCAGTCTGTATCTGGTCAGTCTTCTTTGAGGTAATCTGCCACAGTGTACGGTCTGTTTAAGGCTGAATAACAGTCCATTCTGCTCGGCCTCTTTGTGCTGTCCTTCCAGCGGGTGATGTATCTCTCTGTGTTTGTGATCTGGTTGGGCCGGATGGTTTGGGGTCTATTCTGAGGGTCTGGTGTTGAGGTCAGAGAGCTGAGAGTCAGGGCGAGCTGACAGGGGACTTTTCTCCAAGTTTATCTCGGGATTTTAATGCTTTGTAGTGGAAGCTCTGGGGGTCACTTGTTTTTAGGTGGTTGAAGAATTTGATGGTGTTTGTAATTTGTAGGGGATACTGACCCAGTTCTGCTCGGCAGGCATTATTTGGGATGTGTCTCTGCAGGTGTAATATGTTTCTATAAAATTCAACAAACAGTAGAATTTCTCGATTGGGTGATTGTCCCAGTCAGTGAATTTTAATTGTTTACTGAGTGGGCCCCATATTTCACTAACATATAGAGCAATGGGTTATATTACAGATTTAAAGATTTTTAACCATGTTTGAATTGGAATATCTGTTTTGATATTTATTTTAATTGCGTAAATTGCCCTTCTCGCTTTGCCTCTCAGCTCATTCACAGCCATTCAAAAATGACCTGATGACCTAATATTGAAATATAAATGTGTAATTTTTTGCATGCTCTAATTTGACTTTGTCTAGATATAATTAATGTTTAAGGCTGTGATTCCCAACCTCTTTTGGAAGATCAGTATTTTAGTTTTGTTCAGGTTAACAGTCAGAGCCCAGGTGCGACAGAAACTTGTCAGGAGATCCAGGTGTTGTTGCAGGCCTTCTTTGGTAGGAGACATTAGAACTAGATCATCGGCATATAGTAAACATTTGATTTCAGTGTTTTCTATGGTGATTCTGGGGGGGCGTAGCGTATTCCAAGTTCATAGCCAATTCATTTATATAAATGTTGACTAGAGTAGGAGACAAACTACATCCCTGTTTGACACCATGTTTTTGAGGGAAGAAAGTTGTTGGTTGCCAATATTCACTGAACATTTGTTGTTTGTATACATTGATTGAATGACATCATATGTCTTTCTTCCAATACCCGTTTCAATTAATTTGTACATAAGGCCACCATGCCAAATTGACTCAAAGGCTTTTTTAAAATCTACAAAGCATGAACAGATTTTTCCTTTGTTCTGATGTACTTGCTTGTCGATGAAGGTATGGACAGTAAATCTGATGTTCGATATTTTGGGAGAAATCCAATTTGACTTTTGCTCAGAATATAGTGTTCAGAGATGAAGTTTAAGATTTTGCTGTTAACTATGCTGCAGAATAGTTTTGCCTAGTTGCTGGATGCACAGATCCCTCTGTAGTTATTTGGGTCAAACTTGTCTCCATTTTTATATATTGGGGTTATCAGTCGTTGCTGGGAAAGTACCTGCATTCAGAATGATATTGAAAGCTTTTAGAATAAGCCAATTGGAATTTGTCATCTGTGTATCTGATCATTTAATTGAAAATGGCATCTGTACCACAGGCCTTTTGGGGTTTAAGCTTTTTTATTTTGTCTTTAAGTTCTGTTTGTGTAATCGGGGTGTGGATGGGTTTTGGTAGTCTTTAATTGTTGATTCAAGGGTTTTTCATTTCTCTTCCATCTCTTGTTGGCCTGGGTTACTTGTTATTTCGCTGTAGAGGTTAGTAAAGTGAGCGGTCCAGGTGTTACCATTCTGGATTGCCAAATCATCATTGGGTTTTCTGTTAAGTTTATGCTAATGCTCCAGAATTGATTTGACTGTATTGATTCTTCGATTAAGTTCAGCTTTCTGTTAAGCTGTTCTTTTTTTGTTTTCAGGATGTGTTTGTATTGTCTCAATGTTTCTCCATAAAGAAGGCGTATACTTTGGTTACTTGGATCCCTGTGTTTCTGATTGGATACATTTCTTAGTTTTTTCCTTAGATTTTTACAATAATTCTCAAACCATTTTTCAACATTTATTCTTTTTTGGTTTGCTTTTTTTCCTTTAAATTTGCAAGTTTAGCTGCTTTCTCAAAAATGACGTTTATGTCTTTGTAAATTACACCTTTATCATTGTAAGGGAAGGATATGTTTAGAAATTTATCCAAGAGTGATTGATTTGCAGACTATTAATTGCCTTCTGGTAGCTGTCAGCACTGCTGTCAGCCATCTGTGCTGGATAGAGGGGTGCAGGTTATTGAGTTGTAATGCTTTGTGGATGGAGTTTGCTCTGCTCAGATTGTTATTTTACTATGGTCAGACAGAGGAGTAAGGGGACTGATTGTGAACGCCCTGATACATGTGAGATCAAGCTCAGAAATAAAATAGTCAACAGTACTACTGCCCAGGGATGAACTGTAGGTGTATCTACCAAAAGAGTCTCCTCTTACTCTGCCATTAACAATGTAAAGACCTAGTGTACAACAAAGCTGAAGGACTTGTCTCCCGTTTGTGTTGGTCACTGTCATAGCTGTTTCTGGTGGAATATGTGGGTTGGATAAGGTTGTTGCTGCCCAGTATGTGCACATCTCCATGGCTGTCTACAGTGTCCCTCTGCTGTTCTAGCATTCAGGTCACTGCAGATCAAGATATTACCTTGGTTTTGGAAATTGATAATCTCTTTTTCTAGTATGGAAGCTCTGCTCTTTGAAATGGGATGACTCGGAGGGGGAATGCACGTGGGGCAGAGGAATATGTCTTTATCGGTTGAAATCATTTCTTTTTTAATTCTTATCCAGATATAAAATTCACCTCTTTTGATTAACTCTATTGAATGGGTATATTCAGATTTGTACCAGATTATCATTCCTCCAGATTCTCTCCCCTGAGTGACTCCTTTTGATTTAGTGGATGGGACAATTACTTCCCTGTAACCTATTGGGCAACCACTGAAACTGTCTCCTTTACAACACGTTTCCTGGAGGACAACAATGTCAAAATCATTGATCTTCTTCAGAAAATCTGCATTTTTACTTGTCAGATCAAAAGTTGAGGACCGGAGGCGCTGAATATTCCAACAAGTTATAGAGAACGATTTCATCAATTGGCTACTTCATGTCAGAAAAAATAGGGGGAAAAAAAAACTCCCACGGGTAAATAAATCAATCAATTAATCAATAAATAAAGTATTAAAGATAAGAGTGAGGTGTAATGTTTAATTTTCAAAGAAGTTGGCCATATATGCAAATGCTTGTGAAGTATGTGTGTATCTATCTCTCGCGCTCTCTGACTCACCACTCATATCTCAATTTCAATTTAATAAGCTTTATTGGCATGAATGTTGGTTTACAATATTGCCAAAGCTGTCACAATTTCAGAAATATAATCACAAAAGTCAAGTACAATGAGAAAAATCACAATAAAAAAGTCACATTACAATTTTGCTAATACAGTAGTATTTCTCAAAATATGAAAGATACAACCTTGCTTAAATTGTTATCAATTGATGTTGGATATCGGAAATTAAGAGTTGGACAATATTGGATATCGGTAGAAAAGCCAATATGGAGCATCCCTAATAATAATAGTAATAATAATAATACATTTTATTTGGAAAAGCGCCTTCTCAAACAAGGGGCAAACTCCGCCTCAGAACAGTGAAGCTCTCTTCCGCATTGTATTTAGTGTAATCCTCCCTTCATCCGCTAGGGGCTGGCTCCAAGAGCGAGCAAATCCCCATAGACTCCCATGTTAAAAACGCCGACTTCACAGCAGAAATAAACAGGTTTACAGCCTGGTTCAAAAAATCATTTTAGGTTTATTAGGTCACGTTTACCTTCATGTCAACTGTGAGGGGGGTGAATTTTTTTATAACTCATTCGTTTAGATGTTATTTATTCTTCAAATTACACATAATTAAGGGCGTGTCCTTATGACAGACCGGAAGCTCCGCCTGCCGACCGGAGGCTCCTAGTTAGCTCCTTCTTTGCTCTTAATAAGGTCTCAGTTTGTTACAGAGTCGCACAACGGCGGTGTTTAGTCAGCGAATTGCAAGTCTAAGCATGTCTTACCTTAACCATGCCGCTTAGGGGGCTTATCTTTGTTAGCTCCTCTTAGTTTCGTGTTAGCTCAGTTAGCGTTTAGCCCACAGTACGTCAGCTGTCAATCATTTGTCCCGCGGCCGCGCTGTGCCCATTTTAGGATTTTCCTGGAGTGACGACGTACGTGACACGGCAAGATGGCGACGATAAGACACGCCCAACTGGCTTCACATTTCTCTATTCAGAAGAGACCGGAAGCTACGTCCAGTAATTATATACAGTCTATGTTCTCAAAGCACCCAAGAACACTGTACAAGTGGATAAAACATGAACAGTAAGGAAAGGTGGAAGGTGTGGGGTAATCGTAGTGAGTGGGCAGTTTACTTTGGGTCAGTTCCAGCAAGCAGACCCCCGCCACCCAAAGTAAATATTTTTGTTGTTTTAACCCCTGTGTTTATATTGGCTCAGAGAGGACATGTTGATGTGGTGTGTGTGTGAACAGAAGAGCTGCAGTCAGCTCTGCAGTAGAAGATGTTGAGCCTCCTCTCCTCCTTCGGTGACACCAACCACCTCCTCTGTGTGTTGCAGTGCGATGGAGAGCCACTCCTTACTCAACCCCAACCTGCAGAGCAGCGAGGGCGTCCTGTCCAGCTTCCGGACCACCTGGCAGGAGTTTGTGGAGGACCTGGGCTTCTGGAGGGTCCTGCTGCTGCTGGTGGTCATCGCCCTGCTCTCCCTCGGCATCGCCTACTACGTCAGCGGGGTCCTGCCTTTCTCCACCAGCCAGCTGGAGCTGGTGCACTGAGAGGAGGAGCGTTGAAGTTGTAAAATAAACAAGTGAAGTTCTGCTTTCTGCTCCGTTTGTACTGAACAAAAACCTGAATTTAGTTTATTTGCTGCCCAGATTTTGTCTCAGCATCATGACTCTGATAGTAAAAAGCTATAAAACAAAATGAACTGAAGCAGGTTTGATGAGTTGGAGTATTGAGGTCAGTATTATGTAACATCTCTCTAATACTGACATCTTCCTGAGAAATGATGATCTTACTTTATTTAACACAGTGACACTTTCTTGTCTTACACCTCGTGTTTCCTTCATGCTGTGTTCTGTTACAAGCTGTATATTGCCAATGTTTTGTACCTTTATTTTCATGGTGATCTCCTCAGTTATTTATCAGATATCCTGTTGATTTTCCTGCAAACTGAACATGTTACAGTCCTGCATCCCTGCTGTCTGCACCACCTGCACCTGTCATAACTTAAAACTTGTGCAGGAGTCAGACTGTTTGCTACTGAGTAGAGAAACATCTTGATTGTGTGCCTTTTAAAAAGAGGTTTCCTTTTTTCCAGCAGCTTATGAAGACATTCCCGCCTGAGTTGCTTAAAAACCAGTTGTACTAAAACACTACAGACATAATGTGTTTAACCTGCAGGATTACCACTGCACATCAATGCTTACTACTTATGTTGTATATTCTTTTGTTTAAATTGTTTCTCTTTGGTTTTTTTCCATGTAAATTAAAGATTTGAATGAAATCCTGAAGATAAATAAACTCATGAATGATTGTAGTCTCCAAAGAGAGGTCTCTTGTTTCAATTCAAGGTTTATTAATAAAATCTAGAAACACAAGTTCACGGATCATATACAGCACAAGAAAAGAAAGTCAAACATATGAATCTACAAAAGGATTTAACTGGATTATCTTTCTGGTTTTGATAAAGACGGGTATTCTTGTCAGTCCACTTAATTTAAGTTATACCCTGTAACTTTTGGCAACTATGGGCCCTAAACCTGTAACTTCCAGGCACCACAACTGTCGCAAAATTAAACCAACTCTTCTGCTTTTTGGAATTGTGTTTGCAGACTACTTTGATCAGCTAATAGAAAGTTGTTGAGCAAAGGAATCGACAGATACAGATTTTTTTCAGGCCGATACCAATATTTTCTCATCATCCTCGGCCAATGGCCGATACAACCTGCCAAAATTTGGGTCCGATACTGCATTTGACTCCCAAATTCATATAATGAAGGATACAATGAAAAATAACTTTACAACTCTGTTAATATAAGAAAGAACAAAGCATTTCAAGTAAATACATAAAGAAGAAATAGTGCACTTGTAAACAAATATTAAATAGAAACATTTAACTTGTTATAAATATATATTTAAAAAGTCTTTAAATTATGCCGAGTGGGAGTATTGGGTAGCACGCCTGACGTATCGGCTGATACAGATACTGTACCAGCAAAAAACGCAAATATAGGCCGGCCGATGTATCGGTCTTTCCTTATCGAACCATAAAGCAAAGTGCTCCATGTCACATGATCTAATGAGAGACATCCACTCCTGCAAAGTTACAATGTCTGTTTTTTGAGGAGGGCAGTCCCCCTCAGATTGAGCACCAACATGTGTCAGGTGCTGTATGTTGACCCCAGAAATCATCTATTACTACTTGCATTGATAATGATATTACAATATTTGGGTCAAAAGTTGCATGGTATCACTTAAATAACCAAAAATAAGGTAAAATTTTACTTTAAAAAAATATATAGGATAACTTGTGAAAGACTGTATGAGCAAGAGCAAGGGATTTAGAAAAAAAATCTACACAGAAATTAAAATTATAAAGTCAAAAGAAACTTTCTGGTTGTAGAAAATCTATCATCATCCTATTTTGCAGTCATGATCCATATTTTACCAGATTCAGTGAAAACAAAAAGTAAAACAATAATAATCATATAAACTATTAGGCATATTCTCCATTATGGGTTTGCTGCGACATGAGTAACGCCGCTGGGCTGGCAGCCTTGGATGTCAAACCTGTTGTACTTACACTGGGCACACAGCCTGCATTAGATAGCACGAGAGCACTCCCTCCCACAGACTCATAAATCTGTAGTCCCGTCCCTCCCACCTCGTATATGAATGACTGTAACCCGCCCGGGTTCTAGTCTCGCAGTCGCTTGAGGACTTTCAATGGCTCCGCTCCGAGCGCTACCTCTCTCCATCTTTGCGATCTTTCTCTTTGTTGCTGACAAACCAGATGTTGCAGCATCTGTTAAAGTTTTTTTAGGAGAACCTTTTGCGTTTCCTAAAAACTGTCAGGCAGGAGAAACGGGCTCTCTGCGTCACCGTTTCATCCCGCATAAAACGGTGGAGGTGGCGCACTTTAACGCCGGCGTATGGACAGCATGCAGCGGCTACACGGACCGGATCAGACGGAACTCCTCCATCGTCTTCGACCCCGTTGTTTTTAATGACAATGGAGGAACGCACGAGTTAACCTGCGAAGATGAGCGAGGCGTAAAACGGGAGGAGATCGTCCAGCTGGAAGTTTCACCTTATACTGTATACGTCGTCTCTGAGGGGGGGACCGCCATCCTCCCGTGCCACTTCATAACCACTGGGAAAACTGGTTTGATCGTGCGATGGGAGAGAGATGGAAAAGTTCTGTGGGAGAAGAAGTTAGGATCCCATGAGGAGGAACAAGCTTCTAGCAGGATTTATGTATCACCTGCCGGGTTTTCAGACGGAAACCTGTCGCTGATCATTGAGAGGGTTCAGATGGATGATCAGGGTTTCTACTCCTGCTCTGTCAGAGATGATGAAGAAGCAGACTATCAGCCGGGAAATCCTGCTGTCATTAAGATGACGGTCAGTAAGAAGCAGGTGCTGTTCAGCTACACTCCACCTGCTCCCACTGTGAGAATGATCAGTATTTCCACACACAGGAGCGTCTGGAAAAGCAAAGTAAGCATCCGAGATGTTTGAATTAAGCTTTTTTTCCCCCTATTTGTCTTCATAGCAATCACAGGAAGAAAAGGCCTACTACTGGTTCGCCGGTGGGATTGTGTTGGGTTTTGGCCTGTGTGCAGTCCTAATCTTGCTTGGATGGTGGTGTTGCCGTCATTCCTGCAGATCATCCTCTCTCCTTGTGATGCTGACCTTCTACATGTATGTAAATGTTCTCCTGTTAATGAACCAGCTGCTTTTAAAACAATAAGGACCGGTTTCAGAGACAAGGACCGGCCTTTGTAAACACATTTAAGTCACGTTCTTATATTCGGGTGATGGTTATTTTAGTCTGAGACTATGGAGTCCCAGATTGAGATCAGTAAATCTGCTGGTGAAAAAAACTTGTGACTGAGACAAAACAACACGTAGCTGTGTGTTTATGTGATTTCGGGCCTTTTTGTGTTCCTGATGAATTTTAAGAAAAAAATATAAATGTAAATGTTTTAATGGTAAAATTTCTCACGTCTGTCTAAAATCTCACATTTATGTATGGAAGCCCATTTCCGCCACTCTGATGAAAAAAAAAACATGCTGTATCTCATAATTATGACTTAGCTATCTCATAATTATGAGATAGTATCTCATTATTATGAGATACTATCTCATAATTATGACTTAGCTATCTCACGCCTATAAGTTGATCTATGCGATCACTGAATCTAGCACAGCACAGGTGAGGACTCGGACTGAGCTGGTCGGGCGGTCAGCAGCAGGTTGCAGCGTACTGGAGTCAGAGCCCCTGGCTTATAGGAGTCCTCACAAATTAAGAGGACCAGTCAATAAATAGGCGATTAAGTGCATTTTGTGTCTTTGCTTCTATTTCATGTTTTTAATCAGATGTTTGAGGGCCAAATGTTCCATATTACAGTTTCCATTCATTAATACTACATGGTTCTCACTCTATTGTTGCAAATCAATGCAGAAGTGTGCCAGCGAGGCTGTAACGACCTTTCAGACTTTACGCACGGAGTTACATAGTTATTAATCCTAAATGCTGCATCCTGTCTCACACCGCTGGCATGACTCGGCTCAGGAGCAACTGGCAAAATCTCGATCGATCTGCCAGCTTCCTTTGGAATGTCCCCTTTGCCAGGAATCCCAGCGTGGTCGCACCTGGAGGAGCGATGACTCCTCGCTTTAGTTTCCCATCATAGCCTGTAAAAGTGTTGCCAGCCATTAAGTTGACGGTGAAGCACCGCACATTTCCACGGTCATTTCACTCTAATACATCTCAACTTCACCGACAATAATCGTACACTATGCTTTTGTTAAGATTAACCCTTTGTCCTGGGACCTGTGATGCTTGTAAACTACAGGGAGGCTAAAGTACTGTAATCATAGCCCACATAAACTCCTCAGTCTCCCAAAGTCCTAAGCCAGGCTATCTCATAATAATGAGATAGCTAAGTCATAATTATGAGATAGTATCTCATAATATGAGATAGCTAAGTCATAATTATGAGATAGTATCTCATAATTAAGAGATAGCTAAGTCATAATTATGAGATACTATCTCATAATAATGAGATAGCTAAGTCATAATTATGAGATACAGCATGTTTTTTTTTTTTTTTCATCAGAGTGGCGGAAATGGGCTTCCATATTTCCATACTCCATATGGGCTTTTTGACATTTTTATGGAGCTATTTTACTGTTTTCCCTCCATCCCCAGAATAGGTTAAATATGCAGTGCTTAATCTTCTTTCTAAAAAACGATTAATTGTGCAGGTTGTTGTTTTTTTGTATAAATTCCTTCTAGGGTACTCTAAGGAATACAGTAGAATTTGTGATTTCTTATCATATTTGACAAAAATGTCTAATCCATTTATTAATTTTTTAAAAATAAATATGTCTGTCCCTTAGTATTGCTGTCATTACCACCACGTTAAACGATTTTAGATCAATAAAGTTTATTGTAAATTTGATTCTTTAACGGCCTGTGTCAGTTTATGCTGCACATGCTAGAACTGAAGGAAAACGGACATTTTAAATACTGGATACGCAAGTTTTTTTTCCTAGTTCGTACTGACGAGTTGCATGATATTTTTATTATGTGTCATTACCAAACAGCTTGCAGTTTATAGAAATTTTAATATTTTTGTGCCAAAAGTTCAGACTCATATAAAAACATTGTACAGCACTAGTTAAAAGATTATTTATGCTACCTACCTTTTAAGCACAGTAAGCTAAAAACTATAAAATGTCATTACCATCACGCTCGTGGTGACGTCTATGGGATATCTGACTAAAAGAACCATTATTAAAATAAAATCTTAAATTAATGTTTATCAACATATTTAGATTTTGACTTGCAAAAGGATGACGATTCAGGTAAGATAGATGAGGCAAGGTATTGTGATATTCAATTTTTTAGTGAAATTTTATGTTTGAGAAAAAGAAAACTCAAAAGGGCCCAAAATGCAGAGCTACTGTGTGAATGTGAAAATAAAATACGGTAAATTTTTCAAACAACTTGTGCCAAACTCAATTATTTTAAACCCCATAAAACTGCAACTACAATGTCACTTCCATTGCACTGCCTTTATAGATTAAATTAATTACAGCTAAGTTATCCTAACCTGATGAGTGTGTATGTGACGTTATTTTTTCTGTATGACAGAATCTGAGGAAGACCTGGATCTGATCGTCTTTTATTTTATCTTTTTTGATGCAACACCCAGATGTGGAGGAGCTGCTGTAGGAGCCTGATCCCAGATGATCTACCAGCACAGTTAACCAACAAGGTGGAAAAGATAACGTGTCCAAGTTTAAGCCAGGACTGGTCTTAAACCCAAAGGATCCACCTCTACATCAGGAACAGCTGGGATTGTCCAGAAATTCCAGCTGCAGCTAACAGAGCTCCTGCAGACCTGGAACGGCTCAACGAGTCACTTACTGTTTTATATTTAAAGGTGATAGCTACAACTTTTTCATAGAATTTCATAACTAATTTTTTTGTAAATAATACAGCAATAGTATGTTGAGAAGGGTGCAGAATGACGTATAAATTTTACCCATTTTTTAAAAAATAACATGTAAATAATCAATTTTGATGGGTCCCAAAAAAGAAATATTTACATCTGATGCTGCGTTCCATTTGAACTCTGAAGATGGAAATTTAGTTCCCAGAGTGGGAAGTAACTGGAACTGCCCCTGAAGTTGGATTTCCTGCTCGGAAAGTCGGAGAAAGATAGTTGCGCCCAGTGTTAGCAGCATTAGAAGCTCTTGTGATGTTACATTTGTTTACACCTCTGGCAAATTTTTGTTGTATTAAATATCATAGATGTAGTGTTGTTTGATATGTAGATTTAGGGGGAAGCTGTTGTGGCGTAATTCACATTTTTCATGTGCTAACAATGGCTAATAATAGCTTTAGCAAACATGTTGTTTTGCTAGGCTGCTATCTCGATTTCCAACCAGTGAACTGGAACACAGTTAGGTGGGACATGATGTCGTTCCCAGTTCCATCTTCCCAGTTAAATGGAACACAACATAACAACAACATCAGGATTCTTCACTGTTAGCATTAGCTCCAGAGTTACGAGTTCGATATCTATGTGTAAATAGCACCTTCCTTGCCTTACTTCTTAAATTCAAATGGACAAAAAACAAAGCAGGATGTGGGTGAAGGTAGCGAAGGGGCTCAAAAGTCCCGTGGCAATTGCCACTTTTCTCCTGGACATGTAAGTTAAACATTTGTTCATGCTAATTAATGGTTAGCCAGTTCTGCAACGATGCTAATGCTAATTGAGTAAACAAGTACAAGCGCGCGCCACCTACTGGCTGGGAGGAGTTAAACTTGTAGCGCTCACCTTTAATAATTATCTGATTTCCATCTCTTTTAATGCTTCCATCTGCTTGGATATAATGTAAAAAAAAATCTTTGTAAAGTTAGATTTCAGGTATTTGTTTATGTTTGTTTCTGTTGGTAAATTACACACTTGTTTCCAATCTTGTTCATTATTTAAAACAAGACTTGAAATCAATGACTGTTCTCTCACTGTTAGATAAGAGCTGTTTAACAAGATGAAAACATGAACTGAAACAGGGAATTATGTTCTGTTAACTATTTGCTTTACCACAGTGATAAATTATACATGAACAGAAATGACTACTGTGATCCTCTGATATAAGAGACCAATATGCAGCACAAAAACCCGGCATATTACTGCTTTTAGACAGTTGGGATCCACTAATTTATTTTGATTAATTAATTTTTTGTGACTGTTTTCATTCCTAAAAATGAAATGCTTCAGAGGTAATGTCTGCCTGGGCAATGACCAACAAGAACCTGCTCTCAGATGCTTCACAATGTGATATTTATGGTTTTAGATTGCTTTCGATTAGATTGCATTTATTATGTGTGGTTCAACATATATGTTGAACAACCAGTAGCCTGTTTGCCCACTGCTTACTCATGTTTCTGATTAAATAAATCAATTAACTTTTCTCTTTTTGTGAGGTGCTGGGCTTGAGTCCCAGGAAGTGGGCTTGTGCTCAGGTTATTAATGCATCTTCTACAGAGTACAACTAAATGATTTTACTGGTTTTTAAAATAAACCTGTTTGAAGCAAACACCTCTGCTCTCATCATTGAACGTTGTAGATTTTCTTTAGGCCTGGAGGTTTAAGTTGGAGTTCAGCGCCTCCGGCTGCATACATATATAATAGAACCTACATGACTAGTTAAATGAAGCTTGTTTTAAATGTAGTTTGCAGATATCAGGGATTACAAACCCTGGACCTTCAGAGTCCTGTGGGACAGTAGCAGTTATTAAATATTTGGTTGGCTCTTATGGTGTTACATTTATTGGTATTTTTTATTTTGACATCATTTTAGCTTCATAATCTTGACAACTGAAGCCGTCTTAAAAAACGTCTGTATGTAACCTTCTAATGAGCCTCCTCATTACTAATTTGAGGAGGCTCATTTGTGGGAAAGAAACCAGCAGTCAAGCCAACAAAACATGGAACAACAAACAGAGACCAGAAGTTGTAGTGATGATCCCAGGCCTTGTGTGTACTGGGCAAGGTTATTATAGTTAACTAAAACTAACGAAAAAACGAAAACTAAAATTGAAAAAACATTTCAGTTAACTGAAATAAAAATAGAAACGACAGTTTTTAATAAAACGATAACTGAAACTGTATTGTGTCTTTACAAAACTAATTAAAATTAACTAAAATTATTGCAGAAACATCCTTAGTTTTAGTCTTTGTAAATTAATATAATACATCAACGTTTTGGGTTGATTTGAAATCTATTTCTATTTAATGCCACTCCAAGTGGCTTTCTGATGATTTTGAATGTCACATCAGACAAACACCTATAATTTACTGAAAAGAAAACCCCCCAAAAAAACTAACACTGAAACTAAGCCCCGTTTCCACCCGCGGGTCTGGGTCGGGCCAGGCCGGTCTTGTGCGAAATTCAGTTCCCCTATGAGAATCTGTTTCCCCTGTGTCGGGAGCGCGCACTGCAGCCAGAGAGGCTGAGACGCAAGTCTTCTGGGCTTCACGGCACTTCTGATCGATTTCTCGGTAAAAACGACTCCACGTAATTATGTCAGTGTTATAACTCACATTTTAATCGACAAGTCCCGGTAAAAATTAATTAATTAATTGAAAACCCCAATAACAAATAAACTCGATCTTGTGTGACTTCTTTCCTTTAGAGTCAGGTGTATCGTTTTTTAATCGCCGAGAGAATCAGAGTTCTTTCCAGTCAGCCCCCAGACACTGTTTTCCAACATGTCGTGTGTATTTTGTGTATTTTTTATGTATTAGTATTTATTTATCAGTATTTCAGGTACTGAGTTATTCAGTTTCCCCTCCATAATATAGGAACAAATTAATTTACCAGTCAGTCCTCAACTGTGTTAATTCCTCTCATCATGGACAACAACTGTTGTGGAAATATAAAGATTTGCTCCTTATTTGACTAAGTTTGCAGGGGGAACCAGGTATTTCAGGTACCTGAATTATTCAGTTTCCCCTCCATAATATGGGAACAAATTAATTTACCAGTCAGTCCTCAACTGTGTTAATTCCTCTCATCATGGACAACAACTCCTGTGGAAATATAAACATTTGCTCCTTATTTGACTAAGTTTGCAGGGGGAACCAAGTATTTCAGGTACCTGAATTATTCAGTTCCCCCTCCATAATATAGGAACAAATTAATTTAAAAGTCAGTCCTCAACTGTGTTTATTCCTCTCATCATGGACAACAACTGTTGTGGAAAATAAAACATTTGCTCCTTATTTGACAAAGTTAGCAGGGGGAACCAAGTATTTCAGGTACCTGAATTATTCAGTTTCCCCTCCATAATATAGGAACAAATTAATTTACCAGTCAGTCCTCAACTGCGTATATTCCTCTCATCATGGACAACAACTCCTGTGGAAATATAAAGATTTGCTCCCTATTTGACAAAGTTAGCAGGGGGAACCATGTATTTCAGGTACCTGAATTATTCAGTTTCCCCTCCCTAATATCCCACATTCAATACATGTGACAAGTGAACTAGTAAAATCTTGGGTGTACAAGGGATGGACAACATGGTTGAGGACAGTGGAAGAGGAGCAGGTTCCCGGCCAATCAGTTGGAATCTAGGACAGAAGTAGGATGAAGGTCACTCAAGGAAAGCAGCAGTTCGTCGGCTGGAGACGCGGAGAAAGAGCTTCTTGTTAGTTATGGCAAAAGAGAGGACAAAGTTTGAAGCCTGGAGGAGAGGGGCAGTGACCTGGCCAGTCACTGCACCCGCCACCGGGGGTGTTGTGGTGGTCGACCCCAGGGAATGGGGACCACTAGACTTTCCAGCCAGCCCCATAAGGGGGTGCATTGTGGAGTAGAAATCATGGAACAAATTGTTCCCATCTCATAGGCTGAAAATTCAGACCTAAAAGTCCCCCAACTTTTCAAAAAGCAAATCTTTATTTCCACATAGTTGTCCATTACACATTACACTTAAATTAATTTTTCCAATATTAGAGGGAAACTAAAATTCAGGTACCTAAAACTTGTTCCCCCTAACTAGTCAAATAGGCAAATCTTTATATTTCCACAGAGTTGTTGTCCATATGAAGAAAAACACAGTTACACTGTAAATTAATTTGTTCCATATTAAGGACTAAAATTCAGGTACCTAAAACCTTTCCCCCTCAAACTTAGTCAAATAAGACAAATCTTTATATTTCCACAGTTGTGCCATGATAGAAACACAACGACTGAAATTAATTTGTTCCTATATATGAACGAAAATCAACCTAAACTAAAAAAACCATTCCCTCTAACCTCACCCCAACCAATATAAAATAATTTTCCACTGTCTATGAGCACTACTAATACGACCACAATCCGCCAACTCCCACCCCCCCGCGCCCAGCGACCGATTGGGTGGGTTTTGGTAGGGATGTGTTGATTTCACCGACGTCCCCACAGCAACCTGTACCCTTATTCTGGAGGCGCTGTACAGCACTGCTACGTGATCGCGTGACATCATCGCTGTGCAACGTCGTTTAACCAAAACACCGCGCCACACATGACAGAAACAAAAAAGAAGTCACCCCAGCTTTGTTTTTACGCTTGGTCATGCGGGAAGTATTGCCTTGCGTTAGCTCCACCTCTTTGGTCCGAATCGGTTAGATCAGTACCCCTACCGAAGGGTGCCAAAAAAGTAGGCCGGGTCGGATCGGATATAAGGGTACCCGTCCCTGTTTTTATCTGTGGAGACGCAAAAAAATGTGGACCGATCCGGCCCGACCCGACCCAGACCCGCTGGTGGAAACGGGGCTTAATTAAAACTAAACTAAAACTAAACATTTTCCAAAAATAGAAACTAATAAAAACTAGCAAATCTGCTCAAAAAACTAACTAAAACTAACTGAATTGAAAAACAAAAAGTCAAAACGAAATAAAAACTGAAACTAAATAAAATCAAAAACTATTATAACCTTGGTACTGGGTAGATATCATGAATCTCATTCATGAAACGTTAGTAAATTTACAAACAGATTTACTCATAAAGGCCTACTCCACTAAAAACTTACGTCTAAGAACAGACGAGGCGTATAAACGTAGCCGTCTTTTAGACGTCTACTAGACGTCTAGTCTAAACTTAGACGACTAAAAAACTTTCACTTTTAGACCGCTGGTAGACCGATTTTAGCCGAGACATCTAAGGACATTTAGACGTCTAATAGACGTCTTTTAGACCAAAAAATGCTCGGTGGGTTACTTCGGATTCAGGAACACGTTCGGGAAAATCAGATTTGATCGTAAACACGTGTGTAGGATCATGAATGCTAAATGATCGTAAATTGACAGCACACCCCCGGTAATCAGTTGTTTGCATAAATCTCCTCCCATGAATCAGCAATGAGCTCCATAAAAGGAGGTGCAGATTGATACTTCTGGAATGCGTTTTCAACTGAATCTGTCCATAATAGAGCGCAATATGAATTGAAATTGTAATTTACAACAGGGACAAACATTATTTATATGTGTTAGTAAATTTACACAGGCGCAACACACAGTCAAGAGCATGCGTAGAGTTTGTTTGTAGTTATGAACAGATCAGAGCTACTAAAATGTTGATCAATGCAAGATTCACATAAAATTTACATCTAGCAGTGTACACACACATTCGCTGTGCTCACGTTTCATGAATGAGACCCCTTGTCTTTACAGAGACAGAAAGATAAATTACTGGTGAATTGGAAGAGCCCTTCAAATCAGAAACAGGAGATAGTGCATATTCTGGCAGACCCCTCTGCAATTCACTGGTTTGAGCCCGATTTAAAAGAAAGGGACCACTTTGTGTCTTTAGGTAACAATAAATCTGAGCGAAGAAGAACAACCTGTGGAGTTCCTCAAGGCTCCATCTTGGGGCCTCTGATGTTCAACATCTACAGTACATGCTCCCACTGGCTCAAATGACGAAAAACAACAAAATATGTAACAATAACTTTGCTGATGACGCACACATTTACGTAACCATCTTGAGACT
This sequence comes from Atherinomorus stipes, assembly GCA_023101725.1. NCBI lineage: Eukaryota > Metazoa > Chordata > Actinopteri > Atheriniformes > Atherinidae > Atherinomorus > Atherinomorus stipes. The sequence goes on along the minus strand of JALJCO010002070.1, from coordinate 209,390 downwards.
ACAGCCTGATTCAAACACTGATCAGATGTATTGATCAGATTAAAAATCAAATGTGCCAGAACTTTCTCAAGTCAAATGAAAAAACTGAAATAATAGTTTTTGGAGCCCAGGATAAAGAGTCTGTCAAATAGATAAGCCAGAACTCTGGGAGTAGTCCTGGACTTAGACCTGAATTTCAGCATCACATGAAGACAGTTGTGAAGTCAGCTTTTTATCATTTAGAGAGACATATTGAAGATTAAAGGGCTGATGTCTCAGCAGGATTTAGAAAAACTTCTCCCAGCATTTATCTTTAGTAGGCTGCTGTGACGCTGTCCTTGCAGGTCTAACTAAAAACTCCATCAGACAGCTGCAGTTAGTCCAGAATGCTGCTCCAGACCTCACTAAGACCACAGACCTCCTCCACTGCTTCTCACATTCACTCCTTTACCCACTGATTGTCCTCTCCACTTCCCTTGTAGACATCCTCTTTTCCCTCTCTTTCCTCTTTTCTGTTCTCTTTTCTCTCTCTTCCTGTCTCTGTCATTTTTTCTCTCCCTCTTTGCTCCCGTTATAGTTAACCATATTCCTCAGCAGCCAAATCACAGGGTCACATTACTCAACATATAACACTGCTACTTCCAGGTGACATCATGTTTATTCCCCTTTTCCTGTGTGTGTGTGCATAAAGAGGAAAAGTGAGGAGGTATATAATACATGTTTTGATACAGTATATTCACCAAAATGTTTTTTCTTTACAATAAAAGTATATTTTTCCTCATCCCTCTTCATAAATCTGTCACACATCAAAGCTGCTACAACCACTCAGACATGCAGTTAATCACAGCTCCTGTTTGCCCACAGAAGCAAACTGTGTACACTGGAGCAGGAAGAATAATTGTCTAAAAACCACAGGAATGCCATAAGTGGGAAAGAACAGGATAAAAACCTCTGTCAAATTCTCGCCGTTAAGTGGCGTATAAAGTTACACCTTTACCTTTATGAGCATAATAAACTCATTCAATAGTTACACCCTTACAAGAATGAGCTGCCATACTAACTATATTACAGAGCAATTAATCACAATGTCCTTCCACAGCAGCATTCTTTTCACCAGCCTCAGAAAGCCATCGCACCACAAACAAACACACTGTCCTGCAGCTACTGCTGTTTAAAGTTTGTGTGCAACCCGACAGGTTGCACACAAACTCTCCACCCCACCATCCATTCTTTATTCAACACTCTGACACTTCCCTCTTTACAAGAATCAGTCTGGGATCACTGCTGCCGCTCCAGTCCTCACTGCTATTACGTAATGTTCTTTCTCACCTATGGGTTTCTTGTGGTTCTTAGAAAGTTATCCTTCCTGCTCCAGTTTGCTTCATGGACAAACAGGAGCTGTGATTAACTGCATGTCTGAGTGGTTGTAGCAGCTTTGATATGCGACAGCTTTCAAAGATGGAGGAGGAAAAATAGACTTTTATTTAAATGAAAAAAGTTGATGTGATACATGTTGAGTAACATGACGCTGTGATTTGCCCACTGTGGAATATGGTCAACAGGAAAGAACAGTGAGGAGCAAAGAGAGAGCGAAAGAATAGAGAAGAAGAAAGGGGAAAAAGAAAATGACAGGAGATGGGAAGAGAGAAAAGGGAACAAAAAAAGAGGGGAAAAGAAGATGTAGGTAGAATATAACTCTGCTCGTTTTAAAACCATAGCAGGTCTAAAAAATATGATCTGAGTGCACCGCCCCTTATAGCCTATGTCCTCCCATTCCTCTAGCCTCCTCTTCCCGTTGATAAAAGACTGTGTGGCGACAGACAGACAGACAGGTGTAGTGCGCAGCAGCACAGCAGCTGAAATTGGAATTCTTTATTGAGGTTTTTGAGAAGTGTTTGGTCTGGATATTCTTCGGTCTCATGGGGTTATACCCTTCGGGGCATGCCCTTACCAAAAAGTAGTATATGTAAGTATGCTTTAAGTACACTAATTTTAAACTTTAAATAAGACAGTTTACTTTCAGTTTACTATTTATTTACTTATCAGAAATATACTTAAAGTTTACTTGGCATTTACTAATAAATGTACTAGTTTAAAATATGTAGCCTATACTTATATTTAAACTTTTGAACAATATACTTTAGTAGTAGTACATTTATAGTACATTTTTTTTTTCAAACATACTGGTTTCTTTGATACTAAGAGTTTAAATGTTACTGGGCCATTTGGTGGAGTCAAATAAAACACCTGAATCTGTTTTTGACATAAATTTGTAATATTTTTTTAACTCAGCATTAAAGGTGAAGTAGAAGAATAATAAGGCAATTTTCAGTATATTTGAAAATGTATTTTTAAACACTAAAACTATACGTGTATTATCAGTAAACTCATAGCAAACCTATAAGGTCACTTTCTGTATACTTTAAGGTCTACTTCGTTGTTGCTAACTTAATGACTTTGTCGCTATATTTAGCAACTTTTCAGACAAATCTAGCGACTTTTCCTGGTGATCATGCAGACAGATAAAGTTTATATCGCTCCGCCCGTTCATCGGGTGCTGTATGCCCTTCCCGCTGTCCCTTTGCAGAAAGCTGTCATCCTGAGTAGAGTGCCTTGAGAGAGAAAAAAAACAGACACGCCTCTAAACAGCAGCTCAAACATCCAAAGGAGAGTGGAAGATAAAGGTAGGCACGCGCTCTCTCTATTGTCTTTCCTTTTTTAAATGAAAAGACTAGCTTCGACTGCAGTGTTTAAATGCTTGAAGCTGTAGTCTGTGTGAGTCGCAGCTGAGTTTAAGTATGACTTTTAGGTGTAGGTAGGAAGCTGAAATCATGTGTGTCGGCAGCTTAGAGAAAACATTCATCCATTTCTACTGTCTGATTAACCAAGTGACAGCCTAAATGTTGCCGAAATAACAGCACACATGTTGTCTTTAACTTGTCAAATCGGGAAAGCCTAAACGATAAACCCAGATTTTATCACAGTAGAAACTGGGAAGTTCTATTCAATGGCCCATGTGTTGTCACCGAGTCCTTCAGATTGTGCCTATAGATGGATTAGAGAGCGCACTAGCAGGTCCCCCTGCCTTCTTACCCCTTTCTGTTTCAGAAGCAGGCTTAAGTAGGTAGATTATAACTCTGCTCGTTTTAAAACCATAGCAGGTCTAAAAAATATGATCTAAGTGCACCACCCCTTATATGTCCTCCCATTCCTCCAGCCTCCTCTTCCCGTTGATAAAAAGACTGTGGCGACAGACAGACAGACAGACAGGTGTAGCGCAAGTGCGCAGCGGCACAGCAGCGGCAGCGGCAGAGTTTGGGAGACAGGTATGTTTGATATCCTCTCTCTGTAGCGCTTTTGTTTTTGTTTTTTTAATGAAAAGGGTCGCTGATAGAAAAAGGTCGTGTTTAATGTTTAACCAACAGTTTAACGGTGTGACTTTTAGGTGCAGGAAGAAAGTTGAAATCAGACGTGTGTCGGAAGCTCAGAGAAAACCTCCACCCATTTTTACCGACGACTGCTGTCCCCGGTCCCCGGGTGCCCTCACGACCGCTCGGCGCCCTGGCTGGGGCCTCCCTTTGACACTATCTGGGTGGATGTGTGGTGATCTCTGCGGTGGGCTGCCTGGGGTCTGTGGTCTGGGGTGGCTGCTGGTCTCTGGGTCCTGGTGCCCCCCTGACCTGCCTCTGATTTTCGTGGCATCACCGATCACTCCTCATTCTCCCATCTTGTTCGCACATTACTAACCTGCATGCTGTTTGAACCGCTGTGATGTCATGTGGTGTTTATAAACCACCAGTTGTTCCTTCCTGTGTGCAGTCAGTGGTTTTTTTGTGATTACAGCTTGTCTGTGTATCAGAGGTCTTATTAATGATTGTCAGCTTTGTTTCTGATGAAGATGTTGCAGGTGGCAGTTTGTTTTCTTACAGGTGCAGCAGTTATCTCTTCTTCTCTCTCTCGTCTGTCCCCTTTTCCTTTCCCTCTTGTCCATTTCAGCAGTAATATGTAAATTTAGTAACAAAGCAATTACAAAGGAAAAAAAAACAAAAACCAAATGGATAAATAAAGCATAATATTTGTATATCAAGTGGAGCCTTATACCCATAAAGCTCTTAGCAAAGCAAATCTGCCTGACACAACAGCAGTCAGATCCCCATTCTGCTGCTATGATGCTGGACAGGACATAAAAAAGAAAAACAAAACGTGTTGGGATAGGACCTCAGTTAAAACGTGCCAGAAACTCAGGAGTTGGGAAGTAAGCCTTGTCTGAGCCTCCCATTCCTTCATGAATAGTATTTAAATGCAGTAATACTCAGAAATACAATACAAAGTAAAGTTTTCCTCTAGCATAAGAAAAATATCACACAAATATGTAAACAACATGAAAACCATGATTTTCATTGGAGTTAAACGTCTTTAATTAGACTTTCTCTCCACATTGGGATGTGCATGTACAACTTTTCAATGTTTAGGTATTAATTGCATAACATGTTGTTTTCTAACAAGATAATTAACCATGAATAGCATCAACTATGACACCACTCTTAGCTTTTCTCTCAATACTGCATGCACTATTCAAATGCCCTACTTTCATAACGACATCAGTGTAGCATTATTTTGCGTTTTCTTTTAAACATAACCTGAGTTGTTTGTTAGTTGTTGTTTTGTTTTTTTTACAAGAACTGTAGTTTTTATTACATAAGTACTTCAAAATAAGCTACTTGCATTCCTGCTGATTTTACAGGAAGCAGAAATCATATTTTTCCTTTGTGCTCTCCAGTGGTGACATCAGTTCCTGCAGGATCTTAACCTGCTCCTTCTTTCTTACAGGTTTCCTCTAGACCATCAGCAGAAATCACCATGGAGAGGATTCTTCTTCGTCTTGGAGTCTTTTTATTTTTATTGCCGAAGGTCAACACATCTCAGGAGAACTCATCCCTGCAGCTTTGCATGAGCCAGTAATCATACCAGCAAATGTAACCTGTGCAACAACCGCTACCCTGACTCATTGGCTGAAACACAGCAGCCCTGTGACTGTGGCCAACTTAATCAATGGTATCTGGGTCCCAGAAGAAAAATACAGAGACCGGATTAAAAGTTCACTCTCAGGCCTCATTTTAACCCCGTTTACAACGATAATGGACTGTATGAGGTCACCTGTGGTGATGACACTTGGTCTCGTTTTGAGCTGGAGGTTTCCATCATCTCTAACAACAACATTTCCGTCTCTGAAGGAGAACCAGCTAAACTCTCATGTTATTTCTCGACCTCGGATGAACCTGTGAAGTATATTTGGTGGGAAATAAACAAAAAGGTTGTGTTAAAACTGAATCTCTCCACTGGAAAGATTGAATACGGTCCTGGATTTGAAGGACGAGTGTCTTTACCCTCAGATTTGAAGTTAACAGGAGACGTCTCACTGCTACTGAATCAGACTCGGATGGAGGACGGCGGAGACTACCACTGCTTTGTGTTTACAACTGAGAAGAAAAGAGGAAACCCTGATATGGTTAGACTGACAGTCCACCATAAGACCAACAGCTCCTCCTCTCCACTGGTGGTATCTGAAGAAGTGAGTATATATGTAAAAGTACACCACATGATCATCGTGTGTGTTATGTCTGAATTAATTTCTTTTTTATTTCATCCCCATTGCAGCCAAAGCAAGACACCTGCACTGGGCTTTGGATCGCATTTGGTATAACTTTCACTCTGCTGATCATTTGTTTAATCATCTTCATCGCTTTTATATTGTGGCGTTATCGCCGATCAGGCTCCTCAACACAACACAATGCTGAAGTCGGTTCTCCGCACGTGAATGGGGATCTTCTTCTGAGCCCCTCTCATGCTCGGAGCAACGGAATTCTCTAAAAAAGAAAAAGGAAAATTTGGGAACTTCAGAGTTTCACAATTAAAGGTGATCGCTACAACTTTTTCATCAAAACAATTAAAAAAAACATTCGCAGAACATCTAGAGGGGAGCAGAATAAAGGATTAATTTTACCCATTACCCAGTGTTGCAATTCCTCGCCTTTAGCATTAGCTCTGGAGTTGCTAGCTCGATTGCAATTGTAGAAAAAGCATCTACCTTGTCTTACATTTCTCAAATTGAAGCAGACAAAAAAAATGAAGCAGGATGAGGGTGAAGGTAGTAAAGTGGCTCAAAAGCTCCATGGTTGTTGCTGCTTCCTCCTGGACATGTCAAACATTCGTTTGTTAATTAACGGTTAGCTAGATCTGTAACATTGCTAATGCTAATTGAGTGAGTGAGTGTGTACTCGTGGGGAGGAATTAAACTTGTAGCTATCACCTTTAAAGATTTTACTTCTAAGTCTGCTGTTTTTCTGTACCTTCTACAATTGTATTTATGGTTATTTTATTTATGTGAAAAAAGACTGTGGTGGTTTAGCTTAAATCCCCTCGATGCTGCTGTAGTTTGCACGGTTCTGCTCCCACTTACCTCTCTGAGTTGGGCCTGTTATTCATTACTTACAGACCAGCTGGGATCTGAATAATCTAGGTGTGGTGATGGATTCAGACCTAAACTTTGAACAGCACTTTAAGTCATCAGTCAGTCATTTTCTGTACTGCTTATCCAACTCAGGGTCGCGGGGGTTGCTGGAGCCTATCCCAGCGATTATCAGGTGAGAGGCAGGTACACCCTGGACAGGTCGCCAGTCTGTCGCAGGGCCAACACGGAGAGACAGACAACCATTCATGCTCACATTCATTCCTAGGGACAATTTAGTCATCAATTAACCTAACATCATGTCTTTGGACGGTGGGAGGAAGCCGGAGTACCCGGAGAGAACCTACGCATACACGGGGAGAACATGCAAACTCCACACAGGAAGGCCTCTGTTGGAACTGTTCGAACCCCCTCCCCAGCTGGGAATCAAACTAGCGACCTTCTTACTGTGAGGCTGCGGCGCTAACCACCACACCACCGTGCAGCACTTTAAGGCAATCACTAAATCAGCCAACTACCACCTGAAAAAAATCTCAAAGATCAAAAGATCTGATGTCTCAGCAGGACCTGGATAAACTAGTCCATCATTCATCTTCAGTCGGCTTGATTACTGTACCAGCGTCTTTACTGGTCTACCTAAAAAACCAGTTAAACAGCTGCAGCTCATTCAGAACTCTCCTGCCAGAGTTCTCACTAAGACCAGAAAAGTGGACCACATCAGTCCAGTTCTGAGGTCTTTACACTGGCTGCCGGTCCATCAGAGAATAGACTTTAAAGTTCTGTTGCTGGTCTATAAAGCTCTGAATGGTTTAGGCCCAAAATACATCAGTGACCTCTTGACCCAGTATGAACCCCTCAGGTCATCTGGATCCGGTCTTTTCCCGGAGATACTTTTATTCTTTTACTTTTAATGCTTTGTTCTTCACATCGCTGTCATGCTTTTATTGTTTTATGTAAAACACTGAATTGTTTTGTATGAAATGTGCTGTTCAAATAAACTTGCCTTAAACTAACATTGTGCCGTTTGAACTACTTTCTTTACATTATTTGTATAATCAACATCATGACATGCATGCAAAACAGCTTTTGCTTCACTGGTTGATAGTAGCGCTGCTTTGTAAAATGTGACATCACTGCAGTTGTTGAAATCAGGAAGCTGAAGCGGGAAAAATGTTTGTGGAAATTGTGAACCATCGCAACAACTTGAGAAGACACACCACTGATGTTTCATGTATAACTCATTTAGTTGGCTTTCGCCTAAATCCAGAAACCTTGATCACCACTTTTTTTTTTTTTTTTTTATAGATGTGCTCATTTCATTTGTCCCTCGTATTTGAAGGAGTTTCTGGTCCCTTATAGACAGTGGTTAAAGTGGGATTTGACAGGTGGGGGAGCCCTAAATTTCGGTGTCGCGGCGCAGCCAGGAAAATTTTACACATTTTTTAAAAATGATATCAAAGACCTGTATTTGCTTGATTAGCATCTAACATAACTAATATGAATAAATACAGTAAACTACGCCTAAAAATAAGGTTTGGGCAAAGATTACATGCAGTGCTACTGTTGGCAATGACCGTAGCTTTCAGTCCCTAATCATAGAAAAAAATATGAAATTCATCAAGTGATAATGAATTTACAAAAGGGACAAATTTTAAATTGGCATTGACAACAAGAGCAAAGGATGGAGGAAAAAATCTCTTCTCTGCTCTGAGAGGCCTCATCAGAGCATCACAGGAGCCAATAAAACATGAAATAATCCATCTGAAATAGTAAACAATTTTAATAAAACATTGTTTTACTTCAACAACATTGTGACTCCATGGACTTTTCACTGGCTGATCTATCTTTTTCAGACCAATCCTGACTCATAAAGTAATCGATTCTTCATTTGTGAGGGAGCTGAGGGGAGCTCGGCTCCCCAGAGAAGCAGAAGTGCTCCTCTAGACACATTTCAGCTGATACTCTGTCTATTTGTGGGGATCCTTGAACATAGTTCACTTTCAGGACACATTTAATTTTTCCATAAATTTTCTCTTATCAAGCATCATCATCAGTGAGCATCACCTGGTGGCAGATCTGACACGTTTCTGATATCAGTGCTTGATGACAGCCAGCACAGTTTTACCCAAACTGGAGTCTGCAGATAATTTCAGGGGGTTTCCAGATTATTGTAAAACCAATAAAATGATAAATAAGAATAATATAGGGTCTGCCAAATATATGTTTTCCTAGTCATGGAGATTAATCTGTTAAATTATCACGCCGAAGATACCAAACAAAATAACAAACTCTTTAACTCCTCATTTATGAGGTCTATGATTTCTTCACAGCCGTACGGCCGGCTCACACCAGCTCAGTGGGGATCTCTGACTGTGAAGCACATTAATTATCCATGACAGCATGAATGAGATTCCTTCAGTTTTAGTGAAATTGTATTGGAGATTCATTCTCTGACGCTGTGAGCGCTGTGCACAGGCAGAAACCAAAGCTTGCATTGAAAAAGAAAGCACTCTAAAAAAAGACACTTCCTCCTGAATCTCTTTTGAGTCAATCCTGAACATCCTCATATGAGAAAGCGTCTTACACTCAAAGTTGTTCCTTGAATTTCCCAACTCACAGAGCGTTCTCTGGATAAGATCAAAAAGATTTGGGAAGAACTCTGCAGAGCCCCAGATGCTGATTGGGAAGCTGTATTACCTTTTCATAAATATAGTGGATTTTAGTACGATGCTTTTATTTTTTTTTCCCCATTTTCCATCTGTAGTCCCCCCCCTCCAAAAAAAAAAAAAAGAAAACAGTAATACATTGCAATTACAGCAGAAATTACACTATATAAACAGTTAAAACAAGATAGTACAGTTACAGTAGAATTATAATGTGATTGAATGTGGATGAATGCATTCTGATGCCTAGCGGACAGAGAGAAAGTTGAAGGAGAGAATAAACTTTGACACTAACTGATGTGGTGAAGGAGGGAAGGAAGTAGGTACATGTGTGAAGGCACGTCTGTTTTTGTCACAGAGGGTGAAAAAAAAAAATCAGCTCTTGCTGAAAAACGGCACATTGACAGGACTGCCAAGTTTCTTCTACAATAAAATCTGGATTTTACATCATAATCTGACAAGTTAAAGACAACGTGTGGAGTTATTTCTGCTACATTTACAGGTAATTTGATAAATTGGAGCATTGGAAATACACATGGGCATTGGTTGTTTCTTCTCTTTCCTCCCTTACCCTCCCTCTGCTGGGTTGCAGTCTGAGTTATGCCTCATTGATGTGTGTGTGCGTGTGTGTGTGGGAAATCACTGAGGTATTTTTGTAATCACAGAGCTGTGCATTACAATGAAGCCTTCATGCTTCACTGAATGCCACTTAAGTGAATGAATAAGCTGCTAAATAAGGTCTATAGTAAAGAGATAAAGAAAACTGAAATAGTACAGTAAATGTCTTTCAAGAGACAACTTTATCTGCTTTTTGAATCTTTTGATCTTTAAAATTAGTTGGGGTTTTTTCTAAGTTGTCTTTTTTGGGGGGCTTGAATGTTTCCCGACTATGAACTTATTATGCAATAAAAAACAAACAAACAAACATCTACAGTAGTTTCATTGCATTAGCATTGGCATGGAACACAAAAGCTATCAAGATTTAGTCTTTATCAGCTCAAATGCAAAGTTTTCATTACTCAACAGAAATCCTATTTTACCCTCAAGTGTCAACGCACATGTGGCTGTTGCAGGAAAATCTCCCCCACACCTACACCACCAGCTGCCTTTAGTTACAGGAAACGGTGGTGGATGATTTCACAGTCGATGCAATGTTTATGAAAACATGTGGCCGAACCCTGAAGATGCCACAGAGATTTGAAACAGTCAGTTTGGTGGTACACAAAAGTATACCACAAAACTGTTTTAAATCAGTCAGCACAAAAGGTGTCAAACTACAGTAAAAGACACATCTTGCTTCCTTCTTTGGTCACATCTTTGTGGTTCGTCAGCAAGGGTGAAATTAATCACACCAACATATCCAGTATGTTGCATAAACATTTAACATCAAGCAATAAAATCATCACATAAAGTGGTTACACTACTAAAATAAAGATATTCATTTAAAGGAAAGAAAATAAAAACTAAATGAAATGGAAATAAGGTCAAATGATGATTTTTGACAAAAGGATTAATATAACATGAGATGGTTATGAAACAACACAAAATGTTTGAGTAAAACACTTGTGAAAAGGCATTATGAAGCCAAGCTCAGCATTTAGCATGAATGTATAAAAGTGGAACTGCAAGAACATTCACAAACAGGATGTGATCAGACCCGTGTTTTTTACACCAGAATGCAGAGCACACATCATCATTCTAGATTTTCCTGGTATAATATTGCCAGATATGATAATAATCTTACAATCTTCCCAATCATTATGCTTAGATTACATTATAATATGTGAATTAAATTAACACTGCTTAAATGTCTTTAAGTTTGACAACATAATGCATATAGCACAATAACAAAGAAGTTTAATTCAGATATATAAAAAAAAAAAAAAAATTCTACATTAACCTGGATTTTTCTCGGGGAAAACATCTTTTAAAAGCTACAGGTCCTCTACATGGGGCCAATTACACAAAAGCAGGATTCAGACATCCAGGATAAATAACTAAGCTGAGTTAATCGAATCCAAAACAAGAGCGTCGTCCCGGATAAGTGCACTTCCTCAATAGACCCTCAGTCTGTACACCAGTGATCTACAAAGATAAGGAGAGTGGCACACTTCTCTCCGTCAGGGCAGGAAATCCTCCTAGAAGTGTTTGAGGAAGTGAATGACCAGGAAACACAACTATGGTTGTACAACAAAGAGAGAAAGGGGCAAAGTATAGACCAGCTGAATGTGTAAGAGGCACACAAACACACACTCGCTTGCCCCTAGATTGTGCAACAGGTTTCCCCGAAGTCACCGGGCAGCACCCACATTAAAGTAAGAACCCCCCTCCTCCTTGTGGTGAACAGGAAATTGTTTCCCAGCATTAAAGTTCAGATGTACAACACTTTTTGATATTGTCCATCAGTGAACATCACCATAATATGCTTCTTATTGCTGTTTTATGAAGCATTTTTTGCTGTTTTACTCTCAGGGACCACAAGGAAGAGCTGGCCCAGACCTCAGAGTGCACGCAGGAGAGTAAATTTGGCTTTGATCCCGTTCAAAGTTTATAAGGAAAATCGAGTTTAAAAGAACTTTGGAGGAAGTACTTTCTCAGCTTTGGTCCATATTAGACATTTTTCTCATTTGGACTATAATGCCTACATTTCTAACCACGTCCAAGCTCGAGTCTGTTGAATTCCTGATATCTGAACAGCCTGTAACATTTTAATTTGGAAAGCTCCGGCACCTAAAGTGTTAACCACTGACACGCTCCCCATGCTTTCTTTGTTTTGGTACCGCCTCCACTGGCAAACGCATTTCCCCATTTTAAATGGAGGGAAAGGTGTTTGCAAGCTTTGATCTTTCGGAGAGAATATAATAGTAGTAATAAAAAGTGAATTAAATGACATCTGTTTCAGGCTGTAGTGAGTTTAACAGTGTCCGCTCGAGATCTCTTAACAAATAATGCAGAATAAATGAGTTTATTGGGACATATGTTTCTGCTTGAAACCGCTGAACAGAATCATAATATAGACCAAAGCTGTTTGAGCAATCACGAGCATCTACTGAACTTCATAAAGACCCCACATCAACATTAAGCCTATCAAAGTGGAAGTAGGCCGATCCCACTCTGAATCAGCAGACTGATGACAGAAGTTTCTGAACTTCTGTCATTGCAGGATTGCTGTGTCACCCATGTATCTCCGCCCGCCCGGCGGATAGCCTATCAGCAGGTTCACACCCCCACAACAGTCCTCCAATCCTTGCGCACCCACTGACAAAGTAGTAGGAGAAAAACCGGCAGCTCCGCAGGTGAAACAGCAGCGTGCCTCTGCTTTGTGGCCAGTTCACAGATCGTCCTTCATCTTGTCTTTACTTGCCATAATCTGGAAACCGGAGTCGGAAGGTGTTGGACGCTGAGTGCTGGATACGGATATTGAAAACATAAAAGCTTGAAAATGTTCAAAGCCTGCTTTCTGTTCCTCGCTGCGATCTATGTCTCTGGAGAGTTTCACCAAGTCATCTTCGAGGATGATGCTCAGTTTCCAACTGAAAACTGTTCGACGGTGGGAGATGGCAAACTTGTCCTGCTCAGAGGCGAAGAAGCAGGAGCACCAGTATCTACTTCTACTTCTATCCTCGTTGCCTCTCTGGAAGCCGGCAGCTGGAGTCCAGGACCGCGCTACCTCAGTAGGATGACCAAAAGTGTCTCTTTGATCCTACCAAAAGTGAATTTGTACGATGATGGCCATTATGAACTCCAGTGTAACGGACAGGTTGTTACGATCCATCTCCATGTGATCGTCGCATTTGACGTTACTGTCAGTGAGGGGGAGCGTGCCAAATTACCATGTTATGCTGTTATCAGAAAGGACATTTTTCCGCTTTGGGAGAAAGGCGGAGAGCTCGTGCAGCAAATGACCCCCTCGGGAAATGCGATTTATGGGAGCGGAATGAATGAAAGCAGTGTGTCAATGCCAGCTGATTGGGACCAGAGCGGGGACCTGTCGCTCACCATTTGGGCGGTGTCGAGGTCAGATGAGGGGGTTTACTTCTGCAGGAGCAGCGACAGCAAGGAGGTGATTTTAGCTGTGAGGCTAAAAGTCAGAGATGCACCTCCAACCCCACCCAAGGTAAGCAGGCTACGTACAGACATTAGGTGGGGCTAGAGCACCTGTCGTTGGCCCTCTAAGCAAGTGCCCATTTGAAAGTCCCCCCCCCCCCCCTTTTTTTCTTTTCCCCCTTTTCTTTTCTTTTTAATTTCAGTGTATGTGTCCCATGCTGACATGATCATCTAAAAAAGCTCAGCAATTAAAAGCGTGTGTAATAATGTCCCAATTTATTCTCTCCACCCCCCTCCCCACCTGCATTCACCTCTCTCCCCTGGCCGACATGAACGTGCAGAGTGGAAACAAACCAAACAGTATGCAGATGCAACCCACAACCCCGGCCCTCCCGCCCCCCACCAACCAGGTAAATAAATGGATCGAGTCGGGGGTACCGTTTGCCCCCTCATGTGCTCTCTGTTACTAAGTTATAAGTTCCTTATGATTAATGTCTCTGTGGTGAAGTAGAAAGTCATACAGGCATTAATAAGCTCACCTGCTTTACGCCAGACGCGTAAAAAACGTGTGACCACGGTACAGTTTGTCATAGTTTACATGCCATCAAAATTCTGGGGAAGCTAATTTTCGTGTTTTAAAAAACCCGAATATAAGCATTTTTCGAGTTTTGCCGGTGTTTACGTGGCCGTGCGCAATATTCTGGTGATGAAAGGGTTATTGGCTGGCTGCATGTAAACGCAGTAATTGGTAGGCTATGCACGTGACCTACCAGCAGCCGGTATTGTGTACGTGTACATCAGGCTACACAATTAACACTTCCAGTAATTTATTTGCTAAATGACAAACAGGCAGTTGCCTGCAGAGAAAGTAGCCTTGTGCCTTGTTGTGATGTAACCAAGCAGTCTTATTAATACTGTTGGTTTCTTATTATTTACCAGTTCCAGCGTAATGCCCAGAAAGGAGAAGATTAAACTTTTAATTTTTAATGAAGAAAAAGAAAGGGAGATACAGCAGGCAGCCCAGAGAGCTGCTCTCTTTCCTGTATAAAACCATCTACCAGCATCAAGGGGGAAGATGGACCGTCAGAGTCAAGACCAGAGTGTTAACCCTTTACGACATTTTAAAGCTCAGAGGTTGAGCTGTTACCTCTAATCTTATTGAAATATCTTTAAAAATGTCCACATTTTAATTTAACTACACACAGTGAGTGGTTTGGCTGTTCCCCTCAGGGAGGGGAGAACTGCCGTCAATGCTGCATGCATGAGCTGAAGTTGTGTTTTTAGTGGCACAGCTTTGAGCTGCTGTGTGGAAATTATTCCAACTTCATACTCAGCTAAACATGATTTGTATCTGTTTATTTACCTCTTTTCCCTCTCTTAGTCACCATCGTGCTCCGAGTGGACTCAGACCACCATCATCATAACAGCAGTTCTGGGGATAATCATATTCCTGCTGCTTATTTCCACTGTGTTGGTCTGGAGACTGAAGATTCTCCCGAATTCCACCGGGTCGTCTTCCGACCGGCAGGGTAAAAAATGGAAGGGAGCTTCATGGAGAAGAGGCAAACGATCAGTAGATTTTATCCAGGATGGATCAAATGGACATGGTGAAGGAATACTGCCATCCTAGTACCTGACAGTTTCTTTTTAACCATCCGTATTGTCCAGCTCTGTTTAGTCTGAGATTTTTTTATGAGATTTCTTTTTTTCGAGAAAAAGCCTTTAACTCTAACAGATTATCCTCCAAAGGGCCCAACGCAAACATCAAGCACCATTTCTTAAAACGTAGAAAGGCTAACCAAAGACCAGTTATTCATACTGAGTTTGCTAGTTATGTAATATAACTTACTTTTAAACAACAATCATGCATCCTTCTAACAATCAAATCCTTTTCCAATTTTATTAACTTTTTCTTTTTAATATATATGAGAATATACAGAATTTTCTATCCAATATATTATTTTAATATCTAATATCTTATTATCCAATTTTATGAACTTTTCCTATTTAATGATAAAGATAAGGTGCTTGATAAGAATACCCGCCTTTATTAAAACTGTAATCCAATTACACTCACTGGCCACTTTATTAGGTACACCTTGCTAGTTCCGGGTTGGACCCCTTTTGCTGTCAGAACTGCTTTAATCCTTCATGACAGATCCAGCAAGGTACTGGAAACATTCCTTGGAGATTTTGCTCCATATTGACATGACAGCACCACATAGTTGCTGCAAATTTGTCAGCTGCACATCCATGATGCGAATGTCCCGTTCCACCACATCCCAAAGCTGCTCTTTTGGATTGAAATCTGGTGACTGTGGAGATCACTTGAGCTTTGGTCTCTTTGCCAGGGAAACAGTAAACAGCAGTTTAGTTTCTAGCATTGTCCCCACTTTTTTGTAACTGCAACCTTTTTTAGATGCAAATCGCATTCTAGATCCATTTCGGTCAGGTTACAAAGCTTTTCACAGGATTTCTTAAGCATTATAATGATTTGCTCTTCATGACTGATTCTGGTAGCTTGGTCATTTTAGTGCTTTTAGACCTGACTGCTATTTTTGACGCAGATGAATGTGCAACTCTTGAATCTCGTCTGAAAAACTATGTTAGTGTCAGCAAGTCTACCTTGAAGTGGTTTTGGTCTTACCTAAGTGGCAGGTATTCACGGTCAGATTGGGTGACTCCATGTCATCTTCTGCTCTCCTGCTCTGTGGTGTCCCCCAGGGTTTAATCCTTGGACCACTTCTTTTTGCACTGTACCTTCTCCCACTCAGGAATATTAAAAAAAAAAAAAAAAACATGACATGTCTAATCGTTTCTATGCAGATGACTGTCAGATTTACATGCCAATCTCTGGGAACAGCCACTGCCCCCTACATCCCTACTCGACTGTCTGGGTGATATCAAGGCTTGGTTAGCCCCCAAATTTTAAAAAAATGTAATCAAAGACTGAAACACTAATTGACTTGGAACTGTCCAAAAACTGTATTTGTCCCAAAGTGACCAGCCTTAGCATCACCATAGACAACGATGTTAAACTTGACAAACAGGTCAATGGCCTTTTAAAGTCTCGTTTTTATCATTTCTTGTCTTTTTTTGAAAAGTAGGTTGTTTCCATCTTTTAATCTTTCTCGTCTGGACTACTGCAATGTACTTTACTTGGGCATTGATCATAATGCACATTCCCGTTTGCTGTTGGTCCAGAACGCAGCAGCATAACTTTTAACAGAGGCCAGAAAATGCAAATACCCCCGCCTGCGGCTTGCAGGAGGCGGATATTAGGCGGCGCTGGACATCCGATGGGCGTGATCAGTTTCTGAGGTTAGGGTTAGGGCTTAGGGATAGGGGGAAGGGTTATAATAGACGGCATTAAACGGGAATGTGGGTGGAGTCGGACATCTGACCCCGCCTGATGTCCAACTCCGCCTCGTCCTCCAAGCCGCAGGCGGGACCTTCTCAGAAAATGCAAGCATTTTTTTCCCCCTATTTTAGCTTAGCTACCTATATGTTTAGGGTTAATTTTAAAAGTGTTTTGTTTGTTTTTAAAGCTATGGGCTGACCTTCTTGTAGTCACTAACAAGAGGCTTAAGACCAGGAGGGACAGCACTTTCTCTGTGGTCAGCCCAAGACCATGGAACACTGCCACTTTATTTAAGAACTGCTCCTACTGTGAAGTGTTTTAAGTCTCTTTAAAAGAGATAAAGAGATAGATAATGCAACTCAGGAGGTGTTAAAAGCCAAAGAATAAGCCAGTTACCTTTTGTCTTACTCATAGTTTTTGTTTTTATTATTATTTTATGGTTTGTCAGAGCTTCCTGAAGATATATTAGCCATCTATTGTTTATTATTTGTTCTGCACTTTGGAACAGTTTTCTGTTATTTAAATGTGCTACGTAAATAAAGTTGGATATGAATAAATCTTGAATTGAAACAAGAGACCTCCCTCTGGTGACTACAATCATTCATGTGTTTATCTTCAGAATTTCATTCAAATCTATCATTTACATGGAAAAAAACCAAGAAACTATTTAAATAAAAAATATACAACATAAGTAGTAAGCATTGATGTGCAGTGGTAATCCTGCAGGTTAAACACATTATGTCTGTAGTGTTTTAGTACGACTGGTTTTTAAGCAACTCAGGTTGGAATGTCTTCATAAGCTGCTGGAAAACCGGAAACCTCTTTTAAAAAGGCACACAATCAAGATGTTTCTCTACTCAGTAGCAAACAGTCTGACTCCTGCACAAGTTTTAAGTTAAGACAGTTGCAGGTGGTGCAGACAGCAGGGATGCAGGACTGTAACATGTTCAGTTTGCAGGAAAATCAACAGGATATCTGATAAATAACTGAGGAGATCACCATGAAAATAAAGGTACAAAACATTGGCAATATACAGCTTGTAACAGAACACAGCATGAAGGAAACACGAGGTGTAAGACAAGAAAGTGTCACTGTGTTAAATAAAATGAGATCATCATTTCTCAGGAAGATGTCAGTATTAGAGAGATGTTACATAATACTGACCTCAATACTCCAACTCATCAAACCTGCTTTAACAATTTAAACAAAAGAATATACAACATAAGCAGTGAGTACTGATGTGCAGTGGTAATCCGGCAGGTTAAACACATTGTGGCTGTAGCGTTTTACGACAGTCGGAGTCCTGCACAACATCATGGGATTAGTTCAAAGTTATGACAACAGAGGTTACATGTTTAGGTGATGTTTAGATGATGTTGCCAGCAGCTGTCACCCTGAAGATCAAATCTGACTGACTGATTATTTTTGTTCTAATAATTTTGTATATGTCATATTGTTCAGAAAAAAAAAGAGTAGGCCTATTGCAAGACTGAATTTCCCTTCTGGGATAAATAAAGTATTTTTCATTTCATTTAATTTCATTTAACGTGTGGGGAAAAAAAGGGATGAAGGGGATTTAAGCTAAATGACCTCAGTCTTTTTTCATCTAAATAAAATAAAATAACCATAAGTACAACGCCGTACCGTACCGTCTTCTTCCGCTTATCCGGGATCGGGTCACTGGGGCAGCTGCCTAAGCAGGGAAGCCCAGACTTCCCTCATACCGGCCACAGCCGCCAGCTCATCCGGGGGGATCCCGAGGCGTTCCCAGGCCAGCCGGGAGACGTAGTCCCTCCAGCGTGTCCTGGGTCTCCCCCGGGGTCTGGTCCCGGTGGGACGTGCCTGGAACGCCTCACCAGGGAGGCGTCCAGGAGGCATCCTGACCAGATGCCCGAGCCACCTCATCTGGCTCCTCTCTATACGGAGGAGCAGCGGCTCTACTTTGAGTCCCGGATGACCGAGCTCCTCACCCTATCTCTAAGGGAGAGCCCGGCCACCCTGCAGAGGAAACTCATTTCGGCCGCTTGTACCCGCGATCACGTTCTTTCGGTCATGACCCACAGCTCATGGCCATAGGTGAGGGTAGGAACGTAGATGGACCGGTAAATCGAGAGCTTCGCCTTCTGGCTCAGCTCCTTCTTCACCACGACAGACCGATGCAGAGTCCGCATCACTGCAGACGCCGCACCGATCTGTCTGTCCATCTCCCGCTCCATTTTTCCCTCACTCGTGAACAAGACCCCGAGATACTTAAACTCCTCCACCTGGGGCAGGACTTCACTCCCGACCCGGAGAGGACACTCCACCCTTTTCCGGGCGAGGACCATGGTCTCGGATTTGGAGGTGCTGATTCTCATCCCGGCCGCGTCACACTCAGCTGCAAATCGTCCCAGCGAGAGCTGGAGATTACGGCCCGATGACGTCAACAGAACCACATCATCTGCGAACAGCAGAGACCCGATCCTGAGGCCACCAAACCGGATACCCTCAACACCTCGGCTGCGCCTAGAAATCCTGTCCATAAAGGTTATGAACAGGATCGGCGATAAGGGCAGCCTTGGCGGAGTCCAACTCTCACCGGGAATGGATCCGACCTACAGCCGGAAATGCGGACCAAGCTCTGGCACCGGTCGTACAGGGACCGGACAGCTCGAACAAGGGGGTGCGGCACCCCGTACTCCCGGAGCACCCCCCACAGGAATCCCCGGGGGACACGATCGAACGCCTTCTCTAAGTCCACAAAGCACATGTAGACTGGTTGGGTGAACTCCCATGCCCCCTCCAGGATCCTGAAGAGGGTGTAGAGCTGGTCCACTGTTCCACGACCAGGACGAAAACCACACTGCTCCTCCTCAATCCGAGGTTCGACTATCCGACGGACCCTCCTCTCCAGTACCCCTGAATAGACTTTACCAGGGAGGCTGAGAAGTGTGATCCCCCTGAAGTTGGAACACACCCTCCGATCCCCCTTTTTGAAGAGGGGGACCACCACCCCAGTCTGCCAGTCCAGAGGCACTGCCCCCGATGTCCACGCAATGCTGCAGAGGCATGTCAGCCAAGACAGCCCCACAGCATCCAGAGCCTTAAGAAACTCCGGGCGGATCTCATCCACCCCAGGGGCCCAGCCGCCGAGGAGCTTTTTGACTACCTCGGCGACCTCAGCCCCAGTGACAGGAGAGTCCACCCCTGAGTCCCCAAACTCTGCTTCCTCCTCGGAAGACGTGTTGGTGGGATTGAGGAGGTCTTCAAAGTCCAGAGTCGAGGTCAGCAGCCCACCATCCCCACTGTACACGGTGTTGACGGTGCACTGCTTCCCCCTCCTGAGCCGCCGGCTGGTGGACCAGAAACGCCTCGAAGCCGTCCTGAAGTCGTTCTCCATGGCCTCACCGAACTCCTCCCATGTCCGAGTTTTTGCCTCAGCGACCGCCAGAGCCGCGCTCCGCTTGGCCCGCCGATACCTGTCAGCTGCCTCAGGAGCCCCACAGGCCAGGAAGGCCCGGTAGGACTCCTTCTTCAGCTTGACGGCATCCCTCACAGCTGGTGTCCACCAGCGAGTTTGGGGGTTACCGCCACGACAGGCACCAACAACCTTACGGCCACAGCTGCGACTAGCAGCCTCAGCAATAGAGGTACGGAACATAGCCCATTCCGACTGATGTCCCCCACCTCCCTCGGAACATGGTTGAAGCTCTCCCGGAGGTGGGAGTTAAAGCTCTCCCTGACAGGGGACTCAGCCAGACGTTCCCAGCAGACCCTCACGACACGTTTGGGCCTGCCAGGTCTGACCGGCAACCTCCCCCACCATCTGAGCCCACTCACCACCAGGTGGTGATCAGTGGACAGCTCCGCCCCTCTCTTCACCCGAGTGTCCAGGATAAGGGGCCGCAAGTCCCATGACACGATTACGAAGTCGATCATGGAACTGCGGCCTAAGGTGTCCTGATGCCAGGTGTAAATGTGGACACTCTTAGCCTGAACGTGGTGTTTGTTATCGTACATAAGTACAACAGTAGTCGGTAAAAAAAAATTGTCTCCAGAGAAAAAAAACAGACTCAGAAGTAAAATCTTTAAAGGAGATAGCTACAAGTTTAATTCCTCCTCGTTGTTGTACTGAGGTCTCAGTACGTTTGAAAGCAGCTTTTTGAATTACTTAGAAATTATCTTTTAAAAAACATGATTGGATGTGCTCTGTATGGATGAAATAAAATTACAGGCATGTTGGAACATACATGTAACACTGACATTGAGGCATCTCCATCAACTCAGTAGGGGTTCTTTCAAACTTGATTTTCCTCAAAGTTTGAATGAAGAACAAAGTTTTTGTGGATTTCTGGCAAGAGAGAAGCTGTTCAAAGCAGGTCCTCGTTACCTCTATGTCTTTGCTTAAGGAAAAACTTAAAACCATCCCCAAAGAGCATTGGAGATCCAGTGTAACTGAGATGTACTACCATACTTTTTTTATTTATAAAGAACTTTTAAAACAACAATATTAACCAAAGTGCTTCACAGTGAAGAATTAAAGGAACAAGCTGAGAGTAAAACTGCAAAAAAACAGAAATATAAAAGATGCTATGTTGATGTTCATTAATGGACAATATCAAAAAGTCTTGTTCATCTTTACTTAAATGCCGGGGAAAGTTGTACCACACTAGTCTAATCTGTGTTCAGCTGTGGTTTCTGTCTTTGTAATGGCGTCTCTCCAGGCTCTCTTGCTTTATGTCTCTCCCCACCCCCCGCCCCGCCCCATCCCTTGTTCTACACTCTGACACTTTGCAAGAATCAGTCTGGGATCACCGCTGCTGACTTCACTGCTATATGTGTTTTCAATTATGGCATTCCTGTGGTTTTCAGACAGTTATCCTTCTTGCTCCAGGGAGCAGCTTTGATATGTGACAGCTTTATGAAGCTGGATGAAGAAAAATAAACTTTTTTTGAAAAGAAAAAACATTTACGTGAATATATCAAAGCATGTATTATATACCTCCTCACTTTTTTAAAATCGTGCAGAACCAAGTTTGTGTGTTTAAGCTTCAGTGTAAGTGGCATGAGCTACACGTACACACACACACACACACACACACACACACACACACACACACGTTTGTTTTTATATCCCTGTGGGGTACATCCATTGACATTATGCATTCCCTATAGCCCCTTACCCTAAACCTGACACCCTTAACTGCTTGCCTAAACCTAACCCTTGTTCTAATCCTAACCTAAACCTAACTGTAACTTAGTCTCTAAAACCTAATCTTGACCCTCAAAACCGGGTTCGTACCCATGGGGACCGGGAAAATGTCCCCACGAGGGCAAGATTTCCCCACAGTGATGGTAAAAATCCGGAACACGGTCCCCATAATGTTGCAAAAACGTGCCCACACACACTCCCACATTACAGACCTACTGTAGGCCCCAAAACAACCTTCTCTATTTTAACTTGTTGCAAATATTTCCACTGGTGATCCAGATCATTAATGTAAAGATGATTTATTTTTCATGTCCACAGCTATCACAGCAGGGATGGCTGTCTTATAGTATTAACCAACACTAATTTCCTTAAAGTATTTGACTAATCTGGGCAGCAAAATTATGCCTACAACACATGAGAACTAAATTTGCTCAGCTCTCTGTCTCTCAAAAAAAAGAAAAGAAAAAAAAAAGAAGTCAAACTTGTCCTGGCAGATCAAGCCATGCCGGTGTCCGGTGAGTGTGCCTGTAGTGAATACACACAGACACACTTCAAGCCTCTGCAGTAAGAGGAAGTGTGCAGTAGTGGCAGCGGAGGTTTTCGTCCCTCTGTCTGTGCCCCACCCTGCCAATCGGGCCCTCAGCATGTGCCTGGTTTGCCTTTGTTAAACCAGCTCTGACATGCCTTCCCCTTTTCCAAAGGACTGAGTAGCCTAACTGCTGCACACCTAAAGATAGTCACAGTTGCATCCCAAGGAGTATGGGAAATACAGTTGAATACACAGGCATGCTCTGTTTTCTTCTCTTAAATGAAAAGAATCGCTTCGGTTGTGTGTTAAAATGTTTTAAAACTGTTTTAAAAACAGAGTCAACGGGGGCCCTGGGCCCTCTGGTGCAGTACTTTAAGCCTGCTGTCACCAATCTGGGTTTTAACATCGACGGTGATTTTAATCTGGACAGGCAGATCAGTGCAGTGGTCCAAGCCAGCTTCTTCCAGCTGAGGCAGCTGGCCAAAACTAAGCATTTTCTTTTAAAACAGGACTTTGAGACATTGATTCATGCTTTTATTACAACACGGCTGGATTGTTGTTATTTTTTGTATTTTGGGCTCACTCAGAAGTCGATGTCCCGTCTGCAGCTGGTGCAGAATGCTGCTGCACGTCTGCTGACGGGCACACGGAAGAGAGAGCACATTTCACCTGTTAGCCTCCCTGCACCAGGGCCGTAACCAGGGTTATGTAACTATTGTCTTGTGATATAACCATGTGACACCTTAAAATTTAATTTTGTTTTTTATTGTATTGTGTATCTTTTCTTCGCCTGCCAAGGGTCTATTGATGCAAATTAGCTAGCTAATGCTAATCCAACATATCTGCTGCTACATATGTTCATTAATATGTACTGTCCCTATTAGAGCCCGACCGATATATCGGCCGACCGAAAAATCGGGCCGATTTTGGCGTCTGGCTCATTAATCGGCCAAAACGTGGCCGATATGAAAATTCTGGTTTTGCTTCAAATGGCAAATAGAAACTTCCAAGTGTATCTATCTGCGGCTTGCAACCCAGTGGGCGTGTCGTAGTGTGGGCGTGTCGCATTGTGGGCGTGTCGCATTGTGGGTGGGTCTGGTTAGGTTTAGGGGAAGGGTCAGGGGTAGGGCTAGATTTTACCGTGTTCTCATTGGCCTGGTGGGCGTGTCGTCGAGTAACGTCACACTACGACACGCCCCTGTCTTGCGAGCCGCAGATAGACCCTTCTCGAAACTTCTGCTGCGCGCTTCTGCTCTCCCCCCTCCCTTCCTGAAAGCTGCTCGTGCTGCTCCTTGCCTCCTCCCCCTCCCCTTACAGAGAGCAGCGCTTTCTCTGCACCCCCTCCCTACTCCCCGTCGCACACACACGCGCTGCGCAGGCAGAGAGAATAGCGGACTGATACAGATGTTTAGTTTCCTCCTGGTAAGCTGGGACTTTCTAAAACTATATAAAACTACACTTTAGTGCTCCGTGACAACAAACGTTCTCGTGGAAACACGCTGTTAGAGTGCATTAAGGAGAGCAGGCGAGTTTTAAATGCGCTAGTTTTAGCGACAATATTAGCATTTTAACAGTGCAAGTTGCCTCTTTGTGAAATAAACAAAGATGCAGCTGCTAACTCCATCTCTATTATTAGCTAATGTTAGACTGTTATACAGCAGTAAACGCTGTGTAAGTTGCCTCTTTGTGACACAAACTAGATAAATGCAACTGTTAACTTCCATCTCCACTGTTATCTAATATAAAATTATTACATTGTGTCCCTCTATACTTCATGCCATGCAGGTTTTACTGGGACTCGTAAATACAGAAGTTTAATTTTTTTGTTAAACTAATTAAAAAGCTCCAACTAATGTATTTATTTGTAATTCTGTTTAGATTTAAAAGCTGCAACATTGCTCTTAAATCTAGTTTAGTCCCTTGTGTTAAGTGGAAGATGGAACTTTTTGAAGCTTAAAGATGACAAATTTATATTTCTAAGGTGTTTTAGTGAATGAGTCTTTAAAAATATATCATTTAAAAACACCTTCCATTAGTCTGTGTGTAATCACTGTCAGGTGTTTGCAGCAACTTGTTTTCATTTTGAAATGGTCATCTATAGTGTTGAAACCTAATTACTAAAATATACTAAATGTTTATATATTCATTCCCAGGAAGAGGAAAAGAGTAAGGTGTGGAGCCACTTCACAAAGATTTAACAGGTGTTAGATGCAACATCTGCGGTGTGAACTTAACCTGGGCTGCAGCACCAGTAAGACAGAAAACGCAACAAATTTGTGTCAACACCTAAAACATCATCACAGATTCTGGATGATCTGATTCTTAGTGTTGAATCACATTTTGGTCATTATAAGAATTTAAGTTGGACTACAGTTAGACAGTATGTATGTCCATGTTCATTTTTTGATATCCTGGCTGATATATATCGGCTGACATCGGATATCGGCCGATATCGGCCAATATATCGGATATCGGGTTTTTTGAAGCCCCCAATATCGGTATCGGAATCGGCCTCAAAAATCCCATATCGGTCGGGCTCTAGTCCCTATCAAATAAACGAAAAGTTTGAGGATAGAAAAAATGCGCAGAATTTTAAGGCTTCTCATAAAAATACTGAATGCAATAAAGTTTTTAAAGGCCTCCTTCCACTGAAAACCCGTTTAACTTGCTCCTTCTGAAATACGGAGGGTTTCCCCTTGTTTACTTACACATGCTGACTTGCTAGCGTTGCGTTCCCCCCAGTCGGCTGTGCTTCCTCATCAGAGAAACAATACGAAGAGAAGAGCGAATCGGGAACAGCCTTGCCCTTCTACGTGACATTGCAAATAGCGTATCCCACATGG
Organism: Atherinomorus stipes; assembly: GCA_023101725.1. Lineage (NCBI taxonomy): Eukaryota > Metazoa > Chordata > Actinopteri > Atheriniformes > Atherinidae > Atherinomorus > Atherinomorus stipes. The sequence goes on along the minus strand of JALJCO010002070.1, from coordinate 184,308 downwards.
GGTTTCTATCTGTCCATTGGAAGGCAGGTAACCCTCCACTACACACTAGAAGTAAAGACGGCACGACTGTAGCTTCTGAGTTGAGAAGCTAATTAGCTAACTGTTTGTTAGCATGGCGGAACAAACTTGTTTGTCGGCTCTATTTCCTGTCTGTAGCGAAATAAGAGCGGAGGGCGGAGCTTCCTTCATACACTGATGGGAGGCAGCCAATCAGACGGAAATTCATGAAAGGGGCCGGAAAAGCCTGCAGTTGGACCACAAGCCTCTCTTCTAGTATACAAATACAGCTGGATACTAAGCAACCAGAAGGTTTTTTTAAACAGAAACGATGCAGAATGCATTCAATAATAATGGAGAACACAGAAATATTAATGAAATGACCACGGAAGTAAAACTTTAACACACAAACCATTAATTTATTGCAAAATTAAGGTAAAATAGGGCTGCAAATATCTTAAATGAAGAGCCATTCGGGAGTCGAAAGAGCCGGCTCTTCTTTGGGAGCCGAATCAAAAGAGCTGGTGTTGTGCCAAAAAGTGACTCTGCCAAAACCTGATTAAACAGCCACAGGAGTGTCCTTAAAGGGACTTGAGGCAAGATTAAGAAACGAAACTTGCGACTGCCGCAACTGCCGCTTCAGGTAACTGCAGCCACGAGCCAAGCCGTCACGGGAGCGTGCACAAACTGAAGCTATAATGTTGTTCACTCACCTTTTTCTTCGTAGTTACACTTTTTATTGTCTTTCAGTTGATCTGGATCGTTTGCTGACGGCAGAATAATCCATAACAATCGCTTACAGTGTTTGAATTTACTGCGACCGGCTTCTTCCTATATCAAAAATGCGGATGTAGCGTCATTTGACGTCACGTCCGCATGGCAGAGCTGGAAAGCTATAATGTCGTTTACAAAGCTTTTTATTCGTAGTTACACTTTTTAGTGTCTTTCAGTTGATCTGGATCGTTTTCTGACGGCAGAGGAATCCATAACTATCGCTTACAGTGTTTGAATTTAACGTGACCGTCTTTTTCCTGCATCAAAACTGCGGATGTAGGTCATTTGACGTCACGTCCGCAGGGCAGCGTGGGAAATTCGGACACCAAATTGCAGCGCATTTTGCAGCACACAGCCTGTTCAAGGCAACGGAGAGAAACATGGGTGGAAACATTATTTTTGGTATTTAGCGCTTCTTCTTCATCCATTATGAAAAAAAGGGACATTTATGTTTGTTTGTTTTTTTTAAATTCCTGCCTCAAGTCCCTTTAAGTGGGGGGTGTCGTGTACCGACGTTACTACGTGACACTCCCACCACACCTATGAGAGCATGGTAAAATCTAATCCTGACCCTGACCTTTCCCCTAATCCTAACCACAACCCCACTACACAACAAGCGGCTGTTTAATCAGTTTTTGGCAGGTGATCACTTTTAGACACAACACACGCATTTCAGACAAGGCACAGTTACGCAGAGAATGTAAACATTGCCCTATCTCCTTATCTGACATTAGGCCAGATAAGGTTTAATATGAGATTGACGAGGTCGGCGCCAGACAGGGGCAAGAGGGGGCACTGGCCCCCCAAACAAACACTGTGCCCCCTTAAATCAAATCTGACGAAAAGGCAATCGATTCCTAAGCTCTTCTCCCTGCATCACTCTGTGCGCCCCCCCCCCTGCCCCCTAGGCCTTGCTGGCTGCCTGTTGCTTTAAGGGTTCACTTTAAAATCCTTTTATTTGTTTTTAAGGCTTTAAATGACCTAGTTGGACTGGCTAAATAGCCCTTTGCTTGATTATTATTCATCTTAAACGCTCGCATGATCAAGTAAACTGGAAAATCCAGCCGTGACAGAAACATTCTGCTCTGAAAGCTTCTGACTGATGGAAAGTGCGTGTTTCCACGTTTGGTATGAGGATGCAGCTGATGGTCCTCAGAGCCGAACCAGCAGAACTAGCGGCTGAGCAGAGCTCTGCAGACAATAGATCCTCCTGCAGCCGACACCCGGCGCGCGCAGGGGGGGGGGCGCACAGAGTGATGCGGAGTGGTGCAGGGAGAAGAGCTTAGGAATCGATTGCCTTTTCGTCAGATTTGATTTAAGGGGGCACAGTGTTTGTTTGGGGGGCCAGTGCCCCCTCTTGCCCCTGCCTGGCGCCGGCCTCGCTTGCTTTCCTGTTGCTTTTGCAGGAAGCAGAATTCATATTTTACCTTTGTGCTCTCCAGTGGTGACATCGGTTCCTGCAGGATTGATCTTAACTAGCTGCTTCTTTCTTCCAGGTTTCCTCTAAACCAGCAGTCGTGGTGCTCTTCACTCAGCAGAACTCACCATGGAATGGATTTATCTTCTTGGACTCTTTTGTTTAATGACTGTCAAACATCAACACATCTCAGGAGAACTCATCACTGCAGTTTTGTATGAGCCAGTAATCATACCAGCAAATGTGACCTGTGCAACAACCGCTACCCTGATTCATCAGCTGAAAGATAACGGCCCTGCTGTGGCCTGCTATGTAGGCCACAGCAGGAAACGGGGAGAGAATCGGTCTCTGCCAGTCAGGTGACTTTTGTTGCTACTCCATTTTAGGGGGAGAAAAGTCTGCGGTCCCGTTTATCATACAAGCGTGGAATAGGCACACATCTGAAAAATAATCTTATGATTGTATCTGTCACAGGGTGAACAGCCGGGTGCTGGACTCTAAAATCTAGTAACAATTTTTAAAAAGGTGCATGTCCATAGAAGATATTTTGGTATGATAACCCATCCTAAGTGGTAGCTTTGTCATGGTTATCATCACATGAAGTTCATCAACCCCTACAAGAAATTAGACTAGGCGCTGGTGCATGTTCTACTTAAGGCTCATTTTTCAGACCTTTCCTCATATTTTATGTGGACATATTTGACATCATTTTAAAAGGGAGATTCAAATCTTTAATTTAAAACCAGTTTTGCACCTGTTTAATAAATATAGAGCTCACAGGGGCTCCTCAAACTGTCAATTATTTTTTCAAAATTCTTGCCTAAACTGTTGTTTTTCTTTAAGTATTGTGAGGAGCAGGAACAACCCTGACACATTATTCCATGATGTTTTGCCTATGATAAACTGAACTGCACCAGATATCTGACATACTATTAGGGATGGGTGCTGTTCACATTTAAATTGATACAGTACCAACTACCTGCGAATCAGTACTGGTACGCAACGGTACCCGTTTTCGGGACCTGTGTGTTTATATGGCAATAACCCAATTTATTTCTGAGTCTGGGTTTCCTCCTTTGGAGACACAGAATCTGAAGACATTCTCAAACATTGTAAAAAGAGAGAGGAGACCAAAATACAACAGAAGCTGGTTGTGAAACCAGATAGAAATCTCTTTGGGCATGTGATCATTGTTTCACAAAGAAGACATCTTCACATTAAAGATGTCCTGGCTCATCCATTTGGTCCACTGCCTTGGTCACTTTCCAATCCAGATGGTTCACTGAGAAATCCCAACAAGGCCGCTCTTGCTACAGAGGGTTGGGAGCATCCTGGCATGTATCAGATTCTGCTTTTTCATTCCGTCATGGAACTTAGTTTCTGATGGCTCCTTCTCCAGACGTTCACTTCTAAACTTCTGACATGCGTTCTCTCCAGTCTGGTGAGCTTGCAGCAGATTACTAGCGATATCTGGCGACACAGCAATTCCTCTGGAAAGACTGATTATATCAGACTGATGTAGATGTCGTGGTAACCCCGACTACCGTCCTCCGGATCCTCCCGAGCAACAGACAACACGTAAACGTAAAAGGTTTAAACATTTTGTTTACATCAAAAAGAGATTAAAATAGCATGACCACTAAGACACAAGACTGGGGTTCCCCTCTCTAAAGCAGAAGTATCACTACACTTCCCCCCCCCCCTTGCACACAGCAAGTAAAACTCCAAAAAAATAAAACACAAGGGATGCAATAATTCAACCAGAGGTGGAGGCAAAAGTGAGTCTGCACTAGAAAGTCTTTAGGACTAGAACACCCTCTGTCTGCGGTAGTGGAAAAAGGCCCAATAAAATATAAAACAAAACCCAGGCTGATACCTGAGCAGTCCTTAATGCGTGGGCCCAATCAGCTCTAATAGGTACCTGTAACTCACAGTCTTTGCCCTATATCCACTTGGGAAGTCTTGATGCCATGAAGGGTTTCCACAGAACCAGGGATATCCAGACCACCTCTCCAGAGATTCTGCAGGAAGTGAATAGACAGTTACACTTCATCCAACAGTACACAGAAACAATCTTCTTCCAAGCTAGGAGGATCAACGTTCCTTTTCACCCACAGTATTGAAGCGTTGAGTGCGAGTCTCAGTACTCCCCACAAGTTGATCTCCACTGTATTTCTCCACCAGGTTCCAGTCAAGCAGCAGCAGCAGCTGTTAAATAAAGCAGGGTACTCAGGACACACAGAAACCAATATGAATAGGTGATCTTCCCCTACACGCCACCTAGGCGGGCAGACGTTCCTTTAAGATATACTTAGAGCGCATTGAATTTCCAATCAGGGGCCGTTTCTCAATATGCCTACTTGTGTGCTCGTGGACTCGTGAAACGTCATCACCCGCGGTCCAAGTCATGTTCCATTAAAAAGTTTGCTTCTCAGCAAGTTCACTGGAAATCCCCGGATGAAAACTTTCTCCGCCCATTTTGCTGAGCTTGCATCAGAGGAGGCTCGTGCGTACTTGGCCAGATATAAATCCCAGCATGCACCTGCACACGCGCAGCGTTTGGCAGCCTCCTCCTCCCTCCTCCGCCTCCAACAGCCAAACCAGAACGATCATTTCGGCCCAATCCCAAACCGCCCCCTACACACTACCCCTTAACTGTCGAGTGTCACTCCCAATGAAGTCACACTTGCAGCTGTAGAGGGCGCCTTGATTGCAGGTGGAGGGTGTTAATGACAACGAGACGCCCTCTTCCCCCAACTGGAAAAAGAAAGCAGTCATCGCCGTAGCAACACAAACACCCCCGTGTCAAATAAAACTGTGTGGAAATACTAACTCACACTCATGTGTGAAGAATTATGTTTTATTTTAAATAAATAATAATAATCATGATCCTAAACAATTAAATAAATGATCAAATTATTATTATTACTACGAATGATCATTTATCATTGTCATCATCATCATTATTATTATTATCATTATCATTATGCCAATAGGAGGATTATAATCCTCTTTTCCTGCTCAAACATTCCCTTCCATGAGCGCCAGTGGTTTGAAGGACACCTGTGCACCTGTCATCGTTTTTTTTTTTTTACCCCATAAAATAACTCCATTCATGTTTTTCTGTCAGTATTGACAAACATGCATGACACGTGCGGAACTCATGTGTGGAGCACGACTGTTTCCTCCACCATTTAGACGTTGCACCCTCTGCAAAATTCTGGCGAGTCTGCACTGATGCAGACTCGCTGATTGAGGGCTGAACAGTCCACTTACCCTCCACCCTACACGGTTTGGGACGGCCCTTAATGTGGCGGAGCCTCCGCGGGAACGCTCTAACGGAGGGGTAGTGTGTAGGGGTAGTGCTTAGGGGCCGGTTTGGGATTGGGCCTTCTTTTCTTTACTGTTCTTGGCTTTTTATCTGCTGCTCTTCTTCCCGCTTTCCTCTCACAGCTGTTTTTGATCATATAGTTATGACTTGATTGTCCGTTTGCATTGATGTGCTTATGTATTGGAAATAAATGTACACATTGGGGGAAAAAAACAAAACATCCACTGGTAGGCTATAATTGTTTTGGAGCAGTTATTTTAATTGTTTTTATTTGTTTCAGTACATCTCCACAACAATAAATAAACTGTAAATTAATACAATATTATTTTCATGTTGACAGACAGCCCTGACCCTACTCCACTTGCTGCACATCGTTGGTGGTGATGTCACAAGTTTGCGTTGTCCCAATCCGTCAAGTAGGCAGACTCCGTGCTTGTGAACTCCACAAGTGCAGACTTCCAGTACATACTCACAAGTCTGTTCTCACAAGTACACGAGTACGTAGTACGCAAACTAGGAATTGAGAAACGGCCCTGAAGTCTGTCGTCAGATCACCGAACCTGTCCTTCTGGTCTTGGAACCTGCTGCATCAGCCCTGCTGCCTGGTCTCGCTCACACTGTTGCTGTCCACTAATCAGGTGATTGGGATCCACACTTGTTAATTGCTTCCACCTGGCTGTCATTAGCCAGTCCTACAGTCCAATCAGTGTCCCAGTGTGAACCACAGAGCCCTAACAGAGTGGGCCCACACTTCATTCCAGCCATTTAATATTAGAGAAAAAACCACGTTACTTGACATAGACCAAGAGGGTTTACCCAGGTTTTCTCCATAAGCGCTACAAAGGCGTTCACATCTGCCCTGTCTTTCTCTATCCTGGGCTTCTGTAGATCATGATGACTGAAACACCGTGTAGATTTGTTGCCGGTCATGTTCCTGAGTTGTCTCAGATACCAACTTCTGTTTCCTAAGTGACATTGTATCTTGTGACTGCTCCCATTTTCAGGCAGAAACCCTTAGTTCCTCCAGCAGTCTGGGTCCTTGTTTGTAGTCTCATCAATTGCTTGGTCTACTGGATTTTTTCTAAAGTGATGGTTTCTGCCAAGCTGAACAGAAAAAACACCCCCTAAAAAGTGTGCATGAATAGCGGGATGATCAATCTCCGGGTGGGACGTTGAACCAGCAGCTGATTGAAGCTTTTCTGGCTCCACTTCTCTAAAACATCAAGCTCGCTGCAATATTTAAAGGTGCCATGACATCAAATTTCACTTTTCTGGGGTTTTGGGTGTATAATATGATCTATTGTGCACTGATGAGGCCATGTGAATGTCCAGAGTGAGAATCAAAGTTCCTGTTTATGGTCTGTCAGCTTTGTCTCTCTGCTCAGAAACAGTTGAATCAGACAGCAGGCTATCATTCTACGTAGTTCTATCATTCTACGTAATTTAATTGCTCCAATAAGAGCACACTATCAGGTAAGCAGCACCCCCCCCCCCCCCCCCCCCCCCCCTCTCTCTCTCTCTCCTAACGGTTTATGCACCGTCCGCTCCCCCCTTCCCTCCCTGTCTGATTCGGCTTCGTTTATGGAGCTAGTAGCAACTTCTCTGCAGTCAGGTCTGGATTTTCAAACAAATGGATTTAAAAGCAAACTTCTGCAGTAACACTGAGGGAGGCGACCACAACCTTTTATCAAATTTGTTTGCAGAATTTTTTTTTCTTTTTAATGGTCTGTTGTTTTTATCCAGATCCAGAAAGAGGGAGGTATAAGGACCGAGGAGTAGTACATTCTTTGGATGTGTGGCATGCTGCAAAGAACCTCACAAAAAAACTTCATGCTGTAAGAGATACCACTGATTAGTCTTATTTGATTTATAGATTACAGTTGTGGAACAATTTCTTCTAAACATTTTTTTTTCCTTTCATAGGCTGGATGCATGACTGGCCGAAAGGAGATACTTGTGTGGATGAAGGATGTAGTTAGCCACTTTTTGTTCTCATGTCAGAAAGCAAGTAACCGGGGGAGTTCATGGTTAGTATGGTAAAGATAAATGTTCACAGTAATTATTGTTTTTTTATGATTTTTACTCAAACCATTATCAGTTATGTGTGCAATCCCTCACTAAGAGTTGTATAGCTTTCCAAATTCAGTCAGTTTCACTTTCTTTCTTTGTCTTTTTTTTTTTTTTTTTTTTTTTTGGAGAACATCTGGCGAGGTTTACTGCACCATGTCTGTGGAGAACATGAGTGGGCCCTTGGCAGATGTCTGCATGGCCCTCTTGATCAGGATTCCTTGCGTAAAGAGGTCATTCAACCTGGTTCTCCTGCACATGAAGCACTGTCCAAAATTGTGCTAAACAGAAGGTGGCTGAAGGACTTGGAGAAATTTTTAACATTTCGGTAAGAAAAAGAAAATTTTCCATAGTTTCCCTGCATTGGGTTCATTGTGGAATTTTTTTTTTTTCCTTTTTTTTTGGGGGGGGGTTCTTATTTTTCTGTGGCACTGTGACACTTTCAGAAGATATAGTTTTTAAAAATTTTATATTTTATTCCTCAGGACAACTTCCAAGCTGGAATCATTCCAAAACCACATCCTCATGTACGCTAGTAAACGGTTTTCATTTTCACCACCTGTCTATGAAGCCCGGACTCTTCTGGCAGCATTAGACTACAACCAACACAACCACCGGCCAGTGTATGTGAACCGCAAAGGCCAAGTTTCGTAAGTAACTGTTTTGAATGATTCCTTTTTTTATGTGGGGATGGGTGGATGTGTGTATTATGGCAACTTATGTTGATTGTGGTGTTCTTCAGCCAAAAAGGGTTTATAGCAAGAAGTCACAGCGCTACAGTGTCCACACAGTGAAGACCAAAACAGACTTCAGTTACATCCCTCAGCTGCAGGCCAAAATATTGGGGAATCGGCTCTACTCAGCAGGCGGACTCCCAAGGAGGAGGACTCTAAGACCAGATGATCCCCGGGTCCTTGGTCTTCTCCCTGGAATTGTGCCCCCACCCACAGCTGAACTGGCCCAGGCACAAGTCGCCAGAGGACAGGTAGCTATGCCACTTGACCATAATTCCATAATAAGTTGTGTAATTTGGATGTTATACCAAAGCTCTGTGTCTGTGTCTTCGTAGGACATGTCTTCAGAAACCTGAAAGAAGTACTATAAAAAGATGAGTGGCTCTCATCAAAAATGTTTTTATTATGAACGATGTCTCAAATCTTATTTACATTATCTACAATAAATCTTTAAATACAATGAAATCTTGTTTTTATTATACCTATTTTTTTAATTATCTCGGAATGGGGCTTCAGTATATCCCACATAGACTCCAAAAGGGTCAGGGAATTTGTTTCGAATTCGCCAGACACAGCAGCTTGGAATGACAATTCTATTCCCTGGACCCAGACGACCATGCTGCCAGATGGTGAACTGACGGTAGGCAGAGTACCGATATTCCTTGTTATCAATCCCAGGGTCTTGGCTGTCATGCAGGGAAAGGATGTCATTCCAAGTCTGGCGTGCCAGGCGCAAGATGCCTTCATCCAGACAGTAAAGCTCCATGTGAGCACTTCTGCTGACGCAGTTTGTTGGAGTCTGTCGACAGCATTTGTTTTCCACATCTGTGGGCATCAACTTGCAGTTGTGGCAGGTGCACCAAGCTGGTTGACCCTGCTGTGGTATTTCTGGTGCTGGTGTTGCCTGTCGGAATTCCATGATGTCAAGAAGAACTCCAGGAAGACGACCTACCACCAGCTGAAGGATTTCATCCCTCTCCTCCATAGACAGCTGTTGTATTTGTAACTAAAAAGACAACCACAATCATTGTTTGGACCACACAAGTTGATGTCAGGGTATATTGTTTTGATATTGTTTTAATAATTATGACCAACCTGCATCTCAGCATTTCTGGCAGCACGTAGCTCAGCAACCCTCTGTCTGTCCTCCTCACTGATAAATCTGGCTCCTCTTCCCCTTCCTCTCCCCTCTACTTGCACCTCTGCCTCTCCCTCTTCCTCTATCACCTCTGCCTCTTCCTCTCCCTCTCGACCGCCTCCTTCCTGCACCCCTGTCATTGCTGTTGCTCCCGTCAGAGCTGTCCTCCACAGGAAAGTCCACTCCTTCTGAGCTGTCCTAAGGAGGAGGGGGTAGTTAGACACATTTTAGAATTTTGAATGACATCTGGGTAAATACATAATTTGTTGCATAAATGATGTGTCAAAGTACTATTCAGAAATATAAACGTTTTTATGCAACACTAATTATTTGTAATGTTGCCTAATTGTGTTGCACAAAGCCATGTAAAGCTCAACTAGCTATTACTTGGAAAAAGTATGAGCCTATTACATTACTGAATTTCCCTTCTGGGATAAAGTATTTTTCATTTCATTTCATTTGGGTTTTCTAAATCTCACAAAACAAGATAATAAAGTGTGATGCACTGTGAGGCTGTTACGTCATAAGACATTACTTGAACATGTATAAATATAAGAAACAGCTGGGTCGTGTACATCCACCCCAAAATAGCGTTTTTGCTGGACCAACTGAGAGAAAAAGAATAAGAAGTAGAAAGGCTGTGGCCTTAAACGTCACTCATCACTAATTGGTGACATTAAAAAGTATGGGAGCTCGATCTTGTGTGCGGTCCTGCTTTCCCTGCTCCTAAATATAACGATAAATCATATGGGCAAAAAGCCTGTGAAAATGGGTCTGAGTGAAACATTTGGATTAGCCGATGTTCACTAGAAATGAGTTATCCAGGTAATTTTACTGGCATGGGATCAACTAACAACGGTAGCCTAATTAATTTTCCGTGTTACTGCAGCAAAGATTTGACGTTTTTGATAAAGGCACCTTTTTGTGACACGGTAGAACTTGTCTGTTTACGTTATGACTTATAAAAGATACTAACACTGATTGTCTATTCTTTTAATCCAAGGCCACCTGAGTTAATTTTCTTTTGTGTCAAGTATATTGTGGCCAACCTAGTTTTTCAAACAATAAATTAGTAAATTAATTTTCTTACCTCTGTGAACATCGTTCTCGTGAATCAAGGTCTTCTTCGTTGCAAATTATTCTGTTCTGAAGTGTGCTCGTACAAGCGCGCACTACGAGAACGAGCAGAAGACTGTTGTAGTTCTGTGTTTTGGCCACAGGTGGCAGTATCATTAGAAAACTTGCCTCTTAGAAAAATTAGCCTCTTTAAGTCAAAAAAACAAAACAAAAGACATTCATGAGAACGATTTGAAACCACTGAGGCTGGGATGAGATCTCCTTTTTGTCTCCTGAGATGCCAAAGAAAGTTTTGATGAGTAAAATTTTCTTCTGGGCTGTTTCGCATCCCACATCTTATTAAACTCCTCATCACAGCAGAGTTTTGGTGCACACGAGCTGTTGCACCAGCCACAATACTTAAATCTGTCACTGAGTCTGCGTCTCTCTGAAGAAGCTTGTCTGGTTAATCCAGCACAACAAAAACTGTGCGCACCAAGTTAGCAAACTGGGCTTGATCACTGCAGCAGGAGGCTCACAGTCTCCATCCTACCTCTGCGCAGAATGCCGTGACAGAATCAGTTTAGTGTCTGAAAACATTCCATCTTTTTCCTCATTAAATTATTCCATCATTAAGTTTCTTTCTGTGTACCAGACACCAAAGAGAATAAAAACAGTTGGATTTTGCTTTAATATATTAGCCTTGGTAAAAAATTCTATCTTGAGAATGAGAAATAAATCTGTTATTGCCATATAAACACACAGAAAGGTACTGAAAACGGGTACCGTTGGGTACCGGCACCGATTCGCAGGTACTGGAAGTTGGTACCGTATCGATTCAAATGTGAACAGTACCCATCCCTAATAGTAGTATGTCAGATATCTGGCATAGTTCAGCTTATCATAGGCAAAACACCAGGGAATAATGGCTCTAATAGCTGCAAGATTCACCATCCACTTTCCCTCTCGTGTTGCTTGAAAAAAAAAAGCTGAATCTTAACTCAGCCAGCCTGCTCCTTGCTTTTCAACATACTGAAATGCACAGAAATGTGCAAACTACAAACCTGCACCGATCTAGCCTGGTACATCAGCCAGACCATCTCCATGTATGACATACACGGCAAGTCAGTGATTTGCTGTGTATGGGAAGGTTTATAAAGTTGAAATATTGAAAAATAAAGGATTTATAAAAATAGCAAACTAGAATTTGCCACCTTGGGTGATGCAGGTGAAAATTCTCGCCTGGGCCATGTTCTACTTTCAGTCCCACAGTCATCCCTAATATTGGGATAATATGGGGAGATTATATATTTACAGGATTGTTGCAGTCCTGTGAGTATTTCAGTGTTTGTTATTCGTGTCAGGGTTGTTCCTGCTCCTCACAATACTTAAAGAAAGACAACAGTTTAGGCAAGAATTGTGAAAAAATAATTGTTGTTGACAGTTTGAGGAGCCCCTGTGACCTCTATATTTATTAAACAGGTGCAAATCTGGTTTTAAATGAAAGATTTGAATCTCCCCTTTAAAATGATGTCAAATATGTCCACATAAAATATGAGGAAAGGTCTGAAAAATTAGCCTGAAGTAGAACATGCACCAGCACCTAGAGTCTAATTTCTTGTAGGGGTTGATGAACTTCATGTGATGATAACCATGACAAAGCTACCACTTAGGATGGGTTATTATACCAAAATATCTTCTATGGACATGTACCTTTTTAAAAATTGTTACTAGATTTTGCCACCCTGAGTGGTACCAATAAGTGAAATTTTTTACTTTGGCCCATGGACTATTAAGGCTTCATGGATTCCCGACTGAAGCGATACCAAGGAATGAGTAGATCAAAGCGATTGAAGGGCCAAACTTTATAATAAAACACTTTTTTTTTGGCCGGCACTTCAATGATGCTGACAGCTGCTGTTGGCAGGCTAGCGTTAGCAGGCTAGCGTTAGCAGGCTGGCGTTAGCAGGCTAGCGTTAGCTGACGTGCCCAACTTTGTGCGTCTGAAAACACAAGCATCTGAAAATCGGGTCTGTACCCTCCCGTTTCCAGTGGATCAACTGGGGACTACCAAGAAAGGAGACCGCTTATAAAAGAGCATTTTCACAGATTTTGTGTATCAGACAAGGACATTGTCTCTTCACATAGCAGCGGCTGCACATCACCTCTACTGGGTGAACGTCATGGCCTATGCGAGTTTGTTTTTCTCATGCTTTATTGATGATAAAGGCCTAAGATCTGATTTCCAGATGCTTGTGTGTTTTCAAACGCACAGTTGAGCACATCAGCTAACACTAGCATGCTAACATTAGCTAACACTAGCCTGCTAACGCCAGCTGTAGTGTCTCACCGGCTACAAACAAACGTGTTACCTTGTGATATTATTAAGTTCAGTGACTTTTATGAGCGTCTCCTTTCTTGGCTGTCCCCAGTTGTTCCCCTGGAAACGGGAGGGTGTAGACCCAATTTTCAGATGCTTGTGTGTTTTCAGACGCACAAAGTTAGGCACGTTAGCTAACGCTAGCCTGCTAACGTTGCCGTGCCGGCTACAAATAAACGTGCTGCCTTGTCTTATTATAAAGTTCGGCCCTTTACTCCGGCGAATCGCTTTGATCCACTAATTCCTTAGCATCATTTCAGTCAAGAATTCATGACAACTTAAGTAGGGGTGGCGTTGTTTATTAGATTTACGAAGTGGAACAGAGCAGTGACATTGGATTCAGCTACTGTTGAACTGGCCTGGAAGAAGAAGCGGTTAAATGTTACAATTTCCGAAAACAGGAAAAAAAAACACAAAAAGCGTGATAATCCCTATTAAAGGTGATGGCTATAACTTTTTCATAAAAAAACAAACAACTATCACAGAACATCTAGGGTGCAGAAAAAAAGTATTAAATTTACCTATTTTTTATTGCATATAAATAATTGTTTTATCAATTTTAATGAGGGAATCGGGATTCCTCACCTTTAGCATTAGCTCTGGAGTTGCTAGCTCGATTGCTGTTATAGAAATAGCATCTTCGTTGCCTGACATTTCTCAAATTAAAGCATACAAAAAATGAAGCAGCATGAGGGTGAAGGTGATAAAGGGGCTCAAAAGCCCTGTGGTGGTTCCTGCTTCCTCCTGGACATGTCAATTAAACATTCGCTTGCTAATTAAGGGTTAGCTGGATGTGTAACGTTGCTAAAGCTAATTGAGTAAGAGGGAAGTAAAGATTTTACTTCTGAGTCAACTGTTTTTCTCTCGAGACTATTTTCTTTTCTTTACTACTATTGTACTTGGTTGTTTTATTCATATGAAAAAAGACTGAGGTCGTTTAGCTTAAATCCCCTTGATGCAGCTGTAGTTCCATCTATTCACCTTTCCTCCCACATGTTAAATCCAATATCATTAACTCTTAAATCGGCACTTACTGATATACTTTCAACCACAGAGCAGAGTGTTTTTGTGCTACTTGACAATATTACAAGTCTTTAACACTCAGTTACGTTCTCTAAAATGATAAGTAGTAAATGATCAGTACTAAAAGTCTCTTCTCATTTTTATGTTGAAAGACAATCTCAGTGAAGGATCTGTGATGCAGGCTGATCTTTGGTGACTTAGGAGAACTCCATGTGGTTCTATGATTTGATGGAGTAGCACGAAGAGGCATTTTATATGTTTCATAAAAAGATTTTGTCAAATAAAGGGTTCAGTCAGGTGTGAAGACGGATCCCAGCCTAAAACTTTTATTCACAAGTCAGTGCTGTGGTTAAATTCTGTCTTTTTTAGGTGAGGCAAGATTGAGAAATCCCATCCCTCCTGCCAGGATTGCAGCGAGAGGCAATGATTCATTTGTCATACCTGGATTATTACAACCTGCGGTTGTTTGGAATTAGCCAGGCTTTAGTCTCAGGCCTTTCCCTTTCTCATTTAACGTCATGTTCAGTAGCTTGTGCTGCTTGTTGTTTTTCTGAATCAACTTTTGGGCCTTTTGGTGCAATCATTCCTTACAGACCAGCTGACCTGAACAATCTAGGAGTAGTATGGACTCAGACCTATTTGAAAAGCACTTTAAGACCATCACTAAATCCACCTACTATCACCTGAAGAAAATCTCAAAGATAAAAGAGCTGATGTCTCAGCAGGACAAACTAGTCCATCTTCAATCGGCTTGATTATTGTACCAGTGTCTTTACTGGTCTACCTAAAAAATCCAGTTAGACAGCTGCAGAACTCTGCTGCCTGAGTTCTCACTAAGACCAAGTGGGGGTCCACATTTGGGCGATATGGACCAAATATCATATCATGATATATTTAGTCTAGATGATGATATGTGATATATACTGGTATTTTTACACGGATTTGTCTGAAAGTTTCATTTCATATCAAACACCTGTTTTTTTAGTATTGAAACATGTTTATCGTAAAGGTATCGCTCCATTGCAGTGATGGAACTGACAAAACACTGGATAGAAATGTTTGTTAAATCAAAGTAATTAAAGATAGTTGGCTGCTTTTTTGTGATTTCTTTGTAAAAGTCTGTGGAGAATTGTCTTCAAGACAGTTTGAATAATAAGGGTAGGAAAAAATATCGATACACTGAAATGGCGCAATATTTTCATATGCCAATTTCACATCTGCATTTAAAAACACGGTATCGATTTATTTTACTAATGAAATCTCGCGAGATATCATCATTTTGCTACGATATCTCATAAAATCTCAGTATTTCATGAAATCTCATAAGATTTCATAACAAAACGATGATATCTCGCAAGATTTCATTTGTAAAAGAGATTGATACCAGGTTTTTAAATAAAGATATGTCGTCGGCATATGAAAATATCGCGATATTTCAGTGTGGTCGATATTTTTTTCCACCCCTATTAAATAATCAGGTGATCCCTTTGTACTCAATCCAAGTGCAGCTGGGTCATTATGAAAAAATAAAGCAGAAAAATTTGCACAACTAATACCAAGATATGTGTAAATATCATCTCTCATGTAAATATCATATACTGATATGATATTGCGATATCGCACAGCTTTAGCCTCTGTGCTCCACATGTAATGCTGTGATGGAGAGGCGCCTTAATTTCATCTCCTCAGTTATTTATCAGATATCTGGTTGATTCCAAGGTTATTATAGTTAACTAAAACTAACGAAAAAACGAAAACTAAAATTGACAAAAAATTTTCGTTAACTGAAATTGAAATAAAAATGATTTTTTTCAAAAAACAATAACTGAAACTGTATTGTGTCTTTAAAAAACAAAACATTGTTACAAAAACATCCTTAGTTTTAGTTTTTGTAAATTTATTTAATAAATAAGCTTTTTTGGGTTGATATGAAATCTATTTTTTATTAAATCTATTTGCTTTTATTTCAAGTGACTTTCTGATGATTTTGAATGTCACGCCAGACAAATACCTTTAATTTACAAAAAAAAAAAAAAATCAAAAAATACTAAAACTAATACTGAAACTAATAAAAACTAAACTAAAGCTAAGCATTTTCCAAAAAATAAAAACTAATAAAAACTAGCAAATCTGTTAAAAAAAACTAACTAGAATTAACTGAATTGAAAAACAAAAAGTCAAAACTAAATAAAAACTGAAACCAATTAAAAATCCAAAACTATTATAACCTTGATTCTCCTGCAAACTGAACATGTTTCTCAAGGTTTTTTTTTCCATGGAAATAAAAGATTTGAAAGAAATCCTGAAGATAAATAAACTCATGAATGATTGTAGTCACCAGAGGAAGGTCTCTTGTTTCAAGATTTATTACAATCCACTTTATTTACTCCCTCCTCTAACCTAATAAAACCACAAGTTTAAAGATGTTTTACAGCACACAGATGGAAAGAAACTCAAAAAACAAACATCTGAATCTACAAAGTAAAAGACTGAGACTGTCTGGGAAAATAAAAAGATTTACAGTAATTAGATTATGGTCTGGTATTCTTATCAAGCACCTTATCTTTATCATTAAATAAGAAAAGTTCATAAAATTGGATAATATATTAGATATTTAAATAAAACATTAGATAGAAAATTCTGCATATTAAATATAAAATTCTTTATATTATTATACATATTTAATAGAAAAAGTTTATGATTGTTCATTATTGTTGTTTAAAAGTAACATTTTTTTTTATCAACATGTTAATAAATTTTCTCAAATCACCACTCCATTGCAGATGCAGATCACAGGTACGGATCAAAATTGCTTCAGTACAATAACAGAGAAGTGGTAGAACAAAGAAAAACAGAGAACAAGAACAGTGTAAAAAAATAAAACAAAAAACAGAAAAAAAAAAACACAAAGGCTGGCGTATGTGTTCGTAAGACTTAAATTAGTCCTCATTTAGTGACTGCATAGCTCTGTTTAGCTCAGCCTGTGCTGACCTTTAGGTTGGTCCTTGTAAGGGAAAGAAACAGATCCCACTCAAGTGAAAGCTTTCCACTTTAACCAGCAGCCTGTATGAAAGGCGGTCCAGTGCAGCCAGTCTCCCCAGCTGGTTAAACCAAAGTGTAACAGATTGTGTAGAAGGGGACTTCCACTCAGAAATAATGAGTTTACACATCAAGCAATCAAGCAGTCTGCACCCATTCAGCAGTATGAGATAAAATGTCTAAGGGGGGGGGGGGGGGGGGGGGGGGGGGGGATCTCCTAGGATAAATAACCTTGGAAGGAACGGGACGTCCTGCTGTACAACTGATTTGACAAACTCATGGACCTCAGTTAAGAATCCTGGATTTTAGGGCAGTTCCAGATCATATGGCTCAGTGTTCCCACCTCCTATATAATCTATGAGACCTGTAAATTCTGTTCAATAGTTTGAATTGAACCAGTCTTGTTCTCTAGTGACGTTCTTAGTATTCTGCAGGATCATAGCCCATTCCTGATCTATAAAGGACATACTGAGGTCAGTTTCCCAAGCTGATCTTAGGGTGGGGAGCCCCTTGTCTGTGCTTTTTAAGAGCATTGAATAGTATTTAGAAACTTCATGGCCTCCACCAAAAACCTTGAAAAAGTAATTTTACATAACTAGCACACCCAGTACGAATAATCTTTGGTTAGCCTTTTTACCTTTTAAGAAATATTGCTTGACGTTTGTGTTAGGCCCCATGGGGGGTAATCTGTATGAGTAAAGTTTTTTACTCATAAAAAATCTTGGACTAAACACAGCTGGACAATGAAAGGTTAAAACGATACTATCAGGGACTAAGATGGCAGTATTCTTCACCATGTCCATTTAATTCAAATAGTGGTATATTACTCTGCTGATTGTGTGCCTCTTCTCCATGAAGCTCCCTTCCATTTTCTACCCTGCCGGTGGGAAGACGTTCAGCTGTCCTGGTGAAAATCTTCTTCAGCTTCTGGACCACAGTGGGACTAAGCAGCAGGAATATGATTATCCCCAGAACTGCTGTTATGATGATGGCGGTCAGAGTCCACTCGGGGCACGATGGTGACTAAGAGAGGGAAAAGAGGTAAATAAACAGATACAAATCATGTTTAGCTGAGTATGAAGTTGGAATAATTTCCACACAGCAGCTCAAAGCTGTGCCACTAAAAACACAACTTCAGCTCATGCATGCAGCATTGTTGGCATTCCTCCCCTCCCCGAGGGAGGAGCCAAACCACTCACTGTGTGTAGTTAAATTAAAATGTGGACAGTTATGATATTTAGATGAGATAAGAGGTAACAGCTCAACCCCTGAGCTTTAACAGGCTCTAAAGAGTTAACAAGAGTGGTCTTGACTCTGACCTTCCAACTTCTAGCTCCATGATGCTGGTAGATGGTTTTATACAGGAGAGCTGCTCTCAGGGCTGCCTGTTGTAGCTCCCTTTCTTTTTCTTTGTTAAATATTAAAAGTATGTTCCTCTCCTTTCTAGGCATTATGCTGAAACTGGTAAATAAAAACAAACCAACAGTATTAATAAGACTGCTTGGTTACATCACAACAAAATTTATTTAGCAAATAAATTACTGCAAGTGTTAGCTATGTAGTCTGATGTAAACCTAAACAATACCCTAATAAATATTAACATTCACAAGCTGTACCATTCACCGCGTTTACATGCAGCCAATAACTCCTTCATAACCAGAATATTAATAACCACGGTCATTAAGACCGGAAAAAACTGAAAAATGCTCATATTCTGGGTTTTAAAAACACGAAAATTAACTATCCCAGAATTTTGGTGGTGTGTAAAAGTATGACAAACTCTACTGGTCCTACCTCATATCTATTATTGATTTTGTCCAGCATTTGGCTTGTTAAGCAGGTGAACTTATTTATGCTCAGCTACAGGCGCTGTATGACATGCTACGTCACCACAGAGGCAGTAATCATAAAGAACCTAACAGAGAGCACATGAGGGGGCAAACGGTACCCCCGACTCGATCCATTTATTTACCTGGTCGGAGGGGGGCGGGGGGGCCGAGGTTGTGGGTTGCAGCTGCATACTGTTTGGTGTGTTTCCACTCTGCACGTTCACGTTGACCAGGGAAGAGAGGTGAATGCAGGTGGGGAGGGGGGTGGAGAGAATAAATTGGGACATTGTTACACACACTTTTAATTGCCGAGCTTTTTTAGATGATCATGTCAGCATACACATACACTGAAATTAAAAAGAAAAGAAAAGAAGAAGTTGTTTCAAAAGGGTAGCCTACTTGCTAGGTCCAGAGGGCAAAGGGCAGGTGCTCTAACACCACCCGTGCATGCCACTGCCTGCTTACCTTGGGTGGGGTTGGAGGTGCATCTCTGACTTTTAGCCTCACAGCTGAAATCGCCTTCTTGCTGTCGCTGCTCCTGCAGAAGTAAACCCCCTCATCTGACCTCGACACCGCCCAAATGGTGAGCGACAGGTCCCCGCTCTGGTCCCAATCAGCTGGCATTGACACACTGCTTTCATCCATTCCGCTCCCATAAATCGCATTTCCCGAGGGGGTCATTTGCTGCACGAGCTCTCCGCCTTTCTCCCACAGCGGAAAAATGCCCTTCTTGCTGATAACAGCATAACATGGTAATTTGGCACGCTCCCCCTCACTGACAGAAACATCAGATGCTCCGGTCACATGGAGATGGATCGTAACAACCTGTCCGTTACAATGGAGTTCATAAACTCCATCATCGTACAAATTCACGCTTGGCAGGATTAAAGAAGCACTTTTGTTCATCCTACTGTGGTACAGGGGTCCTGGACTCCAGCTGCCGGCTTCCAGAAAGGCAACAAGGATCGATCCGTCAGCTCTGACCAGCTCAAGTTTACCATCTCGCCCCGTCGAGCAGTTTTCAGTTGGAAACCGAACATGATCCCCAAAGATTGCTTGGTGAAACTTCCCAGACCCGAACATGGCAGCGATGAACAGAAAGGTTACGCAGACTTTAAACATTTTACAGCTTTTATGTTTGCAGTAACTCCGTGTATCGGTATCCAGCACTCCCGGCGTCCCACACGTTCCGTTTCCGGCGACCAGATGATCACGACAGAGGAGAAAAAGACGAGACGAAGGACAAGCTGATGAATGAACCCACCATTCGCACATAGGCTACACGCCTTTACAGTATGTTTACCGGGTTGAGCGTGAATGCCCCGTGACAATCCGGAAACTCTGCCCTGTAGCCGATGCGAGGAACCAATCAGAATGGGTTTCCAGGAAACGAGGAACACCCACCTCTCTCCTTACTCAAGTCAAGCATGTATGTGTGTGTGCGTTTTTGCAGCATTGTGGGGACCATGTCCGGATTTTTACCATCACCGTGGGGACGTCTTGCCCTCGTGGGGACATTTTCCCAGTCCTCACGGGTATGAACCCCGTTTTGAAGGTCAAGATTAGGTTTTAGAGATTAATTTACATTTAGGTTTAGGTTAGGATTAGGACAAGAGTTAGGTTTTAGGCAATAAGTTATGGGCGTTAGGTTTAGGGTAAGGGGCTAGGGAATGCATTATGTCAATGGAAATACCCCACGGGAATATAAAAACAAACGTGTGTGTGAGAGAAATTGAGTTTGCCTTGTTGCGAGTGGGTTTCGTGTTGTGTGTTGTTTTGACTAAATCTAATGAATAGTCTAGATGAGAATGAGTTTGCAGATAAACTTAGAAAATATTCCATATTGATAAGAATGTGGGTATTTATTAAGTTTCATTTGCTTTGTTAAAGCCTCTTTTCACCGGCAAACGCTTTTCCCTCCATATAAACTGGGAAATGAGTTTGCCAGAGGACGGAGGCGGTACCAAAACAAAGACAGCATGGGGAGCGTGTGTGTCAGAGGTTTAACACTTTAAGCGCCGGAGTTTTTCAAAGAAAACGTTCAACTCTGATATCAAGAATTCAAAAGCTTGAGCTTGGACGTGGTTAGAAATGTAGGCAGCAGCCCAAATGAGAAAACTGTTTAATATGGACCAGAGTTTATGATGGGAATAAATGAACTCATTTCTGTTACATTGAACAAGAATCAGCAAATAGCTGAGAAGGTATACTTCTTCCACCACCACAGTGAAAATGTGTTACCTGCTGCTTCCTCTGTAACCTGCACTGACAATGAGGCATCTTCATCAAATGAGTAAGACTTCTTTTAAACTTGATTTTTCTCATAAACTTTGAACGGGGATCAAAGCCACCTTCATCATGCTGCTTAATGTAGTAAAGTCTTTGCTACCAAACCAGAAGGAAATGGCAAATGTTAACACCGTCAGCAAAGTGCATTGGAGGTTTCTTAACCGAAGTAAATCCAGTATATAAATGATTTGTCATGCCATATATCATATCAAACCTAATTATTGAAAAGAAAAATAAGTGCTGCACAGTAAAATATTGATAAAGGATGGCCTATCCTGGCCCTGCAGTATATCACAGACCTCCTCCAAATTTACTCTAGCACCTCCACTCCCTAAGAGTAAAACAGCAAAAAAAAAAAATACTTCATAAAACACAGTCGCAATATAAAGCATTTTATGGTGATGTTCATTGATGGACAATATCAAAAAAGTCTTGTTCATCTGAACTTTAATGCTGGGAAACAATTTCCCTGTTCACCTCTCATGGACACCTTAGGGGGGTCTTACTTTAAAGTGTGTGCAGCCCAGTTCACTGTGACATTTGGGAAACCTGTTACACAATTTAGTAGTGAGTGTGTGTGCTTGTGTGCTTCTTACACATGCAGGTGGTCTGCTATATTTTCCTGCCTTCTTTCTTTGTTTCATCGTAGTGTTTCCTCTCTTACGTGGCCTTTGACTTCCTCAAACACTTCTAGGGGTCTATTGAGGAAGTGAACACTTATCCGGGACGACGCTCTTGTTTTGGATTTGATGAACCCAGCTTATTAGATACTCATGCTGGATGTCGGAATCCTACTTTTGTGTAATTGGCCCCATGTAGAAGTACTGCAGCTTTTAAAAGATGTTTTCCCTGAGAAAAATCCAGGTTTAATGTAGAATTTATCTGTTTATATGTGTTTGAATGAGACTTTTTGGTTATTTTGTTACTATATGAGTTATGTTGTCATCAATAAGTAAAACTTGAAGACCTTTAAGGAGTGTTAATTGAATTTACCTATTTGTAATGCAATTTAAGCATAATGATTATGAAGATGGTAAGATTGTGATTATTAATCTAACAATTATACCATGAAAATCTAGTATGGTGATGTTGTGTGCTCTGCATTCTGGTGTAGAAAACAGGGGCCTGATCACATCCTGAAATATTATGAATGTCCTTGCAGTTCCACTTATATACATTCATACTAGCTTGAAGATGCTGAATGCTGAGCTTGGCTTGATAATGCCTTTTCACCAGTGTTTTATTCAGTTATTTGATGACAATTTCATGTTATATGAATTCATTTGTCAAAGATCATCATTTGACCTTATTTTCATTTCATTTAGTTTTTATTTTCTTTTAAATGAATATCTTTATTCTAGCAGTGTAAACACTTCATGTTATTTCTTTCTTTCCATTTTATCCATTTTATGTGTGATGATTTTATTGCAAAGTTTATGCCACATATGTTTGCATGATTAACTTCACCCTTGCTGACAAACCAAAAATGTTTGTGTAGGAGCACAGATGGAAGCAATAAAAGGCTTTGTGGTTTGACATGTTTGTGGTGCAAGGGACTTGGATGTCGTTTTAGACATGATTGTCAATCAAAGGCTGAACATCTGTGCTCCGTCTGTTACCTCTGCCCCTTCTAATATGTCTCGAACACCAGCATCTGCATCGGCGGAGGATCTGTACAGCCAGGAATTGCTGGCACATGAGCACAGACAAGCGAGGCTTGTAAAAGAACTGCAAGCAGAGTCAGCCTCAGTCTGAAGCCTCTTTCCTCTTTCTCCCTAATCCAGGGAGAGAGACTGAAGAGAGAGTTGTGTAAAATGAGTTTGGAAGAGGCTTGAGGGGCAACTTGGCAACTTGAGGGTGTATGTCTTTGGGTTCTGCTGGTTTTTGGACTTTGCTGCTCTTGACTTGGCTCTTTTTGAATTTGTTCTTTTTACTTGTCTCTTCTCCTTGAGAGTCTTCCCTTTTTGTGTGAACTTTACGTGGCAAGGCATGCAACAGAAGGCCCGGGTGGCATTCGATCCCACAGACTCCGGGAGAGACTCATGCACACTTACCAGTAAACCATAAAAACTTTTTTGTGGCTAAATAGCCAGGGTGCATGATCAGTCGGAGGTGTAGTGAATGGACCCCACACTTACTTGTACCCAAAAAATTATCAAAACTATAGACCCTGAAATAGGGGTCTAGAAAAGACTTTCTTATCATGAGTTGGTGGGGGATCCCATCTAACAGGCTATATTGGGTCTCACAGAAAGAAGCATCAGGGGCGAGCCTAGCGATGTCTTTCCAGACCTATGGATAAGTAAGGAGCCGGTCACGTTTGGCACAGTTGGAGTATATCCTGGGTACAAACAGACCAGACCAACAGCTGCTTGGTTCGGATGAATGGCGTGATTCCCCCACGTGAAGCCTTGCGCCTGTTATGTATACTGCGCCTGCTACCCTACGAGCAATTCAGAAAACGTGAAAAAGAGAAACAACATAACTTCAAAAGGATCTGTTGGTCGGATGCCGAGACGGAGTGTCTCTTAGAAATTAGGTCGGATGAATGCATCCGAACTAGAGCCCGACCGATATGGGATTTTTGAGGCCGATTCCGATACCGATATTGGGGGTTTTAAAAAACCCGATAGCCGATATATTGGCCGATATCTGATATCGGCCGATATCCGATGTCAGCCAATATATATCAGCCAGGATATTAAAAAATGAACATGGACATACATACTGTCTAACTGTAGTCCAACTTCAATTCTTATAATGACCAAAATGTGATTCAACACTAAGAATCAGAACATCCAGAATCTGTGATGATGTTTTAGGTGTTGACACAGATTTGTTGTGTTTTCTGTCTTACTGGTGCTGCAGCCCAGGTTAACGTTCACATCACAGATGTTGCATCTAACACCTGTTAAATCTTTGTGAAGTGGCTCCACCTTACTCTTCTCCTCTGCCTGGGAATCAATATATATACATTTAGTGTATTTTAGTAATTAGATTTCAATACTATAGATGACCATTTCAAAATTAAAACAAGTTGCTGCAAACAGCTTACAGTGATAACACACAGACTAATGGAAGGTGTTTTATAAATGATATATTTTTAAAGACTCATTCACTAAAACACCTTAGAAATATAAATTTGTCATCTTTAAGCTTCAAAAAGTTCCATCTTCCACTTAACACAAGGGACTAAACTAGATTTAAGAGCAACGTTGCAGCTTTTAAAACATCTAAACAGAATTACAAATAAATACATTAGTTGGAGCTTTTTAATTAATTTAATGAAAACTTAAACTTCTGAATTTACGAGTCCCAGTAAAACCTGCATGGCATGAAGTGTAGAGGGACACAATATAATAATTTTATATTAGATAACAGGAGATGGAAGTTAATAGTTGCATTTATCTCGTTTGTGTCACAAATAGGCAACTTACACAGCGTTTACTGCTGTATAACAGTCTGACATTAGCTAATAGCAGAGATGGAGTTAACAGCTGCATCTTTGTTTATTTCACAAAGAGGCAACTTGCTCAGTTAAAATGCTAATGTGCTCGCTAAAACTAGCGCATTTAAAACTCGCCTGCTCTCCTTAATGCGCTCTAACAGCGTGTTTCCACGAGGACGTTTGTTGTCACGGAGCACTTAAGTGTAGTTTTATATAGTTTTAGAAAGTCTAAGCTTACCAGTAGGAAACTAGGCGCCTGCATCGGCTGCTCTGCTCTCTGCCTGCGTAGCGCGTGTGTGTGCGAGGGGGAGTAGGGAGGGGGTGCAGAGAAAGCGCTGCTCTCTGTAAGGGGAGGGGGAGGAGGCATGGAGCAGCACGAGCAGCTCTCAGTAAGGGAGGGGGAGAGCAGAAGCGCGCAGCAGAAGTTTCTTTTTGCTGTTTCAAGCAAAACTATAATTTTCATATCGGCCACATTTTGGCCGATACCGATTAATGAGCCAGACGCCAAAATCGGCCCGATATATCGGCCGGCCGATATATCGGTCGGGCTCTAATCCGAACATGTTAGACCAAACACACAAGAACACCAATTCATAGGAAAGTTGCTGCTTACTTGGAGAAGAGAAGATTTAAAAACACAAATGACTATTCGTGCCCACCCACTTGGTGTGGCATGACGTGGTGGCATAGTGGTGCTTTTCCAACTTTGCAAGTGTGACTGGAGGCCGTTTATAAGAGACTTTTGACACCTGGTGAGTTGAAACAGGATTAAAATCGTGCAAAGTGTGACCCTACCCTAAGTGACTAGCAAGTCAAAATTGATGTACTTGAGTCAACTCATGGTGGCGTGGTGGTTAACACCGCAGCTTCACAGTAAGAAGCTCGCTAGTTCGATTCCCAGCTGGGGAGGAGGTTTGAACAATTCCATCAGTGTGGCCTTCCTGTGTGGAGTTTGCATGTTCTCCCCATGTATGCGTGGGTTCTCTTCAGGTAATCTGGCTTCCTCCCACCATCCAAAGACATGCATGTTAGGTTAGTTGATCACTCTAAATTGCCCCTATGTGTGAGTGTGAATGGTTGTCTGTCTCTCTGTGTTGGCCCTGTGACAGACTGGCGACCTGTCTAGGGTGTACCTGCCTCTCACCTGATAATAGCTGGGATAGGCTCCAGCATCCCCCGCGACCCTGAACTGGATAAGCGGTACAGAAAATGACTGATGACTCGTCAACTCTCCACTGTAAAACAGAAAGTGGTCTGCCGAGCTTCACTGTATGGGTGAGTGAGGATAAACCTGCTGTAAATCTGGAGTATTTACCTACAAAACCCTGATAGAGATGCACAGCTTTGTTATAGAGGTATAATCTGGTATGTGCTCATGGCTGTTCACTAATGTTTAGGGAGGTATAGTACAATTAGTTTGATTGGGGCAGATTTGTCCTGCACCATTTTCTTATTTGTCCTGTAGTGCATCTAGAGGTTTTATAAGGTAGATGGTGAATTGGCAACAGTGACATGACTGCAGGAGGCTACTGAAGTCTTGAAGGGGTTTAAAAACTTTGTGAACTGCCTCCAGGACCTTTATGCTCCGCCAGGTAAAGACAAGAGGTCAAGTTTTCTTGCCCGCAGACAGGACTTTAGAGCAGGAGAGTGTATGCTAAGACTTCATCATTTGCAGCCATCAGCCCTACTGGGTGGCTGACTCTGTGATGGGCCTTTCACAGAAAGATGGTTTAGGTGATACATTGACATCAATGCCTTGTCCTTTAACTGAACACAAATTATGCATGTTTCTTGAATGTCAGTAAGTGTTGCAGTTCCTAATGGCCTGATAACATCTGTGACCAAAGCATCACTTTCTCAGCCACTCAGCCAGCTGCTTCACTTTCACAACTTTACTACTCGTGTATATTATCACACACATTAAAAAGTCCTGGGTCAAACTGCTGGGTTAAGAAGGAAACAACTAATTTCTGGGTTCTTTAAACCCAGACATTTGGGATGTTGGATTGTTCCCCTAACTTCTGGGTTAATATAACCCAACTTCTGGGTCAAATATTCACCCCCAAAAAATAACCCATTATGGGTTGTTTTTGACCCAGGAGTTTTTTAGTGTATAGCAACCCAGTTCTCTCCAGTTATTTACAATGTTGCAACTATCAATGCAAATTCTGCACAAAACTGTGTCTGCAACTTTTAGCTAATTGCAGTAGATCTCCATTACAGTTTTGGGTTTGAGCTTGCTGCTTGATGAAAGTTCATCATACTGAACTTTATGGCCCTCGAGTAGATAGCGGAACAAATTGCTCATCCTCGGACCCATGGTTGCAATTTTGTATCTGAAACATTCCCTGAAACCTGAGCCTTTATTTTTACCCACCAACATTGCTTCTCTGCTACTTTCCCAACAGTGTTGGTGTCATGTTTCCACTGGTAGACTGGGGGGAGGGATGGGTTGTGCGCTGACTCAGAGAAAGAACAGTGAGGTTGTGTTGTTGTCAGAGAGACAAACTCGGAGAACTTGAAGCACTTTTTGACTATTTTTAACACTCAGGACCTCTGTTGATATAAACACATCATTTAATCCTAAACCTCATTTGAAATCATGTAGATATGATTTAAAAGCTTATACAGACTTGTACAAGTGTTTGTTTTAGAAATGCAAATTGCACTTGGAATCTGTGATGTTTGTCCTCTATTTTATCAGAGGCCCTCATGCAAATCATAGCTGTTTATCCAATGGGAGCAGCTGTCTTTATGTGTTAAGCTGTTGCACACGCTGAACATGAACTTGCTCTTTTTTTTTCTGTGATTGCTGTTATGTGTGGGTGTGTTTCAAGGACACCGTCAGGTTGCAAAAGGGTAACATTAATGCTCACAGCCAAGTATAAGGTCGCCCAGCAGTCATGTGTGTCCAATATAATCTGCAACAACAGCTTTATCTTACTCATTTGATTTATCACTGACAGATGAGTCGGATGCCAGGACAATTAGCATAACTAGCATAACATAACTACTATAATTAGTCACAGGAATCAGCTGCAGATGAAACACCTCAGTTTTTGTTGGTTGTTCTCTAACAGGCAGGAACATCTGACTGATGGTTTATTAATGCATTTTATTTATAACACGGTCTGTATCATAAGCAGAGTGAGCGCTTTTGGCACGAAAACTGAAAGTTTTAAGTGTCTTGAAGTTGTTCCTGTTCTATTATGGTGTCACCTTCGCAGTGGCAGGAAATATAACTTCCTGAAGGGGAATTAATCATGTCCATTGAATTAGGGGCTGCAACATTCAGCTAGTTTGAGTTTGCTTTCATTCTGCGCTTTCTCAATCAAATGAAAACTTTTGTATTCCTATCCCTGTTTCTAAAAGTAAATGAAACAAACAATGGTTAGAGATGATGAAAAGGCAACAGAAAGTCAGACAAGTCACCAAGGTATGCAGAATGTCATTTCTGAACACACAACACATCCAACCTTGAAGCAGATGGGCTACAGCGGCAGAAAAACAGACTGGGGGCCAAGATCAGGAAACTGAGGCTACAATTTAAACACACTCACCAAAACTGGACAATAGAAGATTAAAACAAAAAACATTTACTGGTCTGATGAGTCTCCATTTCAGCTCTGCTTTGGTGGAAACATGGATCCATCCCGGCATGTATGAACTGTTCAGGCTGCTGGTGTTGGTGTGGGGGGGATTTTCCTTCCACGGTCACAAGTGTGTTGACACTTGAGGGTATCAGCAGGAATATCTGTAGCTTAAACTCACAAATTGAGTAATGAAAACTTCGCATTTGAGCTGATAAAGACTAAATCTTGATAGCTTTTGTGTTCCATACCAATGCTGATGCAATGAAACTACTGTAGAAGTCTTTTTTTTTAAAATTAATAAGTTCATACTTAGGAAACATTCAAGTCCCCCAAAAAAGACAACTTAGAAAAAAAAAAAAACAACTAATTTTAAAGATCAAAAGATTCAAACAACAGATAAAGTTGTGTCTTGAAAGACATTTACTGTACTGTCAGTTATCTTTATCTCTTTACTATAGACCTTATTTAGCTGCTTATTCATTCATTTACTGCTACTTACAGTAGGTGACATTCAGTGTCTTGCCTCATCGTGCTGCACAGCTCTGTAAACATTACATGAATACCTCAGTGTGGTTTCCTCAACACACACACGCACACACACACACACCCACGCAATCACACACACATTAACGAGGCATGACTCAGCCCAGCAGAGGGAGGTGAGGGGGAAACAAGCCATTCCCATGTGTATTTCCAATGCTCCGATTTATCAAATGACCTGTAAACGTCGCAGAAATAACTCCACACATTGTGTTATGATATAAAATCCAGATTTTATTGTAGAAGAAACTTGGCAGTCCTTCAACTTTCTCTCTGTCTGCTAGGCCTCAGCATGCATGTAGCCATCCGGTTAAATTCATCCACATTCAATCACATTATGATTCTACTGTAACTGTACTATCTTGTTTTAACTGTTTATTTAGTGTTATTTCTATTGTATTTGCAATGTATTAATGTTTTTGTTTTTTTTTGTTTTGTTTTTTTTTTTGGGGGGGGGGGGGGGGATGGGGTGGGGGCACTACGGATAGAAAATGGCAAAAGAAAAAAAAAGCATTGTACTAAAATCCACTATATTTATGGAAAATTTCTGTTAATCAATATACACTGTCCCATTTAAATGAATACTTTTGAAATATACAACTCGGCAATTAAATGCAACCTGTTCTGAGATGTTCTCACGACTGATGATTCCCTGAAGTTGAAATGAATAAAAAAGGAGATAAAGAAAATTTCCAAACCCAATGTCCCAGCAGTGCTCCGTGGAACAGCTCAGTGCTCTAACATTCCTCAATTACCCAAGTCATAGACAGGCTCATTTATTGTTCATTTATGAAAACTATGAAATATGAAATAGACAGAGATGCTTTGTAAGCCTAAAACCAGAGGCATAAGCGAACTAAGCTGCTTGCTGTCTCCACACTTACAGTGGGAAACTAATTTCACTTCAAACCTCAAGATATTTTGACTTAAAAAAAGATAATAACTACAAATATATCATGAATGTGTAATGGAAATTTTATAATCACACTGAGTTTAGTATGAGCACACTGAGTTTATGCTCCTGAGCACATACATTCGTGTATTTTTAACTTATATTTGCAGCGCATACCTTCAATTGTCATTTCTGCACCAATATAAAATACGAGTATGTTGTTCTCTTTTAAGATGTTGAGCTAATGATAAAATTGCCAGGTGTTCTCCTTCTGAACTGGCCTTGAATGTCTGAAGTTATGATATGTGTTTGCTAGCTGGATGTGGGGATATGAGACACGAAGCACTTACAGCTTCTTAGAGGATGTGTGATTCTTGTCAACTGAGACAGCTTCAACTCCCTGTTTCCAGCTTTTCTCTCTGTTACTGGTTTAAAAGACATGTTCCTTCAGTACTTCTTCAGAAGGTGCTCACAATCTGATTGCGTGTACCATCTCCAACCTGGTTGTAAAATAAACTTTATATTCTGCAAAGATCACCTCATCTGGGTCTTTATTAGAATTTCCACCACAATTTTGGCGTCTACGAACAGGATTTCACGACGGGCGTCGAGGACGCGGGACCTGGAAATCTGTCGACAACTCACTTCATCACACGCGCTTAGTGTGAGAGATGAGGTGAGAGATCTTGCTTCCAAAATTTGCAAATTGATTTACTGGTTCATTAATATATTTTCTTTTTTTCCCCCTTACTCTTCTTTAAGGAAACTGGACATTTTCTTTAATTTAAATACCCCTTATGGGAGTACTTAGGGGTGGTGACTCGAGGCTTTAGGGTGAGTTTTCTTAGGCTTAGTTAACACCCGCTGTCAATAAAATAAAAGTCTTAACAGTGACGGTATTTTAGCACTTTTCACCAGAAGGCAGAAAGGCCAGTTAGAAGACGTTCTAACTGTAAAATGGGATCCGGATCCACAAAGCTTGCCTCACCACTCCCTGACTCTCCCATTTGTCGGGATATGATAAGAAAATATGGGTTTGACAGTGTTCAATTCCTTAAAGAATGGTCTCGGAAATATGACTTTCCTGAAGGAGGAAGTCTGAGTCCAAACCAGCTTGATAAGCTGGAGAAACAGATGCATGAGAAGCATAAGAAAAAGAGACAGAAGAAAGGAGTTAAAGACAGAGAGCTAGCTGATTTAAAGAAAAGAGAGGCTGCTTTACAAGCTTGGAAATCTGAATGTGACAGCAGACAGAGGAAAGCTAATTTTACTCAGCTTAGTGGGAGTGCAGATTTTGGAGAGGTTGCGGGTCGCACAGACAACTTGTCTGTGGGGCCCAATGCTTCTGCACCCCCTCCTTACTGATAACACATATAGTAAGTCGCGTGAAATTTCACCCCACTCTCCATATTCTGGTGTTATTCAGGATCTGGCTGCTGTGAAGATCTGTGAGGACCTGGACTCTTCCACATCTTCCCCCCTCATCACGCCGAC
Source organism: Atherinomorus stipes (assembly GCA_023101725.1). NCBI lineage: Eukaryota > Metazoa > Chordata > Actinopteri > Atheriniformes > Atherinidae > Atherinomorus > Atherinomorus stipes. Next base: position 153,267 of record JALJCO010002070.1, on the reverse strand, counting down.
TGCCATCCCAGGGGGACCCAGCCAGAGCGGCACCAACTGACCCAGACTCTTCCCACCTGCCTGGTTCTGGGGTGATTATCAGCCAGCCTCCTCCTGTGTCATCACCGTCCAGGCCTGATTCTTCTACTGCAGCGCAGCGATCTCCAGCTCTGCTTACCCAGTCAGCAGATTCATCCAGCCATGGGGCTGCAGCTGCAGCGTCAGGAATTTCCCAGGCCTCAGATGCTGCATGGAACTGGTTTCCACAAGACTCCCCGGTTGCCAGTCACACCAGGTCTCACACCCAGCAATCTCCAGGCTCGAGCAACCCCTCCAGGGGTTCTGACCGTCACAGAGCTGGTCGCAAGCAAAAAGAGAAAGGAAAAAGAGAGAGGTGTCGCTTGGTCGCTGTTACTGCATCATTATGGCTCAGGTGTTATCACCTTTGTGTCGCAGCACTCTTGTTTGGCAAACGGGGCTGTGGGGGGTGTCACAGCTGAAGTAGCAGTGTTTTACCTACATTTTGTAGCCATTCGAGGTTATTAGCTACAGGTGTTGTATTTAAAATCCCCATTTGGCATCTCCACGGTGAGATCAGCTGATCAGCTTTCAGCATCCAGAAGTTTCCCTGCAGCCGCCTCTCCCTCCGTCACTGCTGCATGTTCTCACGTTCCTCTGGAATAACGGATGCGAGTTTGTTCTAGCATCATTGTAATTTCGCGTCGGAGCAGGTGTGTATAGACAAATGCGTCGATATTTCTCCTCCGAATTATTCGCAATTTCGTGCCGTTTATGCGCAGTGTGAAAAGGCCTTAACCGTGTTAGTGCGAAATACAGAGTTTGCCCCAAACTCGGGTGGGAAGGTTTTCCCATGAAGGATGCGAAGCTTTTCAGACTTTCCTGGAGAGATCACATCTCCATCACCTTCTCCACTGTTAAGAAAAAACAAACCCTGTCAGACGAGGTGAAGTCGAGGTTCATGTTCTGACTGATGCTTTGATGGTTTGGGGAAGAAAAAAATGCAGAAACATAAATGTAAATGAAAATAAATCCCGTTTTCATCTTGGTGATGAGGCATAAGAAGCTCAGTGCATGATGGGAAGCAGGAGCTGGAAGTTCTCATCAGTTCTGCATGAACACAGACTTCATTTTTCCTTTAAGTCTGGTGTTTATATGTTTATTACATTATTACATTCTGAGGAGAAAAACACCAGCAGAAATGTTTTCACTTGGCCCTAAACTTTATGTGATCTTTGGTCCCCCAAAACACCAAAATATTGTCTTATTTAGACAACATAACAACACGTCCTCAAAATTATTCATACCCTCCAATGAAAGTAGGAAAAAAATCATCTGTAAGTGAAATAAGATGAAATTGGCAAAAGTGAAATAAAAATTATATGAAAATCGTGAGATTGATTTTGAATCGTGGTTCAACAAATATTAAAAACAAAAACACAAAAATTAAAACAAGTAAACAAGCATGATGGGGCTCCAAAGCTACAATTCTTTTGAGCAATACTTTGAGACAATCACTGCATCAGGTGTTTTCTCTAATGTTCAAAAAGATTTCTACACCTGTTGACAGCTGTGTTGGCCCACTGTTTATTGGAAAGGTTCTCTAATGTGTCTAGGATTATTTTGTTTGTTCAATGGTTATTTTCAGCTAAAATTCAAAAGCAATGTTTTATTTCACTAAACTCAAATTTTGTAAATTTTTTGTTATCATTAGTTTCTTGTTGAATTAATATTGTGAATTTAGCTTTTTCTGTGATTGGAGGGTATGAATAATTTCAAGGTGTGTTATATGTATATGTATATATATATATATGAGAAGCCCCCCCCCCCCCCCAACCCGGCTGGCTACTCAGACGTTATGGCTGGCTACTTGGTATCTCAAGCCCTGATTTAAGGCCAGTTCAGAAGGAGAACACCTGGCAATTTTATCATTAGCTCAACATCTTAAAAGAGAACAACATACTCGTATTTTATATTGGTGCAGAAATGACAATTGAAGGTATGCGCTGCAATTAAAAGTTAAAAATACACGAATGTATGTGCTAAGGAGCATAAACTCAGTGTGCTCATACTAAACTCAGTGTGATTATAAAATTTCCATTACACTCCTCCCTTTTGATTACATGTTAATCACTCAATATAGAACTTTTATCACAAAGGGTAACTCAGAATAAATGCAGAATAAATGCAGACCACAAACTCAAAATCTAGAGATCAAATGTGGATAACATCAGGAGGAAATATGCCCTCAAGAGAGGGTTGAACATCACCCCGTTCACACTTCACACAGTGGAGACCTCGAGAGAATCAAGTTTGGGGTCAGAAACAGAGCACCTGGAGAAAGGGTAAGAACTGTGGGGGTCATAGGAGAGAGGAAGAACTAACAGAAGAGCGCAGAATGTCAGGAAAAAGAGAGAAGAGACATTCTCCACTGGTGTGGGCACAATTGTGGGTGTGTTCGCAGCAAGAGGCAAGTAAGTGCAAACATAACAGTCTGATTTATTTCCTGCAATAAACTGAGCATATCTGTACCACAGATTAAGAGAATAGGAAGTGGCATGATTGAGACTCTGGATGACATTAGAGAGCCAAACTTCATCACGACGATGCAGGGCTTTCCACAGAGATACCAAGTAGCCAGCCATAACGTCTGAGTAGCCAGCCGGGTTGGGGGGGGGGCCTTCTCATATATATATATATATATGTACATATACATATATACACACAAACACACCTTGAAATTATTCATACCCTCCAATCACAGAAAAAGCTAAATTCACATTAATTCAACAAGAAACTAATGATAACTAAAAATTTACAAAATTAGAGTTTAGTGAAATAAAACATTGCTTTTGAATTTTAGCTAAAAATAACCATTGAACAAACAAAATAATCCTAGACACATTAGAGCACCTTTCCAATAAACAGTGGGCCAACACAGCTGTCAACAGGTGTAGAAATCTTTTTGAACATTAGAGAAAACACCTGATGCAGTGATTGTCTCAAAGTATTGCTCAAAAGAATTGTAGCTTTGGAGCCCCATCATGCTTGTTTACTTGTTTTAATTTTGTGCTTTTGTTTTTAATATTTGTTGAACCACGATTCAAAATCAATCTCACGATTTTCATATAATTTTTATTTCACTTTTGCCAATTTCATCTTATTTCACTTACAGATGATTTTTTTCCTACTTTCATTGGAGGGTATGAATAATTTTGAGGACGTGTTGTTATGTTGTCTAAATAAGACAATATTTTGGTGTTTTGGGGGACCAAAGATCACATAAAGTTTAGGGCCAAGTGAAAAAATTTCTGCTGGTGTTTTTCTCCTCAGAATGTAATAATGTAATAAACATATAAACACCAGACTTAAAGGAAAAATGAAGTCTGTGTTCATGCAGAACTGATGAGAACTTCCAGCTCCTGCTTCCCATCATGCACTGAGCTTCTTATGCCTCATCACCAAGATGAAAACGGGATTTATTTTCATTTACATTTATGTTTCTGCATTTTCTTCTTCCCCAAACCATCAAAGCATCAGTCAGAACATGAACCTCGACTTCACCTCGTCTGACAGGGTTTGTTTTTTCTTAACAGTGGAGAAGGTGATGGAGATGTGATCTCTCCAGGAAAGTCTGAAAAGCTTCGCATCCTTCATGGGAAAACCTTCCACTTCGAGTTTGGGGCAAACTCTGTATTTCGCACTAACACGGTTAAGGCCTTTTCACACTGCGAATAAACGGCACGAAATTGCGAATAATTCGGAGGAGAAATATCGACGCATTTGTCTATACACACCTGCTCCGACGCCAAATTACGATGATGCTAGAACAAACTCGCATCCGTTATTCCAGAGGAACGTGAGAACATGCAGCAGTGACGGAGTAGGTTTTTTGTTTGTGACCAAAAAGAAAGATAATATAGCAAACTACAGTACTTGTGGCTCTCTTTTTTTTTTTTCTTTTTTTTTTTTTTTTTTTTTTTTTTTTTTTTTTCCTTTTTCCGGTTCTTGTTTTTTTTTTTTCTTTTTTTTTTTTTTTTCTCCCTTTTCCCCTCCCTTTTTTTCTTTTTTCCCTCTTCTTCTTTTTTTCTCTTCTTTTTTCTCTCTCTTTTTTTTTTTTTTCTTTTTCCCCCCCCTCCCTTTTCTCCCTTTTCTCCTCTTTTCTTCCCCGCAGGGAGTGTTTGGTAAACAAGCAAGAAGAATAACCCGTTTCCATGCGTTAGCAGACAGAGATACTCCTGTATACATGATAGTTGCAATCAGATGGGATATCACGACCCAAACCGCGACGCATGGAAAACGTCATGATGATGGTGGTTAATGAACTATCTGGAGCCACTACAGTCAAGCCAGCCAAGTTTCAGAATTGCAGCCAAAATAACGCCGGTTAGCTTGACTGCGGATCCGCGAGAGGCTGCTGGCGCTGCTATGCTGGTACTGACCCACCAACAGTAGGCTACTTGACACTACTGTGGGTCATAGAAGGAGAGAATGTGTGCTGGAAATGGAGCTGTGCGCCATACACATCCACGCTTCCCGTTTCCACCAGAGCCCCCGGACATTTGGGGTGAGGGTGTGCAGTCAGGACAGGTGAGAACGGTTGTAATGCTGAAGTTCACTGACTCCGGCTGGCGTGACAATTCTCCTCTGTCAAGCCTTCACCAAACCTTTTCAGATATATGATCTGGAAAAGTTACTGCGGGCCACGAAGTAACTGCACACCAGTTCATCTGGGGATGCGTGTTGCCATGGTGATATATAAACTAATAAGCTGTACAGAGTAGGCTACCGTCTGATCACTGGTACAAGTACTCCCTGTAGTTTACTCAAAGTAGCAAGAATCCTTGCAGATAGAACATGCACAGAACACAATTTAATGTTCCTTTCAATTGAGATGAAGAGCAGAGAGGACAGAGAGCCTGCGTCTGTGGCGCGTACCTCCGAAAAAGTGAGAAGGAAAAAGAGACAACATGTGTAATTAAGAGTTTAATATTCACTCCTCAGCTGAGCATATCAAAGGGTTCTTTATGCAGACATGGTGCTCACAAGAAACATTTTGAGTAGCCTACACAGTTTAGAGATTTTTCTTATGGCATAAGATATCTATATCTATACATATATCTCATCTTATGGCAGTAAATTAATTAAAGATCGCCATTTGAAAAAAGATCATGATCCTCCCCTTCGATCGCCGACAGACGATCCGATCGAAAATCACTTCATCCCTATTGTTTACTACGCTTTTTCTTCGTGGTTACACTTTTTAGTGTCTTTCAGTTGATCTGGATCGTTTTCTGACGGCAGAAGAATCCATAACTATCGCTTACAGTGTTTGAATTTAACGCGACCGTCTTTTTCCTGCATTAAAACTGCGGATGAAGGTCATTTGACGTCACGTCCGCAGGGCAGCGCGGGAAATTCGGACACCGAATTGCAGTGCATTTTGCAGCACACAGCCTGTTCAAGGCAACGGAGAGAAACATGGGTGGAAACGTTCTTTTTGGTATTTAGCGCTTCATCATCCATTAGTATGAAAAAAAGGGACATTCATGTTTGTTTGTTTTTTAAATTCCTGCCGCAAGTCCCTTTAACTCTTGCCATGATAATATCCATGCATTCCTGACCATATAGATCACACACGAAAGCTTCCACTACCTTGCAGGACTCTGGTGAAGAATGTAATAAGCTTATGTCATACAGGGAGTGCAGAATTATTAGGCAAATGAGTATTTTGACCACATCATCCTCTTTATGCATGTTGTCTTACTCCAAGCTGTATAGGCCGAAAGCCTACTACCAATTAAGCATATCAGGTGATGTGCATCTCTGTAATGAGAAGGGGTGAGGTCTAATGACATCAGCTGTATTAGGCAAACAGAATTAACAATAAACAAATATATACCCATTTCAATTATTTATTTTCATCGGGGAAACCAATATAACAGCCCAACATTCACAAATATACATTTCTGACATTCAAAAACAAAACAAGAAGTTAAAAGAAAAAGTTTGGTTCTCATATTTAAACAATCTATATTATGTCAAATGACTTTTCAAAGTGCTTCTGGGGTGTTTTAACTTACAAAGAGACCAAAAGTGCCAATAAATAACAACTCTGTAGTTATTGAGAGTCTTTAAGACTTTTAACCTGATAGTAAATAGGGATGTAACGATATCCACATCTCACGGTACGATATTTATCTCGATATTGTGGTGAGGCTCACGATAACAACAATGATGGCATAAAATGCTTTGACGAGTCATTGTTACAATATTGTCAAATTCAAGGTTATGACATTTTGACCTGCTTGAAAAATCTTTGCTGAAGCTGAAATTAAAGTAAAAATCCAACATATTTATTGAGAAGACAGCTCAGGTACTAGATTAAATAAACTCAACCAGGCAATAAAACAGCCTATTTACTTAGTAAAAAAAGACCCAGGCACAAAGAAACTACCTCGTCTTTAGTAGTCAATAAATTCAAAATAAATAAGTCCGCTTGTCTGTCAGTGGTCAGTCATATGTCTGAACTTCTACAGGCTCCTGGCGGACATGATTGCAGCACCGTGATGTCGACAATCAGCTGATCAGATGCTCTTCTGAATCCGCTGCTGCAGGTTAAACGGAGAGTTTTAATGAACAGCTGATCGAGGTGGTGAAAAAATACGAAAATGTGTACAGCACGCGAGGCGTTTGATACACGGACATCACCGCATGCGCAGCCCCCCCGGACCAAGTTCGTCATTAAATATGAACTCACCAAGTCAACACGGTGATCTCCGCGGCGTCACGGCTGAAACTTCTCACGGAGCAAAACAAACTTTCTTGTGGTCCCTGCGGCCTCCAGAACAGGAAGAAGTTCTCGCTTCTCGTGGAGAATAACAGCTGTTTCCATCCTCGTCATATATCCATGCTGTATTTGTTTTTCCTGTGCGTGGGGGCTACGTGTGCTCCCATTGGCTCAAAAGAGCGCACTGGCAGCGAAGGATTATGGTCTATGTAGTTTGGTACGTTACGCTATACGCTGTTTAATACCGTGACAAGACCACGATGATATCGCAGCAGTTTACCTCCGGCGATATCGATAATATCGTTACATCCCTAATAGTAAAGTGAGCAGTGGTGAGTTCTGAATAAGGCGCTGGTGATGAATCACAGAGTAGAAGTCTGAGTCCAGTTATTGAAAAGTTACTCTGCAGGCAAGTTGGTAGATTGTATCACTGTATAAAAGGTAAGAGTGATATTCTATATCCTATATTTTAATATAAAAAGACATTTCACACTAACTGCTGTGCATATTCATTGGGACTAGGGATGGGAATCGAGAACCAGTTCTTCTCAATCGTTCATCTGCCTGCCTAACGATTCCTCTTATCAGTTTTATAAACGTGGCGCTCATGTGCACAGTTACGTCACGTACGCGTCTCCAACATGGCGTTGCCGCAAACGTGCCCCAAAGTTCGGTTGTATTTCATGAAAAAAAATACGATACAAGTTACCCGTATGGAACGTTGATCACATCACATGGAGGAAATACCTCCAACATTCTTGGGGGAGTGGGTAGTCTAGTGATAGCATCGTGGGCTTTGGCGCAGAGGACCCCAACACGACTCCTAGGTGAACTGTGGACCCCTGAGCAAGACCCTTAACCCCACCAACTGCTCCCTGGGCGCTTTAAGTAGCAGCCCACTGCTCTCTGATACTCACAGTACAGAGATGGGTAAAATGCAGAGCCCTAATTTCCCTTAGGGCAGGGGTCGGCAACCCGCGGCTCCGGAGCCGCATGCGGCTCTTTAGTCCCTCTGTTGCGGCTCCTTGGCATTGGAAAATGAATTAATGACTATTCTACTAAAGTGTATTGTATTTTGGTTGGTTCACTTTAATAATGTGATTCTAAAAGACCAAGACAAATGTCCCCTTGAGAGACAATAAAGTTTCTTATCTTATTCTAAATTTGAGGATTATGATGATCCCTCTGAGGGATTCATGTACAGTTGCGCACTTTTCCCGAGTTCTCCGAGCACTGCAAATGCAGCACGTGAAACAAAATCCAACTCAACTATTAAAATAAAGACATAATTTATATTTTACCATTTTGCAAAGCAGCCCATTGAGTGTCAGGTGCAACAAGCAGGTAACTGCAGTGAAACGACGAGTAACTGTCCAGCATGATGATGCTCTCACAAACCTTTACGCAGCCAATCAGTGTTAATAACACTTCATGCTCACGTGCCGCTATTGTGCAGCATAGCACGATACAGCCTTATTGAATCAGCAATCACGGAATTAAACATTAAAAACGGAATTAATTACAAACAAAGAATATCACTGAGTGTGGACGTGCCGCGGAGCGCTGAACTTTCCTCCTGGCGCATTATCCCACGAACGCCTCACAGCGGAGCGTCTCTGTTGCGCTGTTGCTGCAGTTCTGGCATTTAAAGTGAATAATAAACGAGCAAAAGCTTATTTGTCCACTCCGACCCTGTCATGCTGCGCTTTGATCACTTCCTCCAGCAGGTAGGCCGACGATAGAGAAGAAAAGTGTCTGATGCACTGAGCATGTTCAGCGCTGCGTGGGCAGATTCATTTGTTTTCACTGCTGACCAGATTATTTTGCGTAGCTATGTTCATATTTTGTGAAACAGTAGTTTCCTTTTTCGGGTAGCTTACTGCACGCGCCAGTAAAAGGATGACGGCACAGACAGGACAGCGTGTTTGGTTTGCTGCTGGTAGATGATTAAAGCTGCGTCTTTTCCCATCCCACATAAATACAACAACTAAAATAGATTTTAAAAAAAAAGTGACCTTCAACCCGACGTCTTTTCTTTTTTTTTAGTTTAAAATGTTTTTTTGCTGGATGCAGAAATGTGGTTTCGTTTTCTCGTTTTAATGTTAATTGCAACACATTTAACGTTTAAAGTTTTATTTAATTATCAATGTTAAAAGTCAGTTGATGCTCCAGTGTTTTCTTTATTGTAGGAAACGGGTCTAAAAGGCTGTTTGGCTGAAACAGGTTGCCGACCGGCTTATTTAAGACTTACATTTTTGCGGCTCCAGACAGATTTGTTTTTTGGTTTTTTGGTCCAATATGGCTCTTTGAACATTTTGGGTTGCCGACCCCTGCCTTAGGGGATCTTACCAGTATAACAAAAAAACTAAACAAAAAAAAAAAAAAACATTCTGCCACACGGCAGTTTGTTGGAATATAAAACCTTTCGTATGTTGCTAAGCAACCGTGGTGGCGCTCGGTGGGGAGCCTCGGCTCTTCTTCCGTCTGAAACATCGCACGTAAAACTCCCGTTGACTGTAATAATGTTAGAGATTATTCATAAAGTACGGTGTTGTCATAATAACCTTTAGTCTTTAGTTTATGTTGAACATGTTGAAAAGAAAAGCAGCAGCATCCTCTGTGTCAGTCTGAGTGACAGTGGCTCAGGTGGTAGAGCACGTCGGCCAATGATCGAAGGATTGGCGGTTCGAATCCAGATCCCCCAGCCATCTGTCATTGTGTCCTTGGGCAAGACACCTTCCTGCCTCCAGTGAGGGCACTGCTGGTGTGTGAATGTGAATGGTGGTCGGAGGGGCTGACAGTTCCGTCAGTCTGCCCCAGGCAGCTGTGGCTACATATCCACCTTATCATCACCAAGTATGAATGAGGAGTGAAAAAGCGCGATATAAATCAAATTCATTATTCTGGAGTGTGTACTGCTCTGTAAGTTATAACAAAATATCTGACAAATAAAATGAAGCATACATATTTACACACACATAATAATTTCAATTTAACATGTTCAAAAGGAGTAAAAGGAAGCCTAACTTTTTAAATCCGTTCCCTTTAAGTCCTAAAATATCAAAAGGTAAACATGCTATTTTTTCTGCACAAAAACTGTTACTGTACAAAATTTGGTCACTGCAGTTGTATTTTATGAGTTACTATTTAACTGAAGTCAGCTTTAAGTTGAAGTTGATGCATATTTTAAATGAAAGAATAACTGCAACCAAAACCGTTCATACTACATTTCATCATTCAATAAGAATCGATAAGAGAATCGATAAGAAACCGAATCGAAAAGTAATATCGATAATGGAACTGGAATCGCTAAATTCTTAAAGGCCTCCTTCCACTGAAAACCCATTTAACTTGCTCCTTCTGAAATATGGAGGGTTTCCCCTTGTTTACTTACACATGCTGACTTGCTAGCGTTGAGTTCCCCCCAGTCGGCTGTGCTTCCTCATCACAGAAACAATACGAAGAAAAGAGCGAATCGGGAACAGCCTCGCACTTCTACGTCACATTGCAAATATCGTATCCCACGTGGGGTTTCTATCTGTCCATTGGAAGGCAGGTAACCCTCCACTACACACTAGAAGTAAAGACGGCACGACTGTAGCTTCGGAGTTGAGAAGCTAATTAGCTAACTGTTTGTTAGCATGGCGGAACAAACTTGTTTGTCGGCTCTATTTCCTGTCTGTAACGAAATAAGAGCGGAGGGCGGAGCTTCCTTCATAAACTGATGGGAGCCAGCCAATCAGACGGAAATTCATAAGAAGGACCCGGAAAAGCCTGCCGTTGGACCACAAGCCTCTCTTCTAGTATACAAATACAGCTGGATACTAAGCAACCAGAAGGTTTTTTTAAACAGAAACGATGCAGAATGCATTCAATAATAATGGAGAACAGAAATATTAATGAAATGACCATGGAAGTGCAACTTTAACGATTCCCATCCCTAATTGGGACCATTTGTGCTCTCTACTAATGGTGCTTTATGTTCACCCTCCTTTTTAAAACTTTCAGGATGATCTCCTTTAGTCGGGGTGCTGGTGTCACTCATTGGCTGTTCCTCATCGTTAGCTTGATGCCTTTTCCAGCACACTGGGTGCTCGTAGAACTTTAGTTTCCAGCCCAACAACCCGGCAACAGGGATGGCCAACAGCAAAAGAACACAAACTGCGATGGATGTTGCTGACCACACTGGACGCACTGATGGCTGCAAATGGCAAAGCAAACACACATCAGTCATGTAGGTTAATAGAGTATAAAGCTGAAATAATTCCATGTATCCCTGAACTGATACACCACTGTTCAAAAGTTTGGAATCACTTCCCCATTAAATCCAATGGGCAAGTGATTCCAAACTTTTGAGCAGTAGAGTATATCACAGCTCTAGCAACATGAAGCTTGGCACATGGAAACAAACAAACAAACAAAAAGAAGCTTTGATTACAGGACAAAACTCTTCACTAATTTGCTGGTTTGAGATCCAAAGCATATTAGAGATGTCATAGAGAGACAAAATCAAAAGGAATTAAAGGCCCACAACGGAACTTTTAGCAGTTTTCTCAGTGACCCCCCTATCGACGGCTAAACTAGCATCCATCTTGTATCGTACCTGTACTGTGATTCACTCCAGCCAGTAAAAGACAGTCGTATCTTGACTCTTGTTCTGTCCCTTCCTATCTTTCTCTTCCTCTTTATCCTCTGGAAATGTTTTCTTACATTTCTTTACTGAAACCGACATGATGCACATTTAAACACCTGCTGTGTTCATATCTGGTTCATATCCGTTTGCTAGTAGGTGACGCAGTGCGTAACCTATAATCAGCTGCAACATCACAGCCCCGTCACATACACAGTGCGGTTTCTGAGCATCGGGATGCCTCGGGGCGGTAACGGTTTGAAAATGCGCAAAATGAATGTTGGAGTGCCATTAAAACGAGTCAGAAACACAGATATTTAAGGTCTAAAAGTTACGTTTTGGGTCTTTAAATTCAAACATAACACACAATGATCATGTAATGTACTTTCATAAATTTACTTACTTTTACAGGTGGAGGGACGGAGCTGTTGGTCTTATCGTCAACTGTCAATCTAACTATAGCAGGGTGTCCTCTTTCCTTTTTATTTCTGGAGACAAAGCAGGAGTAGTCTCCGCTGTCCTCCATCTGAGTACGGTTCAGTATCAGTGAGAAGTCTCCCTTTGACTTCCAGTCAGAGGATAAAGACGCTCGTCCTTCATATCCAGGGCCATAATCAATCTTTCCATTGGAGACATTCAGTTTTAATACAACCATTCCGTTTCTTTCCCACCAAACAGATTTTAAGGGTTCATCCGAGGTCAAGAAATGACATGAGAGTTTAGCTGGGTCTCCTTCAGGGACCAAAAGGCTTTGAAAGCTGAGGACCTCTAGCTTGATGTAAGAAGGAGCTCTGAGACCGCAGGTGAGCTGATACACCCCGCTGTCGTTGGGGTTAATGTGGGATAACAGGATGCCAGATGAGGACTTTTCAATCCGGTCTGCATATTTTTTCTCCTGGTGTCCAGACACCGTTGTTAAGGCTGGCCACAGTCACAGTGCCGTTCTCTAACCAATGAACTAGTTTTCCCTTTGTTGTGCAGGTCTCATGTAACGGTATGTTCACTGACTCATCTGAAACTGCAGTGATGACTTCTCCTGAGATGTGCTGATGTTCGGCAATAATAAATAAGAGTCCAAAAAGATGAAGAATCTTTCCCATGGTGAGTTCTGCCGATTAAAGAGCACCGCAGCTGCTGATTTAGAGGAAACCTGAAAGAAAGAAGCAGCGAGTTAAGATCAATCCTGCAGGAACTGATGTCATCACTGTGGAGAGCACAAAGGTAAAATATGATTGCTGCTTCCTGTAAAATCAGCAGGAACGTCTCTAGCTTATTTTAAAAAAAGAAATCGAATGATAACTATTTAGGTTGACAAAAGCTAACTGTGGATTATTTTCTTTTGTCCCAGCTACAGTCAGTGCTAGCGCTGGTGGCTAGTGGATTGTTCCCAGAAAGGCCTCAGCCAATAGCAAAGAAGTACAACAAGGTTTTTTAGCTGGCTAACAGCATGCTTTAGCTTTAGCAAGCTTTTCTCTGTTAGCTTCTGTTCGTGCTGGGTTAGCTTGGTTAGCTCTTAGCTACGGGTAGCTTAGAGTTTGTTGGGAGTCAATCGTTCACCCCCACGCTCACAGCCCCCCGCCTTGGCTCCACCTCTATGCTCATTTTTGCATTTTCTGGGAGTGACGAGATCTGCAACGGTGGTGGTGAGAAGCGCCCACTGAGCTTCAGTTCAGCTCTTCAGAAACTTGCGGGTGGCGTAGAACAGGGTTTGTCCAGTAACATAGCCTACGATGGTAAAGACCCATTAACATAAAATAGCATCGCTTTTGCTGTTCATCATCAACATCTTTACTGAATGTCTCTTCAACCTGTTAAATCTAAAACAACTCATCAGTAGCTACTGGGTACCTGGCCAGTTTGCTTCTTTCATCAGGTAAAATACAGTTGTCCTCAAAATTATTCATACCCTCTAATTAAAGAAGGAAAAAAAATAGTCAGTGAAATAAGATGAAATTGACAAAAGTAATGATGAATTGAAAAAAATCTATTAAAATCATGACATTGATTTTGAATTGTGGTTCAAAATAAACATCAAAAACAAACACAAACAAAAAATAAAACAAGCAAACAAGCATGGTGGGGCTCGAAGCTAACATTTTGGTGAGGGACATTTTGAGGCAAACACTGCAATCAGGTGTTTTCTCTAATGTTCAAAAAGACTTCTGTCCACTGTTCATTGGAAAGGTGCTCTAATGTGTCTGGGGCAGTTTTGGTTGCTTGTTTTTTTTTTTTTCTAAATTCTTTTCTACCATAATTCAAAAGCAATATTTTCTTTCACTAAATTATAATTTTGTAAAATTTTTCAGTTTCTTTAGCTTCTATTGTGAATTTAGCCTTTTCTTTAATTGGATGGTATGATTAATTTTGAGGGCGACTGTATGTAGATGCAGGTGTCTGAACTTTGAAATGTTCCTTTTTATTTGTATTTGTATTTATCTGTATTTGTATTCATTCTGATACATTATATCATTATTTGTATTCATTCTGATACAGATTTTCACCTAACATTTGTCACAATGCTTCATCAGGGGATATTAAATAATATTTAGAGCAATAATATTTAGACCAAGCCCGCTAAATGAAACGGTTACATCAGGAGATATAAAAATAAAACAACTTTGGTCTTTCCCGAGGGTTTGCTTGTTTTTAATCGCCGCATTTCAGTTATTTATGGAAAATCATTCTGTGATAAAGATTGGAATTATAGCGTGACTTCAGTGTGTAGCTGTAATTATTGAACTATTATGCTGTGATGGAGCAGTTACCCAGTTCATGAACAGCTATATAGTTCAGGAGCACTGCTGGTATCTAGGCTACATCCAGTTTATCAAGCCTGTTTGGAGTAAGATTGTAACAGGGGCCTATATGGCATAAGTATGGTGGGGGGCTGCCCTACTTGTAGCCTACTTGAAAAAAGTTCTGATTTGATAAAGATAAATAGATTGGTTCATTCTTTTTCACCTGGTTCATGTTCGTTTTTATGAAACAATCATGTTGCCATTATAACATCATGCTGATTGTAGCTTTCTGTCACCTTGTTCATACTTTACAGACCACTTAGTAGGCTACTGTAGAATAACAGGACTGGGAGGAAGGTTTTTATTTATTTTTTATTTAACCTTTATTCATTCAGCTAAGTCCCATTGAGACACGCTGTCTCATTTTCAAGGGAGACCTGTTTACCTAACGTACATGTCCTTAGATGGTGGTGGGATGCGGTTTAGGTTTAAGTTTATTAGACAAGTACACATAAGACAGTGTACAAGCACTTGTTTTCATTCAGAGACTTCATCGTCTTTCTATCGATACTTAGTGGGCCAGTTTTGGTTCAAAATGCCTGGGACGATTTTTTGTCCCAGTCCAGCCCTGTTTCATTCTCATGCTCTCTCTTTTTCTCATAACTCCGCTTCATCTTCCACTTTGCCTCTCCAGCCTGATGTGCTGCCTGGAAATGTGGGACACATGCGCAATGAATGGTAATGTCTTCACATTGACGACGCTGAAGTTAGCTTCCGATTTCCGATTTTCTATATGCATAAGGACGATTCCACAGAATTTCCGAGAACACAGACTATATTACGACAGGTTCTGATCTAAAACTACAACACTTACACTCTTCAAACCTGGACTGAATCATTCTACATGTATAAACTCTACAGAATAATCACAACACCATTTCTGATTTGTGTAATCTTTATTCTATTTGTGAAAATCCAAATTAGGCTCATTTTATGCCTTTTTAAAAAAAATCTATACTACATTAGACCTGGTCCTGACCAAAAACTACAATACTTACACTCTTCAAACCTGGTCTCAGATGTTCTAAAGAGGCTGTAGATTAATTCAAGCATTGTTTCTGATTTGTGAAACATTTCTTTCATTTGTCAAAATGAAAAATAGTCTCATATCATGACTTTTTCAGCATCTAGACCACCTAAGACTGGGTCCCAATCAAAAACCATGATACTTACACTCTTCAAACCTGGACTGAAATATTCTACAGAGTCTATAGATTTATGAAAACATCATGTCTGATTTCCTGTTAGTAGAGCGTTGCTCAGGACAGGAATCCAAGAATTCAACTGCTGAGACCATCTGAACTTTGGAAAAGATCAGCCACCCTGCATATGACAGCAATTTTCCATGAGTAAACCTATTTTCTTTTTTTTTTTTTTTTAACAATTTCATCTTTGTTTTTGGTTCTGTAAGTTTCCTGCCAACCCCCCCTCATCCTAAACAGTTTATATAACAAATATCAATGAGCCTAATTTGCATTTTCACACATAGAATAAAGGTTTCACAATTCAGACATGCTGTTTTCAAAAAAATTATAGACTCTATAGAATAATTCAGTCCAAATTTGAATATTCTAAGTATTGTAGTTTTTGATCAGGACTGTTCTAATGTGGTATAGATTCTATAAAACTTACAAAATGAGGGTAATTTGCATTTTCACAAATAGAATAAGCTTTCACAAATCAGACATGATGTTTTCATAAATCTATAGACTCTGTAGAATATTTCAGTCCAGGTTTGAAGAGTGTAAGTATTGTGGATTTTGATTGGGACCCGGTCTGCGGTTGTCTGAATGATAACAAAGCTAGAAAATTACTCTATTTTTCATTTTCACAAATCAGAGAAATGTTTCACAAATCAGAAACAATGCTTAAATTAATCTACAACCTCTTTAGAACATCTGAGACCAGGTTTGAAGAGTGTAAGTATTGTGGTTTTTGATTGGGACCCAGTCTAAGGTGGTCTAGATGCTGAAAAAGTCATGATATGAGACTTTTTTTCATTTTGACAAATTAGAGAAATGTTTCACAAATCAGAAACAATGCTTGAATGAATCTACAGCCTCTTTAGAACATCCGAGACCAGGTTTGAAGAGGGTAAGTGTGGCAGTTGACAGTCCTGTCGCTATGCCTCCGACTGATCATGTGCGCTGGCTACTTGGCCACAGGGATGTCCCTTTGGCTGAATGGTCAGCGCTCATGGTTTTCACCCGGGAGTCTGGAGTTCAAAGCCTGCCCGGGCCCTCAGTTGCATACCTTGCCACATAAGTATTGTGGTTTTTGATTGGGACCCAGTCTAAGGTGGTCTAGATGCTGAAAAAGTCTTGATATGAGACTATTTTTCATTTTGACAAATTAGAGAAATGTTTCACAAATCAGAAACAATGCTTGATTTAATCTACAACCTCTTTAGAACATCCGAGGCCAGGTTTGAAGAGGGTAAGTATTGTGGTTTTTGATTGGGACCCAGTCTAAGGTGGTCTAGATGCTGAAAAAGTCATGATATGAGACTATTTTTCATTTTGACAAATTAGAGAAATGTTTCACAAATCAGAAACAATGCTTGAATGAATCTACAGCCTCTTTAGAACATCTGAGACCAGGTTTGAAGAGTGTAAGTATTGTAGTTTTTGGTCAGGACCAGGTCTAATGTAGTATAGATTTTTTTTAAAAAGGCATAAAATGAGCCTAATTTGGATTTTCACAAAAAGAATAAAGGTTTCACAAATCAGACATGGTGTTTTTATAAATCTGTAGACTCTGTAGAATATTTTAGTCCAGATTTGATGAGTCTCAGTGTTGTAGTTTTTAATCAGGACCAGGTCTAATGTGGTCTAGATGCAAAAAAAATCATAAGATGAGCCTAATTTCCATTTTCACAAATAGAATTAAAGGAGCTGTATCATGCTTTTCAAATGTTCCAAAAGTCAAATACAGGCATTTATAAGCTAGATATGTTCCCATCGTTACAATAGAAACTAATTTGGTGTTAAATATTAGTTTTTCGATGCATCTAATTTCCAACACGGAAGTAAGATGGCTGACTGTACTGAACCGCGGAGCTCTCGACCTATAGGGCTTGGGAACCGACGTCACAACGCAATGCATTGTGGGAGGTAAACAACACACCGCTGCCATGTTTTGAGGCCAGCCGGAGAGACCGACTGAGAACAAGAAAACGGCAGGATGCTTAAAGTTTAAAAAGAAAGAAAAGACCGGTACCAGGATAAACGTCTTCCCGAGGCAATGAGACGCTATCTGGAGAAGATTGCGTTAATCGGAGATAAGGATCCATATGAAATGCTGCTACAGAGTGGACCCGTGACCCTGATCTTCTGCTTCCTCTAACAATATTTTCACATGCTTGGTCTGTGGCACGAGTGCCTACACTTCGTCTCAGTTTCGGAATTACACGTCCCTGGAAGCTCATGAACAGTTTACGAACGGCTGGGTCCAAGATATGGAAGCCTGCAAACCGATGGGCTCAGACAACATCATCATAAGTGCTTTTCCAGGGTTCCATTCATTCATGTGTTTGAATGAGGCTTCCTTGTAGCCTGTTAGCATGCTAACCGCACTATATACAGAGGTTATGTTACAAAATAAAAAAGGTAGCTTTACGGGCAATTTTAATGAAAAGTGGGAGAAAGTATGAAGGTTATCGTCCAATTATGACACATATTTACGCTTACCGGAATGAAAATACCTACAGCACACGAGGAAGGATGGGATGTTAGTAAAATGTATGTCTGTGCGTCTTGTAGCTGCTATCTATGCCATCCGCCTCCTCCGGGTTACTTCTGACACAAGACTCCCTTGATTTTGTTTTCATGTTGGAAACGGAAAAAGAAATAAAAATTTAAAAAAAGACGGCCGGTTTTCAGTTTTTTTCCAGATCGATCATGTGCAGGAAAATTGCAACACAACACAGCAAAGGTTCGGGAGGCAATGCCATGCTGACATTCCTCCATTCCGACATGGACCCAACTGTCAAAATAGCAACAACTAAACGTCTCATCATTCTGGCATTTTTTTCATCCTATGGTCGAAATGACATCCCACGATTCACATAATTCCTTTAAAAACCTTCTCTAACCCATTCAGATTTTTACGAACTTTTACAGCATCAACTTTACTCCACAACCTCGCAAAGCAACTTCATAATCTTTTTCAAAATCTCCTGAAACGGGAAATATAATCTGCCTCCACGTATTAATGTAACTCAAGCTGGTCTGAAACATGTTAGATTCATGTCTGAATCTCAGGATCACTGACTGTCGGCAGAAAAATCACCGTCAGTCACCGCAGCTGGAGCAGAGTCTCCACAGAGCCGCGCGTCTTTGCGCGCGCCGGCATCATAACGCAACATTAATAACTGCAGTTACAGATATCAGTGATGGTGCTGCAGGTGACACCTGAAGTCACTCACTAATTCTAGCGAAAACGTGTGAATAATGTCCAGTCTCCATGCTGTACAGCAGGGGCGGGCGCATCGCTGTGCGCATTTATGGATGCCGGCATTACACTTTTTCTTTTTTTTTTTTTAATCTCCAGACGCAGCGGCTCGTCCACATTCAGTGAAATGGTTCGGAATGCAGCCGCATCATCCAGATAAACACTGAGCTCCATCAGAACTGTTTAAAAATCTGATTTCAGAAGCTAAAACTTTATTTTGGAAATTAATCAGAACACACAGTTAAAGAAATCACCAGCGCGCTCGCTCTTGGCACAATTTAAAAAGCAATAGGAGAAGATTGCGCACTGTACTGTTAATTATATCTAATTCTTTTAGCTTTATATATGTATATATATATATATATGTGTGTGTGTGTGTGTGTGTGTGTGCTTTTTAATTTATATTTTAGATAAGTAATCTATTTGCCATCATGTATCTTCTCGTCTGTTTATATGCAAACGCACTGCAGTTTCATATTTGGAGGGGAAACTGGATTTCATTCCTTGGCATTTTACCAAATTACCAAATTGTGTGTTGTGGCAGCAAATATTTATTCATTTGCAGAAGCTAACCTCCTAATGAGGCTCTCTTCATCGTTTGCAGTTCAGTATCGGACTGCACCGAGTCAGAGACTCTTATTAACACATGTTTCCTTTCAGGGAAAGCTTTGTCGGAATGGTGGGACGTTTGTGTGCCAGAATAGCGGGATTTCAGGATGGTATGTTGAAATGACAGTATGTCGGAATGCCAGCATGTAACCAGCAAATTCTACCCATGTTACGTAAGTAGCCCGACTTCAAACAATGGCCTCAAAACATGGAGAATCCTCACGTCGACCCCCGCGGGGCTTACGCTGTGACGTCACGTTCCCAAGCCCTATTGCAGCATGTTTTACGCCGATTTCATGACGTCGCCCCGGAGAGACACTTATTCTGAAGGGTCACAGAATTGTCTGTAGCACCGGCACCGGCAGCTCCCATGTGGATGTTAGTAGTAAACATTGATGGATAATTACGCCGATCGACGGGATCAAACGGAGCAGCCTGTTATGGAGCTGTATGCGCTCGACCCAGAGTCTGATATGGAGTTTGAAGTAAACGCAGTATCACAGAGACCCCTGACAAGCAAGTAATTTAGCGAACAAATCATAGGCTAACAGTTAGCGCTGAGCTAAGCAGCACTCACATGGATCTTGTAAACATTGATGGATAATCGGACTCCGATCGACGGGATCAAACGGAGCAGCCTGTTATGGAGCTGTATGCGCTCGACCCAGAGTCTGATATGGAGTTTGAAGTACAGGCAGTACCACAGAAACTCCTGACAAGTAAGTAAATTAGCGAACAAATCATAGCCTAACAGTTAGCATTGAGCTGAGAGATGTGTTGACTCACCAGTGTTGTTGTCTGTCCATGCGCGTTTTTAGGAACTGCGTCAGGTTTCAGAAGTAATCCCAGAGAAAAAAACACTTTACTGCCCGAGATTCATGAAGTTGTCAGGAGTGAAGTTCACACACAAAGCTGAGTTTTTTTCCCCTGCTCCTGAAGTTATAATCCAACCACTTCTAACAAGTCGGTTCATCCAGTACAACAATAAACTCCCACGCTGAACATAACCACGCTGAACGTAACTGCATTTCCCCCAACTTGCTGTCCTCTAGAGCTTAAAAAAAAGAAGAAAAAAAGGAAGAAAATTCTCCTGAACTCTGGAGCAAACGTCTGTTAGCTGATGGCTGCTTGTCTCTGAGGAAATCTTCCTGTAGGTGTTAGTTTCTTCCTCAGAGAGTGTGTATATGATTCTCTGAGTTTCTGTTCAACGAGAAGGGTCTATCTGCGGCTCGCAAGACAGGGGCGTGTCGTAGTGTGGGCGTGTCGCAGTGTGGGCGTGTCGTAGTGTGACGACACGCCCACCAGGCCAATGAGAGCACGGTAAAATCTAGCCCTACCCCTGACCCTTCCCCTAAACCTAACCAGACCCACCCACACTACGACACGCCCACACTACGACACGCCCACTGGGTTGCAAGCCGCAGATAGATACATTTGTGTTCAACAGAGGGCGTCTTGCTACGATACTGAGCATGCGCATTTGGACTTTCGTGATTGGTACCACGTTCATATGTAACGGGGTGGGTAGTCAGCCGTTTGCAGGGAGGCAGCGCTTGGTTTAAATATTCATGTAGATTACTCAAATATGCATGAATGAAGAAAAATAACGATTTAAATCATTTCTTGATGAGGAAATAACACACCGACATGCTGAAAAGCTCTTAAAAGTCCATTTTTCATGATAGGGCTCCTTTAAGGTTTCAAAAATCAGAAATGTTGTTTTCATTATTCTATAGTGTATAGAATGATTCAGTCAGGTTTGAAGAGTCTAAGTGTTGACGTTTTAGATCAGGGCCGGTGTTGTTATATAGTCTGTGTTCTCGGAAATTCAGTGGAATCGCCCTTAACGCATATAACGAATCGGAAGCTAACTTCAGCGTCGTGTCACGTTGTGCGTGTTGTATGTGTTGTACGTTTACGTTTTCGTACTTTCTCACCACCTCGATCATTTGTGTTTTTAAATTACCGTTCAAACTCGATACACTTGCCCATCTGCAGAAAGGCGGAATTAGGCTCGTGCAAAGACATCATCACATGAATCACATGGTCACTTTTCCGCACCAGTCCGCCATGTTTGTGGGCAAACTATGGGTTGCCATGGTAACTTAGCCAGAACACATTGGGGAAGAGCGAGACACACGAGGCGAACTACGGCAGATATATTCATATATTTTATCTCAGAAGCTTTCTTATTGAACAGAGCAAGGAAGTGCTGGTACCTGCAGGGACAAGCTGGTCGCAAACACCAGGGAGAGATATTTACATATCGATCCACACCGGCTGCCCCAGACAAGACGAAGCAATGACTTGGATATACTTCCACCGTGTACTCGCATGGATATAAGTTATTTCACATTCGCGTTAACAACTACAAAATGCAGCAATTCAGGAGCCACAAATTTGGAGAGTTGTAAGCAATTTTGCTGTGGCTGGGTGCAACATCTGCACATCGTCTGTAAAATAAACAGCAACATCACCGTTGCGCTTCCAAAGGTAAGTTTACATGCTCTTTTATACGCCATTGTTACAGTAAGTCTTACATGAATGCTTACATGAACGTAAAACTCCTTTAAGACAGTTTATATTAGTGCAACAACCATTTAACTACTGTGAAAAAAATCGTGTTTTTTTGTTTATAAATGAAAGTAGCCTAACAGACAGCCTCTCCGCAGCCGGCCAGTGTAGGAGACCAGCCTTCTAACTAATAATATGCTGCTGGTTAATGTAAAGCGGCAAACGATCGAGCCCCCTGATGTAATTGGGTCTATAAGTAAATATTTAATTCATGATATGATCCAAAAATGGGATGTGGAGTGAAAAGTAGCGTCCTTTCTTCTTAGTGCAGCCAGCCAAGCGGCACCGCCCGGTTATACCAGAGACCGGTGAGCTCTGGTGATTTCATTTTGAAATACAAAAAAAGAAAAAGAAACAATGCGGTTAGCTCCTGCCCTGCTGGAGGCCGATCCGCTCGACTGTAATTGGTCTGGGATCATGAAAACGGAAGTGATAATAAACCCTTGACACTTCTCTTATTAGTTAACAACTTTCCAGCCTTCTCCAGCTCCAGGAGGGGGGGGGGGGGGGGGGGGGGGGGGGGACGCAGCGAAACGTCACATTCCCGAGCTTAATTGTCAACTCTCCTTTTCAAGCGTCCGGGTTTAACCCCGCCCGCCTCAAATGTCCGACAAATTACACAATACTTCTTGGAGCGAACTCCAAGCAGACGAGGTGATGACATGATTCCCGCAAAATCATGTGAACAGATCTCTATGCACGCTCGAGGGGTTCTTACAAAGAAAACGGCATCTGACAGACGGCTAGATATTCTAGGGGGGAAAAGTCCAGTTTCCCTCACTGAAACGCCGAAAAATCCTGGAAAATACAACATTTTGTACATTGCTGTCGATTAAAATAGTCACCTGACAAAAGATCCATTCACAAAAAGTCCATTTCAGAATAGCTATGGATTAAATCAGCCTAAAGACACATTCTACAACTAAGAGCTTACCTTTAACAGATTCCTGTGTCACAAACAAGGAGACGACCAGCGTAAAATGACTCTGACCTGAATCTTCAATGTTGAATTACTTCTGACAGAAACGGGGAGCTCGGCAGTGATGCTGGCTATCTTCACACTGCCTGAGAGTTCAGTGCTAAATACAGTACTAGTGCATGTCTGTAGGTGGGAGGTGCGTTTGGGGTTGGGAAGAGAAGCAGGCAGGTGAGTTAAAAGCTATGTGCTGTCCCCTGCTGGACAATCAGGGATGTAGAACATAGCCTAACTATCCTAACTACCTTAACTCAGGTATGTTGAAAGGACATGGCAGTGTGTCCAAATGAAATATAAGGACATTTACAGATATCTGATACTATTGAATCAACATCCATTATGATGTTAATTCAATATTTGAAATCTAAATTAGATGCAAAACCAAAATACTGCAGCCTAAAGACTACAATTCCCTTTAGTTTCACCATGCAGCTGAAAACAAGTCAGTGCCATGATTGTAGTTCTTCAGAACAGAAGAACAACAGGGGTTTTAAAACTATTTAGCTATTTTTATTTGACTGTTTTTCTATGTAAGATTATATACCTAATAAAGCTGGACAAGTGTTCACCCTACTTATATTATGCTGGTAAAATGTAAATAAGATGGTTTAGCTGAGATAATAAAGTAAGTGCCAGTATTTCTAGTGTTGCAGCTGTAGATGACTTCAGACCACTGGCCAGTTAGCAGGAAGCCGTCAATCCCGACTCAAGTGGGTCTGATGAGTAATCTGCCATCCAGAGAGATGTGCTTATGAAAGGCAGGAGCAGAAGTGAGGCATAAAAAAGAGAAATGGGAATACCAACAGCTCCTAATAGTTTTGTATTGTAAAGGGAGATAAAAAATTAATCATTAAAAAACTTTATAAAAAAATAAATGAAAAAAAGAGAGAAAGGGAACATATTAATCTAGAGCTTTAAAAACAGAGACACACCACATCCTGCACAATGAAACTGTTCACACTTGAAGATCAGTTTTTACATAATTTTGGAGAATAAAAGAGGAAGAATGTTTCTGCAGTTGATAAAAGTTTATTCTGGAAAATAAGTTCACAGTGACTCACTCAGCAGTTTTACCAAATAACTGTACAATTTGGTATGTTTCTATAATTTTGATGATGTAAATCAGATTATAAAAATGTTACTAAAAAGACTGTAAGTCCTTGTTTGTCCATGATTAGCTTTTGCATTCATTGTAAGTTTTAATGACATATTTCAGATTTGTCTACACACTCGATAGATGTAGAAGACATGAAACCATACCTCAGTCAGACAAAACTATTGGTGTTCTTTCACAACCTACTTCCTCCTCCTTTACCTTCCTACAGACAGGAGACACTGTCATGTCTAACACATAATGTTGGTGGTTGGCAGATCGGATTTTGGCACAATATACTTTTTAATCACCAGACATGATATCTGAGCAGGTTCAGTGTTGCAAATGAGACAATGCTTGATAACAAACACAATGTGAAGAATTTTTCACACCAATGCAATAAAAAAAATCCTCTTCTGCTTCTTTCAGTCTCTCTGAAAATCCTTCCCAACAGATCTCGGTTCTTTCAGTACGAGTCGGTTACACTGAGCTGCACAGACCCGAGAAACTCATCTGACTGGACAGTAAAGAGAAACACATCCACAAATAAGTAGGGATTCACGATTTAATCGGCCCCTATCAGTATCGGCCTATATCGGCCGTAAAACTGAGTATCGGACATGGACCACCCCACCGATATTTAACCAATCAGCCCGCTGTTTCTAAAGTCTAAAAAAGCAAACAAATAAAAAACCTTATTCTTCTTCAAAAACTTTTTTTTACAGACTTTAAAACTTCTGAAGAATAGGAGTGGGCAAAAATATCGATACACTGAAATATCACGATGTTGTCATATGCTGATATCATATTGACATTTAAAAACACAGTGTCGATCTATTTTACAAATGAAATCTCGCAATATTTCATTGTTCTGTTACAAAACCTCGTGAGAATTCAGAAAATTTTTGCTATATTTTTATATGCTGATATATTAACATTTAAAGGTTGAATATGGAACATTTTTATTAAAAGCTATATTTTTAAAAAAAATAATACCTCCACAGGTCGTTTGGGGGTGTACAGAATGAAAGTACAACGTTTCCCAGAAAAATTATATTTAGCCTAAAAATAATTATAAAATAAATTTTGACGGGTTTGATAATGGCATTTTATTTACGTCTATAAGCCAATACACGCCGCCATTGCAGGTTGCCAAATACGATCTCTGTGTGGACACAATATTTCGGTCATAGTCAGGCTTGTACAGGGGAAAACCGTAGAGATGACGAGTGAAGCAGCTGCTTCAGAGCCCTGGAGATATTGTTATCTGTTTCTGAGGAGGAGTGACCTGAGAAGAGCAAAACCTGGAGTAAATTTAGGTGAAGACTTCACTAAATGGAACCACATAAACGTTTTCCACAGAATAAAACACGGAAATGGCGACTTTTCTCCTGGATCGGTAAGCTAGCTTGTTTGCTAACATGGCTAACGTTAGCTGTCGGTTATAAACTCCTCTGCGTTACTTGTTGGACATGCTGCAGACTGCTGGTCACTTGCGTATCAGCAGTGAGCCTGGCATCCCAGCGGCTGGAGTTGTTTTTCTGCTGTTGCAACTTCAACCTAGACACACGTGATGTCGCTGTTCTGTCTGTATTCCATATTCAACCTTTAACTCATTGACTGCCAGACCTTTTCCGAGCTGAGTGCTCCATATTGCCAGGATTTTTTTTTAGCATTTTCACTGATTTTGGGAGATCCACAGAATATTGTGTGCTATGCCAATACAACCACTGAATGTACCAAAGGAAAGCTTAGACTCTCTTCTTTTATCAGAAAAAAACATTTGTTTCTAACTTTTTCCATTCTTTAGTAATCTGCAGTAGAACATGGCTTTGTTGCAGCAAAAATGCCTGTTTCTGACCAAAAAGCTGAGAAAACTAGCTTTGAATGCTGAGGTCCACTTCAAGTGGAAAAGTGTCTTTGATGCCAATATTTTTTTACTTTAGTAACACCTTCATCATCTGAACAGCTGTTTACTTCTTTGAAACAACAAATACAACACTGAGAAAAGAGTTTTGGTGGCAAAATAATTTTTTACTAGCTGAATAAGCCACAAGTTTGTTTCACAGCATAATATTTGGCAGAAACATAGAGCAGAAACGTCTCCTCTACTCCTCCCTCCCTCTCTCCCCCCTTTCTCCCTCCTAAACTACCGCAGCTTAGGTGCGTTTGTCTGTCACCGATCACTTTTTCCACAAACTTTCCTCCTTCATCCACCTCCTAAACTGCTTCGATTACGACTGGTCGCCATGTTCTCTCACCCCCCGCAACAGAATCCAGCACACTTCTTGGGCTAACAGCCGTTAGCTCCACAACCGCTAACAACACAGGAAGCATCATGGAATCGCATCACTTCCTTGTAGGTTTTTTTTAAAGCTTGTCTGACACCGCCATCTGCTGGATTAGATGAAAACTACCGAAAAATGATCATCAGCCCTTGGTACTCTCTGACAAGCTCCGCCAGAGATTAAAATAGCTCTGCCGATTAAAACCCTTAATTAACGTGGAAACATGTGATTGGCAGTTAACGTTCAGATTTGAATTAACGTGGAAACACGTGAATGGCAGCCAGTGAGTTAAAAAGCAAAATTGATCTATTTTACTGATGAAAATTTTGAGATATTTCATCGTTCTGCTACGAAACCTCGCAAGAACTCACAAAAATTTCACAATATTTTCATATGGTGATATCATATTGACATTTAAAAACGCGGTATCGATCTATTTTACTAACAAAATCTCATGATATTTCATCATTCTGTTACGAAATCTCGCAAGAATTCACAAAATATTGTGAGATTTTGTAACAGAACAATAAAATCTCAAGATTTTGCAAGTATAATAGATCGATAGTGCGTTTTAAAATATTGACTTCATATTGGCATATGAAAATATTGCGATATTCCAGTGTATCAATATTTTTTCCCACCCCTATTTTTCAAAGTGTCGGAAACAAAACTACTATTTGCAGTGTATATCAGTAGTAATATCGGTTATCGGCCACATGATTTGTAAAATATCGTCATATCGGATATCGGCCAAATTTCCAAAATTGTGCATCCCTACAAAAAGGGATATTGCCCGATGAGCTGCCCATTATCAGAAACTGACAATAAAGAGGTGTAAAATGTCCTCTGCAAAGCATCAATAATTATTTATTTAATCAATATTTTTCATAAAAGAGAAAAGAAAGAGAAATTCCATCCAAATGTTTACAACACTAACAGAAAGAGACAAGTATGCTCACAGTGACCCAATGAAAGTTTTCAAAGAAGTGTCTAGGCCTAGGATCACAGTGGCCTGATACGAATTGTGAGTTTGCACTCAGATAAGGTGCAATAAGACAAACTAATGTTTACAAGCAGCATCTATAAAGTGGTCAAAGACCTTTTAACTTAGTCTTACCAGTGTGTGAAACAATGTGTGATCTTCTGATAGAACTACATATTTTTATACATATTTCACCAGTGCAGTGTTTTTTTGTTTTTTTTTCAAGAGTACCTAACTGCGGTTGCAATGACTGACAAGGGCGCCATCATATATCAAAGCCATACAGGAAGTCTCCAGCGGAAGTTAAACACAGCAAAGAAAATCTGTCTGTGGTTGCAAACAGATGTGGTGTAGTCAGGTGGTTAGGGTTAGGAGAAGGGTCAGGGTTATGGTTAGATTTTAGTTAGTTACATGAAGAACAAACTTCTGATTGTGACTTCCGGTGTGGATTGGCCTCTGCAGATGATGTTTATCTCATACTCTCACTATGATGCTGTAATTTTGCAGAATTACACCTGATGAACATGTTTTAATTCATTTCAGTGTTGCTCATATTTACATGTTTACTAAAAGAATGGAAGTTACACCATTGTATGAAACTCAGACTGAGTCAAAGCAGCTAATTATCATGTAGGCAAAGCAATAATATAGTAATTATAATGTATTTCCATTAAAACACTGACTTAGACCTTTATTAGTTATTTATCTTTGCTTTTTTCAGGCTTTTTAAACATTTTTCTATTGACTTCATGTCAGTCTGTTAGTGTCTGATTGTATTATTTTATTTGGCCTATTACATATTCACAATAATCTCTCTGGAAAAGGTTTTTCTAAAAGAATCTAGTTCAGTTTACTTCATACATACACTGAAGCACCCAAAAAATCCTGAAAAAGTTGACATTTGCTACAAAGACGCTGAAGATTAAAATTGTAGTCTAACAAAAAGGCTGTTTCAGAATTACTATGAATTAATCAAAGACACATTGTACAATTGAAAGCTTACCTTGAACAGGTTTCAGGGTGAAGAACAAGAAGATGAACAGAGTAATCACAGTAACAGTGAAAGAGAGACTCCAACCTGAATCTTCAATGTTCATTATTACTTCTGACAGAAATGGGGAGTTCAGAGCGGTAAGGCTGGTTTTATCTTCACACTCCCTGATCCACCCACTCAGGGACAGTTCAGCTCGGTATATAGTGTAAATATGAGGGTGTGATCTTGAATGTTGTAATGGAAACGTGAGAAGCAGACTAGTAGATTAAAAACTATGTGCTGTCCCCTGCTGGCCAAATCCTGGATGTGGAGCTTCACTCTTCAAGGACCGCAATCCTACAGATGTTTCTCTGATTCAACACCTGATAATCAAGATCCAACAGCTTAAGTTCTGCACAGTAACTGAGTTTAAAGGACACGGCAGCATGCCCAAATGAAATATAAGAACATTTTACAGCTATCTGATAAATTGAATTAAATGGACAAATAAAGGGGATAATTCTAAAAGAAACTGCAGGATGTGGGTTTTAAGGTGCTTAATCAGCACAGTGTGCAAATAAACATGGATGAAAAAAAACTTCATCCATTTTACAATTACATTATTAAGATCTGAATCCACAATTAAGTTCACCATCTTTTTACACAGTTTTAATTATGGCTAAGTATGGTGTAAAATATTGAATTAACATCCATTATGGTGTTAATTCAATAATTTAAATCTAAATTGCACCAAAATACTGCTGTTATGTAAAGGCTACAATTCCCTTTAGTTTCTCCAGCATGAGCAGCACCAAAGTACATGTAGGCATCTATTTTTGAGTGTATTGTATTATACCTTTATACCACCCTAAAAAAAATAATAGTAACTCAGGCTTTGTCTACTGTCTTGCCATTGTGATAAATAAACTGTGAAATAAATTATGTTGTTTGAGCCAGCGCATTGATTTAGAACAACTAGGCTATTTGTCCGGAACAGGGAGACATGAAACCTGCAGTATTACGGCATTCGTAGGACTGAATGGGCTTTATGCACGGCTCCACTACTTCCTGAACTTCAGACAGCACTTTTGCTTCCTGTCTTTCATGACTGGACAAACTAATTAATCCAGGTGTGTCTGGCCAGTTACTGAGATCAGACACACCTGGATTAATCAGTTTGTCCAGTCATGAAAGACAGGAAACAACGATACTGTCTGAAGTTCAGGAAGTAGTGGAGTTGTGCATAGAGCCCATTGAGTAGCCCTGCTTTGAAAGTTGTCGGATAGTAGCTTATGAGGGCTGGACTTTGGCACCCCTGGTCCAGATGTTCATGAATCACCGGTAGCACTACACCACTTCAACTCAATTAGAAATAGTTTCCTAAGTCATCCTTAAAGTGATACCGGGGAACTTTTGAACCCAATGTTAGCCAAATATTATGATACAATATATGCTATTACTATTATTAATGTAAGTAACTATAGCTGATTTCTACGGTCAATATAGATACTTGACGCATGTCGTTGATCCGAGGGGGCTGCAATTCTCAAAAACCAGGCTTTGTAACTTCAGCGGGCCGTCTCTCATTGGATCATGTAACCTGGAGCACTTTGATTAATGGCTTGATGACTTAAAAATCAGCTTTTCAAAGTGTCTGCAACACTTTTCCAAAACACAGACTGAGGCTGTTTAATTTTGTGGCGCCTGTGGGAAGTTACAGGTTTAGTGCCCATAGTGCCCAAAAGTTGCACGGTATAACTTTAAATATTTTTTAAATCTTGCTGCTTATTTTTAAGGATATTGCACCTAAAATTATGTAAGACCATTAACCTGATGTTAACTGTTGTTGGATGCTAATTACATGTCTTTAGACATGTAGGTAACCAGTCTGTTACCGGTCTTATATTCTATAGGAAGATTTGAAAATGAAGAGAGGGGGAGATATTTCAGACTTTTTTTTGTAGAGGAAGGAAACAGTTCAGGCATCATGGAGCTAGCTACTCAAGTTCTTATGGTCGGACACAAGAATCCAGTCTGCAACAACCACCAGATACTCAACCAGAACTACTAGGGGGAGAAACCATTGACTCCCATATACTGCACCCCAAAACAACCAATGTGCCTTTCTATGGACCTTTTTGAACTTGTTACCAATATGTATGTATTGGTATACCGTACAGCACTGTCATCTAATTCATGATCAGGTCGCAGGGGCCTAAGCAGAGAAGCCCAGACCTAGGTGTTTCCGGGCCAGCCAAGAGATGCAGTCCCTTTAGCGTGTCCTGGGCTGAGGACACGCTAAAGGCTGAGGCTGAGGTCCCAGGGCCTCATCCCGGTGGGACGTGCTCGAACACCTCACCAGGGACGCGTCCAGGTGGCATTCAGGTCCCCGAGTCACCTCATCTGGAGCAGACGCTCTATTTTGAGCCCCTCCCGGATGACCAAGCTTCTTATCTCTAAGGGAGAGCCTGGCCACCCTGTGGAGGAAAGAAATTTCAGCCGCTTGTACCTGCATTCTCAGTTGTTCGGTCACTACACACAGCTCTTGGCGATAGGTGAGGGTAGGACAGTAGATTGAGCGGTAAATCGAGAGCTTTGCCTTCTGGCTCAGCTCCTTCTCAGAGCGATGCGACAGACCAATGCCGAGTGTCCGTCACCCGAGACACTGCACTGATCCAGCCGTCTATCTTGTGCTCCGTTCTTCCCTCACTCATAAACAGGGGAAAGGAAATGACTATTTTTTTCAAGCAATCAACAGATCGCAGTGTGTTAAGCTCCACCTATTAAGTCAGATTGGTTAGATTGGGACCAAAATAATGAGATGGTACAGGTTGGATACTCCGGCACCAAGGTTATAATAGCTTTAGATTTTTAATTAGTTTCAGTTTTTATTTAGTTTTGACTTTTTGTTTTTTTAATTCAGTTAGTTTTAGTTTTTTGAGCAGGTTTGCTTGTTTTTATTAGTTTTTATTTTTTGGAAAATACTTAATTTTAGTTTAGTTTTTATTAGTTTCAGTGTTGGTTTTATTTGTAAATTATATGTATTTGCTTGAAATGATATTCAAAGTCATCAGAAAGTCACTTGGAGTAAAACCGTTAGAGGAAAGTAAATAGATTAAATAGAAATAGATTTTATATCAACCCAAAAAGCTAATGTATTAAATAAATTCAAAAGACTAAAACTAAGGATGTTTTTGCAATAATTTTAGTTAGCTTTGTGAAGACACTACAATTTTTAAAAACTGTCATTTTCATTTTTATTTCAGTTAACGAAAATGTTTTTTCAATTTTAGTTTTCATTTTTTTGTTAGTTTTCATTAACTATAATAACCTTGTCTGGCACACATCCCATGTTTTACCTGTGGATACGCCAAAAAATAGGGAGTGACTCATCCCATCCCGTTCTGGACCCGCTGAAGGAAACAGGGCTTAATTCCTGCAACAGCTGCCCGGGACCTGAAATAAGGCAACCCACTATGCTCTAATCTACTAGAATGCAGAGCCTAATTACCCAGTCTGGTTGAGTAAAGTAAAAATGATTATCACTAAATTGTATTGCTTGGAGATAAAGTGAATTTAATCTATAAAGATTTTATAGTTTGTGTTTGCAACAAAACGAGTGCAGCTCCATGTGTTTGATGATCATTATGTCCTATCCTAAGAAAAAGGTCCCTTTTGGGTGTTTACTCCTGCGTTGGGATACCAAATTCTTGTGCATAATGACTTTCTGAAAAGGAACTCAGTTGTATCACTAATGCCTGTTCAATGTGTCTTCCATTTTGTGTTTTATTTCAATTTCATTTTGAAATATTTTCACGTACTCCCTGCAGAATAAGAAGCACGTGGCGTCCTGAGCCACCCGAGTATCTGTTGTTGTGTGATGACAACTTAAATGAAGATGTCCGTGGCTCTATTCTCTGTATGACTTCAGATATGTTTGCACACACACACACGTGTGGTTGTTGGAAAGAATGTGTACATGTACATTCTTTCACACTAAGTTTTGTAAACATAACACTGATGTTTATAAGTGGGTAGGGAAAAATGATGTCACAATGTGAGTCCTAGCCATCACAGCGGAGTTTTTATGTGCTTTAGGCCACTAAAACACAGCACTGCCATCTAATTGCCCCTTAGGACCTCATGAGCAAGACTACCTTTTCATCATTTACATAAAACACATTGGCTTGTTCAGCAAAGCCTTGCTGTCCCTATTTTTCAGTCTGAAACAGTCTAAGTCACCATAGCAACAGAAATCATAGCAGCCTTTCAAGCAGACTGCAAACGCTTGTGTCAACATGTTTGTATTCAACAAAATCTCAGTTCACAGCTCTTGGTTGACATTCCCCTGCCCTTCAACTTGGGATTTATTTTTGAAAAATTCATTAAAACTTGAACAGTTTGAGCTTTTAAGTCTTTTACTAACATTTCAACTCAAGATCTACACCAGCTGAGAGGCTGAGGCACTAGGTCTTCAGCTTTTTCTTACCCCCCTCCCACCACATAACTTGTTTTGTAGAGGGATAGAAAAAGAGAGGTACATTCACAGAAATAGCTGTGTCCTTTTTTAGAACTTTACAACAACCCACTGGAAATTCAAAGTGCTTTACAAAGATCAAAGATCTTAAAGGTGTCATAACCTGCTGTTTTACATACACAATCCTTCTTAAATTATCCTCAAATTAATTTTTAATTATAGTTGGGTGGGAGGAAAATTTAATGAGCTCGAGAACACGAGATGTGCTCGCACGAGAGTTAGACCTGTCTGTAAGCGCGTTCACGAGGCAAACGTCAAAGCCAAAACAAAGTTTTATCAGGACAGAGCAGGTGAAGGAAAATGATGTCCCAACAGAGAAAATCGTGATAAAAACAACAGTATGGTTGATATAGAGGATCCGCGGAGTAAAAGGGCTGGACTCTGATGAATATAAGGAGCGGACGTCTGACGTGAAGTTAACCAAACAGTGTTAGCTTCTGTAGCTACATTAGCAACTTGTCACCGTTTGTCTACTATCGTTTACTGGTCTCTTACACAAAAGATAATAAGTCACACAAGCAGCAACACTTACCGACTGCACATCCTCACTGATAAATATAATCCACTGGTCCCTGTTAGTGCTGTCCCTCCTGTTAGAGCACTGAAAACTGCTGAATTTCTACCGAGGCAGCTCAGCACGACAATCCCCCTCCTCCTCCCCCTCATCATCCTCGTTCTTTCTGACAAAGCTGGTCATAACTACTCTGTGGCAGGTAATCGGCTGCTTTTAGGTGGCGCTAAAGAGGCTAGCTTAGCAGCCAGCAGCCTCTCTAGTTCACGTCATTTGAAGAAAAAAAATCGCAATCGCGTACTGTGGAGAGCGCGCTCTTGTGGCCGATTGGTGAGAAGAGAGAGCCCGCACTCAAAGACGAAGTCAGTTTCACTCTCCGGAGTTTCTGGCACGTTTTAACTGAGGTCCTGGTCCAATACACATGTTTTAACGTGAAAAAGTGGGATTTTCGGGTGATGACTCCTTTTAGATTTGTTCTACTATGTAAACACTTTTATTTTCTACTAGGAAGCTCCACCCACATTCACTGCCACCTAAAAACAAACACACCACGAGCCTCATAAGGAAACTTGCTGTTAGGCCTAACCAGGGGAGGACTCCCATCCAAACAAACCCAGAAAAGGCCCTAAGTAGGCTACAACCCCCAGCAGCTAAAAACTGAACAATGGGAACATATGCTCACTGTTCTCTCCACACAAATGGCCAAACCAAATCTCCCCACAAAAGGTTGAGAAACCAAACCAAAATCTAATAATGAAGTTACCAAAGCAAATAAACTACAGCCAAACCAATGTAGCAACACAACAACAAGAAACCAACAAAAAAACCTAACAAACCAACAACAAATACTAAAGACCAAAACCAAAACAGAACTACATCAACTACAATATGACGAGCCCCCACATGCCACAAGCCGGCTCAAAGCCCATGACAAGAATGAAGGGAGATGAGGTTTAGGCCAAAAAAATGGCTTTTATTTTAAATAATAATGCTAAAAGTTAAACTATAATAACTAGTATGAGGTGTGAATATGTATTGAGTGATGGATGCGAGCAGTGTGAATGTATGTGCACATATGACTGAGAGCAGAAGCAAAAGCAAACCTGAAACAAAAGACAAAGGTTACCTAGAGGAGCAGAGAGGGAGGGTGTTAGTGGAATCAAACCTACAGATCTGGGCATAAAAAAGTTCCTCTTTCAGCCGACTGCCAGCCACTTACCAGCCACTTACCAGCGACTTGTCTGCTAATTCAATCGCACAGAGAAACACCTGTGTGCCCAGGGGAAATGATTTCAGAGCATAAATGAACGCCCGGAACAAGGACGTTTCTACACGCCAAGTTTGGACATCATAAGTGATGGCGTATTTGTGGGACAAGCCGATCAGCCAGTGATAGTGCAGTAATGGTGCACTATTAGTGCACCACTTCTGGCAGAAAAAGGAGGAACTTTTTCATGCCCAGATCTGTATATAGGGAGCCACAGGGGACTCCAATCTACAAAGCTCACCTCTGATCAGCAGAGGGAACCTCCCCTGCAGATCAGAGGAGCTGTGAAAGGTAATACAAACAGTAAAATAAAAAGAGTAGAGACTAAAAGGGGCTAAAAGGCTTGGGGTGGCTGGTGTCTCTTTCCTTGGCTTGGTCCATGGCGGCTGCACTCTTCTGGCCTTAGGCTCCCCCGGAACGTCCACAGCCGCTCCTCTGGCCGTAGGCCTCTCTGTGGGATCCACAGCTGCCCTCCAGCTCCCAAGCAGCACTCCTCTGTGCCGCCGCCATCTCTTGAACCCCCGGGCCTGGGGAACCAGCACCCACCCAGCTTTGCCACCTCCTGCACCCAGTCCTGTCTTGTCTTTTCTCTCTGGTCTCTCGCCCCCTTCTCTTGTCCATACCTCAGCTTTAATCTTCCTGTTCCGATTAAGCCAGGGGAGGAGTCCTCTCCAGGTGCTGCCAGTCAGTTCATTAGAAGCTCCCACTTGCTTGGAAATACAAAAACAAGTTAAAAACCACACAAAAAAACCATAAAAAAGGATAAAAACCATGCTAACACCAAGCTAGTGGGTAGAAGTCCAGTTTCTGGCAGCACCCGTTAGTTCACCCTTTGACACCTTTTCTGTCTTTTGTCACTCTTTTGTCTTAGTATTTCGAACACTGATGGAAAATCTATCTGATGAGGATGGAAAAAGTCATGTCACTGTGCTTCTAACGGTCACGTGAGCTTTACAAACCAGAAAAGCGAGTCTTGGATGCAACAGGAAAAGAAAGTGAGGTGCGACCGCCTATATCTCAACCGGACAAGTCTGAACCACAGGCAGATGTGTCTCGCTCTCTCTAACACACTTCTGGAAGGATCGATATCTTGAAGGAACTAAATAGAGTAACTTTTGAGGCGTATGGCGTCTCTGCTGAGCAGACTCTGTCTGTGCCTCTGGGTCCTCCAGATCTCTGGTAAGAAGCATTTCATAACATGTCGTAACGGACAAATTATTGTAAGAGCCAACTATGATATTTCTATACTAACTAATGTACTTTAAGGTAGACCAGCTCTTAAATGCAATAGCCTACGTGTGTTTTTGGAGGAATATACAGTTTGTCATGCTTCAACATTTCTTCTTCTTTCAAGTTAAGACTGAGCAGGATTGCAACAAAAACACAATCACGTGAGGTTGTCAGATATTCCAGGAAAAAAAAAATGTAGAGGATAACCTCCTTATAGGGACTGAATGAAGACTTTGGGTGTGGTTATTTCCAACTTGGGAGTTGATCCCTTAGATGCCATCAGGAGAGAGAGAGAATACTTGTATGTTAAAAATTATTTATGTCGTTTTGCCCTGATAATAGTTTGATCATTAAACTTTAGTTGTGGTTTGATTGGATGAGATTGATCTGATTATTTTGTCTGTGGAAGAGGCAGACAGGCATTTCCAGTCTGAGAGAAAGGGTGCCGGCACTGGGAGGGGATATTGTACACCTGGAGTGAGAAATGGGTGTGGGAGAAGGTTACACAGAGATATGCAACACATAGGAATGTGCACAACTAAACAATCAGAATTGGTGCATGTTTAGTAGGTTTTAGTAACAGCAGTACATTACGTGTGTCTGTACTTTCCAGAAATTAAAAGACAGTCTTCACTGAGAGAAAAGTTCTTTATCAGCTTTGTTTGGATGTTTCAGAATATTCATTGTACTTTTCTTATGGGTTTACTTTGGTCACACATTTTACCACTTTACCACTGAGTGCACTGATAAAAAATGGATTTGAGCACATAATAAATAACAAAATTTCTTTTTTTAAAAAAACTTGCCTTGTCCATCAACATAGCAAGCAGAATATAGTATAGCAGAATAGCAAAAACCCAAGAAATAAAACAACTAAACAAGCATTATGGGGTTCTGAAGCTAAAATATTGTTGAGCAACACTCTGAGGCAATCACTGCAATCAGGTGTTTTCTCTAATGTCGAAAAAGACTCCTGCACCTGTTGGCAGGTATTTTGGTCCACTTTTAATGAGAAAGGTGCTCTAATGTGTCTGGGCCAGCTTTTTTTTTTTTTTTTTAAATTATTATTTCCAACCACAGTTAAAAAGCAATCTTTTATTTCTTCAAACTATAATTTTTTAAATTTTTATTTATGATTAATTTCTTTAGTTTCTTATTATTTGAATTACTATTGTAAATTTAGTCTTTTCTTTAATCGGAGCATATGAAATTTTGAAGACTATATGTATATACACGCACCTACACACACACACACACATGCATGCATATATATATATATATATATATATATATATATATATATATATGGTGTGGGATATTCACGCAAGAGCATTGGCGCCGTCGGGGGGTGCCTTCTCTCGACCCTCCTCCCCATCCCCATTATCCATTGCCCACACCCTTCTCCCAAGCAACAAACTTATTTCATTTAACTAACATTTAGATGCTTAAGATCAAATTATTTTCATGAACATAGTCACATTAAAACAACCATTCACCAGTTCATCGCACAGCCCCCAATTTTCAATCTCCCATCAACCTTCGCGTTACATTCACAACAAACTCTACCCCCCAAACACACAAACCTCACAGGAAAACCTTTTCCCCCATTCCACTTTTACTTATTTCATTTCTCATTATTAACTAAAAAAAAATTCATAACTTCATATCTCATAATTATAACTTTTATCTCAATTATGACTTTGTATTTCATAATTATAACTTTTAATATATCACAATTATGACTTTTAATCTTCTTTTATTTCCTAACACACTTTATCTCAAAATTACTAAACCTACTCAACACTTTTATCTCAACTTAATCTCAAACACTTTTAAATCTTATATTACATTTTATCTAAAAGCCTATCAAATATATAATAATAATAACCCCCCCCCCCCCCCCCCCCCCCCCCCCCCCCCCCCCCCCCCCCCCCCCGCCCGCCCCCCCCCCCCCCACAAAAACTTTTTTCCCAAAACCAACCCAACACAACAATTTAATCTCAATGACTTTTATCTCTTATCATAATTATGACTAAAACACAAAACTTAACAAAACACCATAACAACTACCAAAAAACAATCAATAATAACATCCAAATAACTCAGCCAAAACCTACCAAAATTACTACCATATACAACATTATCTTAAAATTATGACTACATCTAATATTATGTTTTTGGATATCATAATTATGACTATCTCGTATGACTTTTGCTGCGTCCCAAATCGCAACTGCATACTCTCTAAATTCCAATTAACAACACTATACAGCAGCGCTAAGGCAGGCGTCCCAAACCGCCTCCCGTGTGCCCCCCCGGCGCCTCCTTTTCCCCCCCCCCGCCTCTCCCCCCTTCTTTTCTCACACCACTACCCCCACCCCATACCCCCCCCCGCGTTTCCCACACCAATTTAAACCAAACTTTGCCACACAAAATACAAACAAAAACTAAAATAAAAAACAACAAACGACAATGTAGAAAAGAAATACAATTGTATAAAGCACAGGACAGCAGACTTAACACATAAAAAAAGAAATGCAAAAAGACAGCAAAAAACAAACAAACAAAACAAAACCACACCACTATTAATATAAATTAAACTATTTTATTTCAACATTTTCCCTTTTTCCCTCCGCCTCAAAACCCCAAAACTCCAAAATGCCCCAGCAAGTCCCGGGTATCCTCGTCTATCCTAAAAACAAAACAAGCGTTACAGAAATCATAAAGTGAACAAAAATGCACAAAAAACCTCCAAACTAATGCTGGCTGTATTACAAACCATCTACCATCTAGGTGGCTCTAATACCAACCTCCCCACAGAGCAAAAGCCATCTTATTTACCACAATATCAACATTTAACAAAATCAATCTTTTTTAATGAGACAGCACCACCACACGAAAGCACCACGGCGCGCCACCAAAAAACTACTTCAAAAATTTACACAAACTATTAAACATGTATTATTGCCGACACTCTCTCCCATGCTCGTGTACCCACCTATTTTTATTCGCCTGTATTTGGGAATGCTTCGACCCGCAGCAAAGCAACTACAAGCGTAGCCACCGTCGCATTTAAAATAAACATCGTACTCCACAAAACCTAAAATACCACAGCTGTGTCTTCATGAAAGCATTTACAAAAAACAACACAAACTTACATTTTAAACCGCCGGTCACTGGACTCGACAAACCGCCTCCCTCCATCTTTCCACTGAGGTCCACATCGCGACTCAAAATCTTACGGGTTTGAGACGCATCCGACTTTTGCATACAATTTTCACATACTATGCATACTGTTTTTCATTTAGTGAGTATACTCAAAATTTTGAGTATTGAGATATTTAAATGCGATCTCATATGGCTTTTGTCTCTTATGCCTTTAAATGTCATAATTATGACTTTTTATCTCATACTTACAATTTCAAATTTCATAATTATGACTTTCAATGTGATTTTTTCTTTTTTTCTTTCTTTCTTTCTTACTCACTTACTCACTTAATTCCAAGTGGTGAAAACAGGCTTCCATAAATAGAGACATAGAGTCATAAGTCATAACATGGTGTGTGTTTGAGCAGGTCAACATATTTATGTTTTAGAAATGAAAGCAATTCAAATTCTTCTGGCAGTCATGCCCATCCCATCCAAACAACATTCAAGCTGAATCCAGAAAGTGCTCCATTACCAAAAATATACCTTTTATTTTGGGATTGTAGCACATTTGGTAATCATTTGACTGTACACAGCATCATCATGTTATTTGTTCATCAGCTTAAGGGTAAATATAGATTTTTCATACATTTTTAAAAAAAATTGGAATTTAACTTGATGCTCATGTTTTGGCCTTCTTCTTTTTATCCTCGTAGGAAAAGTCTCAGCAGAAGAATCTCAGAGAATAACAGCTTCTGTGGGTGACACTGTCATCCTCCCCTGTCACATCCCTCCCAGCAATCACCCCCCTTCAGTGGAGTGGTCAAAGGAAGGCCTGGATCCAGACGTTGTCTTTCTGTACCGGGATGGCTGTGAGACCTTCGAGATGAAAAACCCCAGCTTCCGGTACAGAACTAGTCTCATTATGAGCGAACTGAAAGATGGGAACATATCGTTAAGGATTTCCAACCTGCAGCTGTCAGACAAAGGGACGTACCGGTGTAAGATCCTGAAGCCCAATAATCCAGAGGTTGTTGCAACTGCAGAGCTTGTTTTGGGTATGTCCTGTTCACTTCACTTCATTTGTTTTTCATTTGAAGGGCTACTTGGTTTGCAGCAGACCAACAGCCAATCAGCATCACATTCCATTTAAAAAGGAAATATAGACTATATAAGAGCACAATACAAACACGCAGGGAATAAAATATAAAGATGTATGCTAGAAAATATGTAATGTAAAAAAAAAGGTTCAGTAAGTAGCAACAAAGTGCGATTACCCCCTCTTCTCTGTAGCGTTTGGTGCTCAGATAGTGAGAGGCACAAAGGAAAACTTATATCTATTTCTGGTAGCTGGAGGAGCAGATAGATGAAAGCCAGAAGGAAGAAGTTGGTACTCACAGTTTAGAGGATGCATTGTATCTTTGCGTATGAATTTTGCCTTCTGAAGCACCTGGATGTCAAAAATATCATCCAGGCTTTTAAATTTCACTCCAGCTACTTTAGAAGCTACACAGACAATGTTAGGGAGGTTTTTTTTCCCCTTAAGAACCAGGTTTCCATACCAACAGATAATAGACTTGTAGTTCTCAAGACCAGTCTTGGTCTTGAGACCCATCTCAAGACCGCATTTTCGCAGTCTTGGTCTTGTCATGGTCTCTGCAGTCTTTGGTGTCGGGTCTCTTGGTCTCGCAATGTCTCGGACTGGCCGAGTGGTCTTAAAGAGATTTGTATAACCTAAAATTTCTAAGCAGGTACTATTTTTTTTTTTTATCATTTCATTATACACCCCTTCAACTACCAATCAAAGACCAAATGATAAAATCTCATTTTTAAACTAAGCAGCTGAACTCAGAATGGTGCTTAAGTTCTACAACTCATGAAAAATGGCTAAATTTAAAAGTTCCTTTGTCTCGGTCTCGAGCTGAACTAGTCTTGGTCTTGGTCTTGACCCTCTCTGGTCTTGGTAGTGTCTTGGTCTGGGTTTAGGCGGTCTTGACTACAAGTCGAACAGATAATGGAAAAAGAAATGACAGATTCAATAAAAGCATTGTGAAACACTTTCATCAGGCTTCGATCTACCTGGGATTTGGCAAGTTTCCTCAGACAAAAAAGGCGCTGCTGTCCCTTTTTACATAGCATCTCACTATTAATATCAAATTTCAGCTTACTATCGATTATAGTGCCGAGATATTTGTAGGTTGTCACCAGATCAACTGGCTGATTATGAATGGTGCTACATTGAGGAGCCAGAGGTTATTGCCTGAAATCGATGCAAATCTCTCTTTTTTTGGACGTTAATTTGGAGGAAGGCAGCTTCACACTAACATATAAAATCATTAAGAACTGCTTATTGACAACTTCGTCGTCAATAAGCAGGCTAAGTATGACTGAAGCATCTGTGTACTTTATGATGAAACTAACCTTATGATGGCTGTAACAGTCGTTTGTATATAAAATGTATAAAAGTGCACAACCTTGAGGCGATCCTCAAGTTTTTTTTGGGTTGGACAGTGTTCTGTTAACTCTTATTTGTTGCGATCTGTTTGTGAGGAAATCTAAGATTTCAGCCAACAAGATAAGTGTCAAGAACAAAGGAGTGAAGAAGTTTATCAGCCAAGATATGAGGCTGGATTGTATTAAAGGCTGATGAAAAGTCAACAAAAAACAATCAAGCATGATTTTTACTACTTTCAAGATGCCGATAGATAAAATTAAGTAAGGTGGCAATGTCATCTTGTCCACCTCATTTTCCCTATAGGCAAATTGAAGAGGATCCAATAGATGCTCAGTTTTAGCTAATATTTCTGTCCTGACTAGCCTTTGAAATTGTTTCTATTATCATGGACGTTAGAGCCATCAGTCTAAAATCATTCAGGATGGTGGGGTTGGTTGTTTTGGCAACAGGAACCACAACAGACTGCTTCCATAAAGATGGCACTTTTTGTTGGGAAAGAGACATGTTAAAAATAAAGTAAAAAATAGACCCAAGCTGTTCAGCGCATGTTTTAAGCAAACGACCGCTGATCGAGTCGGGCCAGGACTTTTCTTTGGATTACAACTTCTGAAACATTTAATGACATCGTTCTCATTAAAAAAGGTGTTCTGATATTGTGACGACATAAGGCAATTTTTGGTGGACACCAGCGGTGAGGGATGCCGTCAAGCTGAAGAAGGAGTCCTACCGGGCCTTCCTGGCCTGTGGGACTCCTGAGGCAGCTGACAGGTATCGGCGGGCCAAGCGGAGCGCGGCTCTGGCGGTCGCTGAGGCAAAAACTCGGACATGGGAGGAGTTCGGTGAGCCCATGGAGAACGGCTTCGAGGCGTTTCTGGTCCACCATCCGGCGGCTCAGGAGGGGGAAGCAGTGCACCGTCCACACTGTGTACAGTGGGGATGGTGGGCTGCTGACCTCGACTCGGGGCGTAGTTGGCCGGTGGAGGGAATAATTCGAAGATCTCCTCAATCCCACCAACACGTCTTTCGAGGAGGAAGCAGAGTTTGGGGATTCAGGGGCGGACTCTTCTGTCACGGGGGCTGAGGTCGCCGAGGTAGTCAAAAAGCTCCTCGGTGGCCGGGCCCCTGGGGTGGATGAGATCCGCCCGGAGTTTCTTAAGGCTCTGGATGCTGTGGGGCTGTCTTGGCTGACACGCCTCTGCAGCATCGCGTGGACATCAGGGGCAGTGCCTCTGGACTGGCAGACTGGGGTGGTGGTCCCCCTCTTCAAAAAGGGGGATCGGAGGGTGTGTTCCAACTTCAGGAGGATCACACTTCTCAGCCTCCCTGGTAAAGTCTATTCAGGGGTGCTGGAGATGAGGGTCCGTTGCAAAGTCGAATCTCGGATTGAGGAGGAGCAGTGTGGTTTTCGTCCTGGTCGTGGAACAGTGGACCAGCTCTACACCCTCTTCAGGATCCTGGAGGGGGCATGGGAGTTCGCCCAACCAGTCTACATGTGCTTTGTGGACTTGGAGAAGGCGTTCGATCGTGTCCCCCGGGGATTCCTGTGGGGGGTGCTCCGGGAGTACGGGGTGCCGGACCCCCTTGTTCGAGCTGTCC
Organism: Atherinomorus stipes; assembly: GCA_023101725.1. Lineage (NCBI taxonomy): Eukaryota > Metazoa > Chordata > Actinopteri > Atheriniformes > Atherinidae > Atherinomorus > Atherinomorus stipes. Next base: position 110,362 of record JALJCO010002070.1, on the reverse strand, counting down.
GGTCCCTGTACGACCGGTGCCAGAGCCTGGTCTGCATTTCAGGCTGTAGGTCGAATCCATTCCCGGTGAGAGTTGGACTCCACCAAGGCTGCCCTTTGTCACCCATCCTGTTCATAACCTTTATGGACAGGATTTCTAGGCGCAGCCGAGGTGTTGAGGGTATCCGGTTTGGTGGCCTCAGGATCGGGTCTCTGCTGTTTGCAGATGACGTGGTTCTGTTGGCGTCATCGGGCCGTGATCTCCAGCTCTCGCTGGAGCGCTTTGCAGCCGAGTGTGAAGCGGCCGGGATGAGAATCAGCACCTCCAAATCCGAGACCATGGTCCTCGCCCGGAAAAAGGTGGAGTGTCCTCTCCAGGTCGGGAGTGAGGTCCTGCCCCAGGTGGAGGAGTTTAAGTATCTCGGGGTCTTGTTCACGAGTGAGGGAAAAATGGAGCGGGAGATGGACAGACGGATTGGTGCGGCGTCTACAGTGATGCGGACGCTGCATCGGTCTGTCGTGGTGAAGAAGGAGCTGAGCCAGAAGGCGAAGCTCTCGATTTACCGTCCATCTATGTTCCTACCCTCACCTATGGCCATGAGCTGTGGGTCATGACCGAAAGAACAAGATCGCGGGTACAAGCGGCCGAAATGAGTTTCCTCCGCAGGGTGGCCGGGCTCTCCCTTAGAGATAGGGTGAGGAGCTCGGTCATCCGGGAGCGACTCAAAGTAGAGCCGCTGCTCCTCCGTATAGAGAGGAGCCAGATGAGGTGGCTCGGGCATCTGGTCAGGATGCCTCCTGGACGCCTCCCTGGTGAGGTGTTCCAGGCACGTCCCATCGGGACCAGACCCCGGGGGAGACCCAGGACACGCTGGAGGGACTAAGTCTCCCGGCTGGCCTGGGAACGCCTCGGGATCCCCCCGGATGAGCTGGCGGCTGTGGCCGGGGTGAGGGAAGTCTGGGCTTCCCTGCTTAGGTAGCTGCCCCCGCGACCCGATCCCGGATAAGCGGAAGAAGACTGTACGGTACGGTACAAGGCAATTTTTAATCTCGGCATGTTTGTTACTAAAATCACAGGCATCCAATCTTAAGTAAACAGTATTAAGACTCTGAGCCAGGGCCAGGGAGCTGAACCTTCTGTGTGCTACATTCTTTGGTCCCAGTGATCATTTTTATACTGTCTAATACTGATCCAACATTATTTACTCTTAGCTGGTATTCAATTTTTTCCTTATATTTGTTTTTACAAGCCCTTATTTCACGTTTAATATCCTTCTGTATACTACATAAAATTGATCTATTTCCATCTTTAAAGGCCTGTTTAACTTTATGTGTAGCCTCCATAAATGTATCTGGTTTAATGTGCTACACTGGCCTAGTATTACTGTGCTAAGTAAAAGTAAGCTTGAAGAGGTAGTTTGGAAATTTTTTACATAGGGTCTCATTTTTGAGGTAGCCGGGGTGCCATTTATCACTGGGGACAGTTTCAACATATTTCATGCTGTTATTCTATTTGCAGGAGGTTGCTGACGCTATGGCTAGCGGAAGTCAATCAGAACCGCCTAACCTGTCATTAAAAACAATTAAATCCATCTCATAGACTATCTGTGTAGATGCCCATGTTAATAGGATAATAGAGATGTCCAATATTATTGGTTTATCGACTCTATTGGTCTATCAATATTATTGGACAATATCAGCATTAAAATGTGATATTGGAAAATATCAGTATCGGTTTTATCATTTTACTGACAAAATTGTACAAAATGTTGTTGGATCGTTATGAAATCTCACAAGATTTTGTCCCACTAGCGCTGGACCAGCATGTAGAAAAGTCACTGTTACTCTGGGAGAACTTCATATCCCAGCATTCCTTTTGGAGTCATGTAACTACGATGCAACTGCTTATAATATCCCAAGTTTTAAGTTGTTGGTTAAGTCACCAAGTTGTCAGAAACATTATAATTAGCCACATGTTGGGTAATACCTGCTAGTATCTGGCAGCCAGATGTCCAGAATGAACTCCTCTGGCTGAGTTAAGGCTGTTTTGGGATTTTTGCTCTCAGAGCAGAATAAAGTTGTATCTCTCAGAATATGAGAGATACAACCTCACAGTTGTCTTCATAGATTTGTATCAGTGGATATCATCAGATATTGGAAATTAACAGTTGGACAATATTGGTATGTTGGATATCGGTTAAAAAGCCAATGTCAAACACCCCTAAAGAATAATGTTACAAATAAACTAACCTTGCATTGAGGTGTATTTTGATGGTAAAGTCTCTCAGCAGCAATACTTTCACTTCCTGTATTTGGCAGCAGAGCAGCTCTACAGTCTATTCTCAAAAACATAAGGAAAAACTTGCTGCTTGAATGTTTTTATTTTCTTTTTGGCTGACAACCCACTTTAATCCCAATGATTTAACATGCTTTGATGGACTGATAGTCTTTTTAATTAAGAATTATTAAGCAATTTGGCTGAGGTTGGAAACAAAGGATGAGCCTCAAAGTGCAAAGCAGTTAAAAATTATTTGTCTTATGAAGTCACTGTTCAATCGTATTTTTTCTGACTTGATATCCCAAAGAAAAAATCAACTTCTACAACTTAAAAGGTACATAGAAGTGCAATATTTAGGCCAAATATATTAGTAAAAACACATTTTTTTTCTATCTGGATCATCACTGGCCTTTGAAAGAAAAAGAAAAAAAAACTTTTAAGTGATCATACGATGATGCTGTATTAATCATTGAGGCAGACGTAGTTTTCCGCCTTTAATATATTTTGCCTCCGTAATTTGATGACACATGCACATTGTGATTCTGTGGTGATCGGTATGGCCAGATTTGGTGTTTCCCCCTTATATTAAGGCCTGTTTATGGTGTGTTTATGGCGTGTTTTAGCCGGGAGTTTGCCCCAAAAGGCTCCATGGAAATCTGACGCTTTCTTTAACAAAGCTAGCGGTTGTTCTGGTCAAAGATTTAAATCACACTGGGCGTGCTGTGTCTGACCATTTGGAGCTCAAAGTCGTGGACTCTTTTAAACCAGGACTAAAATAGCAGATTTTTGTTAGTCTGGTTTAGAATTATAGTTTCTGTCTCAAACTGCCCTGTAATGATCTGGTCATACTAATATATATATATAAAAAGGTGCTAAAATAAGATTTTGCTTGCAAAATCTGACAGAAATCTATTATTTCTTTCATTTCCACAGGTGTTGTGTCGGAGCCGAAGCTTGTATTTGTTCCAAGTGAAGGTGGAGATGTTACTGTGGAGTGTACAGCAGGCTGCTGGTTTCCAGAACCGCTGTTAACGTTACTGGATGATAAAGGAAGTGAAATCAAGGCTGAACAGCCAGAAGAAAAGGATTCAGGGGACTGTTTCACCACCACAATGAGAGCAGCGATCCAGACTGGCACCAACAGGTCTGATTTCAGTTTAATATTCAAATACAAATTTAGTTTTATGTGGATCAGTGTATGCTCAGATGGCTGTTCTGTGTTTTCATGTTTGTTTTTTGTTTTTTTCAAAAACTAAAAAACAATTTGCATTTGTTTTTTGATTTCAGGGTTATCTGCAGAGTCCACCAGCCTCAGACAAACCAGACCAGGGTTACAGATATTTACATTCCAAGTAACAGTGAGGCTTCAACACTTTTATCTACTGGTTTACGGAAAAGAGCCATTCATGTAAAAACTGTGCTTAAAAAGCAAATCAGAACTATAATCAATTCATTTCATTCGTTCATTCTTTTTTTATTTCATTCCGTTCGTGACCAAACGAAAAACATTACCAAAACAAAGTAACCAAAACAATATAATGAATGCACCAAAAATAATAATAAATACAATAGATAATGATAATAATGATAAAAAGAATACAAAAAAAAGAATAGATAAGTAAAGAAATCAAAAATAATGTACATTTATCAATTTCATGTATGAAAAGGAGTGGGAAGAAGTACAAAAACTTATTCAATCCCACCCTTTTTCAAAAAAGAAAAAAATTAAACAACCATATACATAGATCAGTCTTCTGCTTCATGATCATTATTTGCCAATTAAAATGACCAAAATCCAAATAAAACTGAAAAATATATACATATGTCTATACATAAATGTGTCTTTGTGCAGTCAGCTTGTAAACACACAAACAGCTTTTCACGAATACACACTTACACATTTTTGCATGCTTACACCTACAAACCACTTCTTACATGCCTACCCACCTTATTCTCTCCTGTACCTCATAAAAATCAATTGTTTATATAGTTTTTTAAAGTGATGAATATTCTTACTTTCTTTTAACTCTGTATTCAGACTTTTCCACAATTTTGTTCCACATACAGAAATACAAAAACCCTTTCTTCTTGTTCGCATCCTTATAATTTTAAATTCAAAAATATTTCTTGTATTGTATTTTTTTCTTTAAAGGTAAATAGTCTCTGTACATTTAGAGGTAATAAATTGCTTTTTGCCTTAAATAAAATTTGTGCTGTCTGGAAATCTACCAGATTTATAAATTTAATCAAATTTGCCTGCAAAAATAAAGGATTTGTATGATCCCTATAACCTACCCCATGTAAAATTCTCATTGCCTTCTTTTGTAGAATGTAAATTGGTTGAATTGTAGAAAGATAATTATTTCCCCAAACTTTAACACAATATGTAAGATATGGAAGGATTAAAGAGCAATACAATTAATTTAGCCTGTTTCTTTGTCCTATAATACTCTACTTGTCTGAATTAGTCTTTAGTAATTGCGATGGCCCTAAAATAGATATGAAACACACAGTTTACAAAATATGATTCAGCCTGAGTTCTTTTGTAACATTCTTCATCTTGTTTATTCTTCCTCCTAATAATAATAATAATAACAATAATAATAATAAATCTTTTTTTCTTTCTTTTTGTTTCAGATTGTTGCGTGAGATCCTGTATCAGCATCACAGTCATCAGTATCTTACTGGCTGTATTTGGATGTGGATTATCTGCACTTACTTTGTTTGTATGGAAGAGAACTGGTAAGTCAGCAACTCTTTTTTTACCCCCAAAAGGGGAGGGGAGGGGGGTGGGGGCAGCATTTTTTCTTAATAACTAGAACAATTTGGTCATGGAAAGGTAAATGTTACTGTAGCTACTGATAGCATGACATGACATCAGTGATATTGCCATATGGAATAAAAATAGTCAGAATATTTTAAAAATGCTGAAAAGATTCATTAGAAATGTAAATATTGACATTTGCAAATCAGAATGCTTTTATTGTCATTGAGCCAGCGTCCCAGAACAACTAAATTGCTTTCAAGTACAACCCGTCCAAGACTGGAACCAGGAGGTCTTGAGGAAGCAGCATGTGCATGTGTTCATATAGAAGTGATATTAGAAGTGCAAACTTTAGTGTCTGATATTCACTTGCAATAAGATTCTTTTATGTACAGATGTTTACAGACATCTATGTCCTTTTCCATTTATTTGCAGGGTGGTTTAAGTCTGAGCGCAGACCTCTTCCTGATTCAGACAGATCAGGTAAGATCTCCATGTGGTGTCTCAGGATCTGATGATGAGCTAATGCATTGTGGTTGCAAAATCAAAAGATCTCCTTTTGGGTTCAAGTAAAATTGATCGCTGGTGAACAATTATGGGCAAATTCTTAAATGCCACCAAAACCTGCCGTTTAGCAGCTGCAACTTAGCAATAATGGAAAAGTGGACGCTGATTTTGAGCTTACAGCCTATTTATCAATTCAATTAATCAGATGCATTACTTCAGTCTTTCTCTGGTCACGTGGTTTGGCAGCCTCAAACATAAACTATATTGCAACTGAGAAGAGGTAGAGAAGAAAAATAGACATTTCACCTGTAAAATAAGCCTCTTCAACTGTAGTTTACCATGTTTACAGGCTGGATGTAAACTGATGTATTTCAAACATAAAGTTTTGCTAAGTGGGAATCTTGCAGAGTTAAAACTATTTTATTCATTAACATAATAATTGAAGAGAAAAATAATAAAATTAGAGAAGCTTTACATTATTAACAGCCCTTTAATTCAGTACAGAGCATTGTACAGAGAAACCAATGTATATCAAACTAAATAATTTTGTCAGTGCCATAGATTTGTGTTTTATGGTAACTGGCAGAGCAGTACTCTTTAAAAATCTGTCATAGAGCCCTAGTTTGGGCTATTTTCGTAATCCCCCCCCCCCCCCCCCCCCCCCCCCCCCCCCCACACACACACACACACACTATTTTCTAACTTTGTTTCACATTGTACATCAGATGTGGGGGGACCTGCATGGTTGTCATTCCAATGCTGCCCTCTAGTGTGAGTTATGGAGTAATGGCCGTGGCCGTTATATCTACTGTAAAAGATGCAGCAGGAAGACTGAACTGTCAGTAGGTACAACCTCACCCATGTACAGTGCATAAAGCCACAAATAAACAGTTCAATTTCTGTTAATTTCCTGAATTATCCATTCTAGTCCATTTTATTTATATAGCAATTAACCATGTGGTTGCAAATGCGCTGCATATACAGAATAGAAGCACAGACTTCCCACACAGACATCTGCAGATCAAAAGACATTAAGTCTTGAAAAAGAAAAATCCACTAAATCAGTTTAAAAATATGAACTTTCTGTAGTGAATTGGCATAAACAGATGAAAAAAGGAAGTGTCAGTGTGTGACTCAGAACTGAATGAATGAAAAAAGCTTCATTGACACTATCTCTGACAGACTCTGGCTTCATAGTCATCCTGTAAAGTTCTGCTTTTATTTTTTCTCAGCTTCTCTTACGTATCAGCAGCATCTTAATACTAAAATGGATGAGTCATTACTCTGCACACACACACACACACCACACACACACACGTTTGTTTTTCTATCCCTGTGGGGTACATCCATTGACATAATGCATTCTGTTGCCCCTTACCCTAAACCTAACGCCCATAACTGATTGCCTAAACCTAACCCTAACCAAAACCTAATGGTAACTTAATCTCTAAAATCTAATCTTGACCCTCAAAATGGGGTTTGTACCCGTGGGGACCGGGAAAATGTCCCCACGAGGGCAAGACGTCCCCACGGTGATGGTATAAATCCAGAACACGGTCAATGTTGCAAAAACGCACACATGTGCACACACATATTTGTACTTCTATCTTTGTGAGTACGGTCATTGACATAATACATTCCCCAGCCCCGAACCCTAACCATCACAACTGATTGCCTAAACTTAAAGGTTGAATATGGAACATTTCTATTAACAGCTATATTTAGAAAATAAATAACACCTCCACAAGTCATTTGGAAGGATGCAGAATGAAAATACAACATTTCCTTAAAAAATTATATTTAGCCTGAAAATAAATTTGAATATAAATTTTAACAGGTTCGACAATGACGTTATGTTTACATCTACAAGCTAATACAGGCTGCCATTGCAGGTTGCCAAATACAATCCCTGTGTGGCAATAGTATGTTAATTACAGTTAGGCTGGCACGGGGGAAACAGTGGAGTCGGCAAGTCAAGCAGCTCAGAGCCCCGGAGATATTGTTATCTGTCTTAGAAAAGGAGTGACATGAGAAGAGCAACAACTAGACTAAATTTAGGTGAAGCCTAGTCTAGATGGACCCACATAAACGTTTTCCACAGCACCTAAACACAGAAACGGCGACTTTCATCCTAAATCGGTTAGCTAAGATGTTTGCTAACATGGCTGACATTAGCTGTTAGTTATAAACTCCTCTGCATTACTTGTTGAACATGCAGGCTGCTGGTCACTTGTCGTACTGGCAGCAAGCCTGGCAACCAAACGGCTGGAGTTGTTTTTCTCCTGTTGCAACTACAACCTAGACACACGTGATGTTGCTGTTCTGTCCGTGTTCCATATTCAACCTTTAAACCTTGCCCCATCCATAATCAAAACCTAATTATAACCTAACCTTTAAAAACAAATCTTGACCCTTAAAAAGTGTTTTTTCTTAGGCTTTTTTGTGAGGACTGGCCAAAATGTCCTCACTTTCCAAAGATGCCCTCACTTTGCTGGTTAAACACACAAAATGGTCCTTACAATGTTGCCTGTACAAGTACACACACACCGCTCCTTTGACCTATTAAACCTGAAATTATATTGTAAACCAAGCTGTAAACATTTTTAAGTTGAACTTAGCCTTTTTAAAGCAGAACTTTCTTTTTTTTCAACCTGGACCTTATTTCTAGGAGTTTATATGTGCATTTTCTCACCAGCAAAGTTTCTACATAATTTTGAGTCCTTCGCAAGATATTACGTTAAGCCGGTGTTATCCTGTAAAATGGCCGAGACGAGGCAGCCACTATAGAAGACATTATCTGCAGTAAAACTTCTTGATTTCATCAATGCTTTAAGAAGAATGAACGAACGAACGAGTACTATTGTCCTGTGAGTTCAGAGTTTAGCAAATTGTGTATTTGTTGTTGTCTGGGCAGCGAGCTGCTCTTCTCAGCTGGAAGCGCGCATCGTGAACGCGCGGCCCCAAAAAGTGTGTAAAACACCCTGATAACTCACGGAAAGCTAAATCTGGACTCACGGGACAATAGTACTCGTTCGTTCATTCATTTTACTATTATTGTATGTATATGTATAGGCAAAAATCAAGGAGTTTTACTGCAGATAATCTCTTATATAGTAGCTGCCCCATCTCTGCCATTATTACTGGATGTACACCGAAGGGCGACTCAAGTTACATCTTCCGAAGAACTCAAAGTGATGCAGAAACTTTACTCGTGAGTAAATGCACATATAAACTCAGAAATAAGGTCCAGATTGAAAAAAAAGAAGTTATCCTTTAACATGGGAGTCTATGGGGGATTGATGCCCTTTGGCAGCCACCCCCTAGTGGATGAGGGGTGAACTGCCATTTTTGGTACTTCTGCATAGGCTTCACTTCTCACCGATTGGAAATGACTTTACTGGCCTGATTTCCTCAGGCAGCTCATTCCATAGTTTCATGACTTTGACTGTGAATGTTTTGTCATGTCTTTTATTGTCTTGGATAACCAGACGCTACCTACCAGAGAATACCATCTGAAGCTGATTTAAAAGATTTTTGGTTGAGACATCTGCAAAAACTGCTCACTGAAAAGAAACATTTGAGTGATGTAGCACTGCTCCACACCTCTCCATTGTTATCCTCTTAAATCTGAGCAATGTGCAAGAGACTTACTATGGGTTCTACTTGATCTTACAGTTAATATATTCAGTTACATATTGGTTTTAATTTGAGAAAGACAGAAGGAAACTAATTCACTGTAACATAGTTGTATGCTATATAGTATATATATATATATATATATATATATATATATATATATATATATAAAAAAAAGAAATTCTATTGGAAATGTCAAGAATGAAGCTACTTTAAACCTTTTTTTTCCCCCTTTTGCACACAGAGGAGAACCAAAAAATGTCAACCCCAAACGACGAAGGTGTCATCGTCTGACCTGTAGCAGTGGGGATGGTAATGCTGGAAATGCTGAGATGTTGAGAGAAACTGAAGACCTGAGGTCGACGCTGCCTAAAAAAGGATGAGATGATCTTCCTGATAATTACAAGAGTGAACCTCACATAAAGACAATCTGTTTCCACAGCCTGGCCAGTTTACAAATGGTTCCAAATTCGCACTAAACACCTCAACACCAGTCAGACAACTGAGTGCCAAAGCCTCAATAATAGGCAACCACCTAAATGGGTCTACGTACGTCAAAGTGCCAGTCAGTGCGCTCCGAAGCAGCTTACAGTTTTTGAAATGAAACAGCTTAGCCTAAAAAATTTTCCCATAATTCTCCAGTCCCTGTTGCCTAGCAGCTGCAGATATGACATTGATCTGAAGGCTTTCCCGTACTTCCCACTAATTCCTTCAGATGCGTCGTAACAACTAAATGGGACAGGAAATTGGTTCTCTAACATCTTAATCGAATAACGTTAAACAAATGCATTTTCTGAGGCAAAAACTCTCATTTTAAGCTTTAAGTACGATTGTTGGTCTCATTTCTAAATTTACGTCAGAGACTAGCTGTTGTTTCCAGCCAGTAGATGCCTCATTTAAAGACCCACAACGTAACTTTTCGACTGTAAAAATATGTGTTTCTGACTCGTTTTGATGACACACCAACATTCATAATGAGCATTTTCAAGCCGTTCTGAGGCTAATTTAGCAAAAGTGAGGTAAACAAAACATTTAAAAATATGCTCTTTAGAGCTCTGCTGCTCATTCCCTGCCATCAGAAACAAAGCCATGGAGGATACACCACCAGTCACCTGCACCACATGCCAAACGGAGTGCAAGTTTGTCGGGTGGCTTCAAAGGTGCCTCCCAGCTGGGACAGTGATTGGCCAACAAACCAGCATTTCAAAGTGTGTAGACCCTGAATTGGGACAAAGCTTAAGTCTAAGATCTGATCTAAGATCAAAGAATCAGAGGACAGATTTGGAAGAAGGATCTGTATTTGAATTTCTGTTGTGTTGACGGTTTGTATAAACATTACAGTGACACAAAATATTTCATTGAGTTATCTCAGATGATGGAATGTTAAACAATGTTTGCTGTTGTGTTTAACTGCGACTTAGTGTTTCTGGAGGTTCACTGAATGGCAGTAACTCAGTTGTTAGTTAGACTATACTCCAACTAGTAGGCGGATGGTTTGATCCAAAGGTGTTTCCAGGCACTTTTTTTTTTTTTTACCAGGGCATGAGCTCCAGCTGTGTCCAATAATCTTACAAAGAGTTTTAACAATCTTGAAGTGTGGAAATTTACTTTAAAATACTACTTAATATAAGCTTTGAAGTGACATAAAGATTGTAAAGCTTTTCAAGCTTAGTCTGCATGTGGCGCCCAAAGAAAATGATCAAATTGATCCTGATAGCAGTTCAGCGTATTAGTTTCAAACACATCAGGCATCGTAGAGACATTTTAGATGCAGTTTGCGACGCAGCATCTTCCATCACTGCATAATAAGTTGGGATGATCAGTCAAGTAAGGAGCAAACTCGAACTGAAATTGTTTTAAATTTCACTAAGCTTTCCAGAATACTTAATTTGCAAAACAGACAATTTTAATACTGAAAATTAGGGGTGCACCGATTGCAGTTTTCTGGCCGATCATCGATCGCCGATCTTTAAGAAATCTGACCCGCCGATACCGATTTTTGCCGATACCAATGTTTCTTGAAAACTGACAGCAAATATCTTCAATGTACCGATTTTGTTTTATTAACAAACATTACCTGTAGTACTCGCCCGGAAAAGGGTGGAATGTCCTCTCCGGGTCGGGAGTGAGGTCCTGCCCCAGGTGGAGGAGTTTAAGTATCTTGTGGTCTTGTTCACGAGTGAGGGAAAAATGGAGCGGGAGATGGACAGACGGATCGGTGCGGCGTCTACAGTGATGCGGACTTTGCATCGGTCCGTCGTGGTGAAGAAGGAGCTGAGCCAGAAGGCGAAGCTCTCGATTTACCGGTCCATCTACGTTCCTACCCTCACCTATGGCCATGAGCTGTGGGTCATGACCGAAAGAACGAGATCGCGGGTACAAGCGTCCGAAATGAGTTTCCTCCGCAGGGTGGCCGGGCTCTCCCTTAGAGATAGGGTGAGGAGCTCGGTCATCCGGGAGGGGCTCAAAGTAGAGCCGCTGCTCCTCCGTATAGAGAGGAGCCAGATGGGGTGGCTCAGGCATCTGGTTAGGATGCCCCCTGGACGCCTCCCTGGTGAGGTGTTCCAGGCACGTCCCACCGGGACCAGACCCCGGGGGAGACCCAGGACACGCTGGAGGGACTACGTCTCCCGGCTGGCCTGGGAACGCCTTGGGATCCCCCCGGATGAGCTGGCGGCTGTGGCCGGGGTGAGGGAAGTCTGGGCTTCCCTGCTTAGGCAGCTGCCCCAGTGACCCGATCCCGGATAAGCAGAAGAAGACGGTACGGTACGGTACCTGTAGTACAATGCAAACTAGTTTTAACTGCACAAGCTACTGTCCTTAAATATAAATGAAAAGTTTCGCATTGCTGTCCAAACTACAAAAATATAATTTCCATTCCTTCAGTCTCCTTTTTCACATTATTAAACACAAAACTAGCTCAACTGGTTGCATTTCAAACTGGCTTTGAGCTTCTTACTAAAAATAAAGTTCACAACAATATTTTGCTTATTTTGCAATGCATATAATATATTATTACTTTATTAAGTAATAAATAAAATAATCTACAAGACAAACTAACACAACTTAAACCACCAAAAGTGACTTTAGCGGGAGTAAACATGATCGGTAGATAAGATCGGTTTTCTATTTATTGATCGGCCGATCCCATCCCCCAAAATTAAGGAAATCGGAGCTGATCGATCGGCTGGCCGATCAATCGGTGCACCCCTACTGAAAATGTCAATATATCTATTGGGTGGAGATGGATGGAGTATCCCATGGAAAAGGGAGAGAGGAAAGAGAGAGCAAGTGAGAAGATGGATGAAAGGAAAGTTGTAATGTCGAGGCAGCTTCTGATTGGCTGCAGTGGATTCCACAATCATTTCACATAAATAACCACAGTCTGAAATAACAATGCACTTTATGTGAAATGAATAAAGCCATGTTTAACAAAGGGTTGTTTTCTAGTGATGATGGACAGAATAGTGGAGGAAGAGGAGGGGGCTGGATAAGCCACACAAATCTAAAGAAGAGATGAGAAAGTTAAGAAACCATCCTTGAGATGAAACAGAGGGAAATGTTGCCATAGTTACACAGAACATCACTGTTTACATCACTGTATATTTTCATGGAGATTTTTAATATATATTTTAGTTGTTTTAGTTTCAGGATCAGCTGCTTAGCAGGAGCAGAAATACCTTATGTTTGATGAATTTATCTCACATAAAATGCTGCACATTTCATACATTTCTAGGTCTTAATGATTTGGGTAAATGGAAGCCCCAGTTGAACTGCATGTCTAGCAATGCCATTGATTTGATTGTTAGACTCTAAAGGCGTAATAGTGTCTTTGTATAAGACACTAAACACATATTCCTGTTACCCTTTGACTTTAGAGAAAAGTTCTGCAATCAAACTTAATATTCATCGTGGTCTGATGATTTCCATAGCTGAGCCCATCAGACATTAACATGAAAACAACTTAAATGACTGAGAGACTGGATCACGGGTCACATTTGGATTGAACTGTATTGGATTTGTTTCAGATTTGTTAACTTTCTTCATAAAGTGCATTATTAAGGTTCCTTTTTTGTGCGTAATCACAGATGAATTAAAAGTTATTCATTAATTCCATGTAGGAAATTCTATTTTTTATACTATTTTTTAAAAAAAGAAATGCCTAATGTTCAGATTTTGGTGCAGCAGTTTAGCTCCTGTAGCTGCAGAGTTGTCCCCAAGTATATAGGATGAACTGAAAAACTCACTGTAAAGTAAGCAGAGCATCAAACAAGTTTAAAAGCTGCTATATAAGTGTGTGAAGTTGATCTATTTGTGATAAGTCAGTTTCATTTTAGATTAGACGTCAACATTGCAGTTACAAGAATAAAAGAAGCAAAAGCCAGCTTCACATTGTTAAGGTGAAAGTTTTTGTGCCAAGCAATTGGCATTCTGTGAAAAATGGATTGGTTAATGTATCAAAATAACCAGGCACTTATTTTCTATTAGGTGATTGGTTGATTAATGCGTCAGATATATACTAGGTTCTTGTATTTAGGAACGTCAGATGACAGTGATGGATCAAATTCTGTAAACACTTCGTCAAAGTTTTTAATCATTTCAAAATGTAAGAAGATAAAAGTGTCATTCAAGGCTACAAAATGGCATAAAATGTCCGATTTCTCTCTGTGAAATGTGATGAGAATACCAGAGGAAATTATACATTCTTGCTGCAAAATTCTTGTGAGAGCACACTGAATATTTCTTCTTTTGCATTTTTCTGTTACACTGAGGCTTTTTTTTCCAGTAATATATATATTTTTTAAATACTTTAATTTAAGGTCCCTAAAGCATGCAGCACATGTATCTTATGGATGTTTTATTTATCTAAACTTCAGCTTTATATTTAGTGTATGAATGGGTTTTTTAAAAGGTGTCATGTGTTATTTTCTGTTTTGTATTTGCACTTTATATCTAGCTTTCTCCCATCAAATAAAAAATCATTTAAGTTTGAATGCATTGTGATTTATCTTCACTGTCTTATTAGTTCCCAGCTGCTATCTGCTGAAAGGCAGATACACCCTGTGCTATTATTTCCTGTTTAAATTGAGATGTGAAAGTTTATTCTTTTATAAAAAAATTAATAACATTGTCAAATATATATATTTTATAAAAAAATACATACATACATACATACAGTTTGAACAGTTGAAAAAGAAACAATAAAAGCCCATACACTGTGGCATTTTTCTTCTTGCATTATCCTTTAGAATTACACAAAAGTTGGTCTAAACTATATATGACGAGTATTTAACCCTTTAATGATGTATGTATCATATTTGAATCAGTTTCTGAGCCCTTTTGCATGACCTCATGCTAAAAACCTCTCAAAACCCTGTTGTACACAATATCATCCTTAACGTCTGCCCCCTGGTGGACAACTATTGCACTACAATAATTTTGACATGTCGAAGTGATGAATGGTAAATACACAAAAATGACTTTTGTTAATTTGATATTCTTTTATTTATTTACATTTTGGGCCAAAAAAAGACAGTTAGAATTTTCTGCTCATTTATTTTTCTTGGGTTGGGCTTTAAAGGGAGAATGGCATATTGTGTCTAGAATTCAGTCAACTTCAAAGTTACACAAATTGGACATTCAATCGCTGTCCTATCTAAAAGATAGTATGAAACGCAGATAAATGACACAAAATAAGATCAAATAAAAATAATTAAAAACAACACTGCCTAAAAGAAAACCCCAAACAAAAACAAAACATGAACTTGAAGTGACAGAAGAATAACTTTCGTTTCCTCATGATGTGATGCGTCACTGTCAGCTGCAACAGACATTCAGTTCACATGAAGGCCAAAGACTAAGATCAAATTACAAGGTTGTTTGCAAAGTTCTTCCTCATCTTATCCAGACACTCATCTTCTTTTGTCATCAGCTGTCCGGCAGTCCTTAGAGGACAAGAGATTAAAAAACAACCCAAAACTTAAGAAGTAGAAAAGTTAAAGGAGAAAAAACCACAGAAAGTGACACAACAGCACACTGCTCTCTCGCTGAGTTTCCTGGAACCAGGAAGCTGATGTAAAGTGTGAAAGTGTGTGGTTCGAGGTTGGTTAAACTGCTAAGAACCAAGACTTATCTAACCTATTCACACCTTCTTCTTTTTTTTAAAAGTCAATGTTATTGTATAAAATTTCCTGATACAATAATACAGATTTTAATGTGAAACATTAAATATAAGAACAGGACTAGCCACTACTAGGCAAAATTTATTAGAATATATGCATAATTGAGATCAAATAGCCAGCATTTTTATGTGGGGCCCATAAAGGTTGGAAATGGACTAAAAAAATGGGTCCCATGTAGGATTGTCCACAGGTTACGTAATGGCCCCAATTGAAAAGCCCATATAGGTGTTATAATGTCAGAAACCCAAGTAGGCCCCCCACAAAAAGTCCAGTTTGAGCCCATCTAGTCCAGGCATATCCCAGGTGGGGTCAACACATACATGTTGGCTAATTCTTGTGTTGTCATCAAACATGTTACATAACATCACAAATTTAATTGTGACAGTTTTATATTAAGTGGACAACTTTTTATGTTTGCTGATATGAGTTCTGTCAAACATTCAATTTAGTCCAGTGATCAATATGACACAGTATCATATGCTTAACAAAACACTTCTATTCATCTCAAACCACAACAAGCAACTAAAATATCTAAATCTAATTGTCTTTCTGAGCTCAGACAGATTTTTAATTGAAAAAAATATCACATACAGTATAATGTAATTAGGAGAACCCACAGGCAGGAGGAAGGCAGGCCAAAAAGTTTTTATTAATAGCATTTGTGACAGAAGAACGAAGAACCAGATAAGGATGCCAGATGAGCTGATAATTAAGACAATCAGAAGTATAGACAGAGGGACGAGCGGGCAAACTAGAAGCAGGAGGTCTGGATTACAAATTAAATCCAGGTGTTCGAGGAAACAGGAAGTAAATGGCAACCAGATACAGAAAGGGAAGAATTGCAAAATGAAACAGGAAACATACACAAAAACAAGACAAAACAAGACAACAAGAAACAAGACAAAAACACAGCTAAAACCCCACAAATCTCGACTTAACAATCTGTACTTGTAACAAAAACAGATTTATGCTGCGAATTGAGTTTCAAAATGTTCACATCATGTTAAATGAAATCTGGAATGAAACAGGATATAGTGTAAACATTATTCCGATTTAGAGTTTCATACTAAATGTTTATTGAACTTAGTTACAATAACCAAGTTAGTACAGTCTGATTTCATCATAGTATTACATCACAGCTTCAGATTATCATTTTCCCCATCAAATAGAATACCATTCATTGACATGTGTTTCTCTTTTGTTGCTAAGTGATGACATAGTTATGCTATCAAATTCTTCTAGATAACCATCAACACATTGGGTGATCGCATTTGCACGACTAACGAATGCCTCCCAAAAATCCTGATGTCGATCTTTATCTACAGTAAACAGTTTTTGTTGAAGAAGGAGAATACCTGGCAGATTTTTCATTCCTACGAGGTTCAGTTTATGTATTCTTCAGATTGTTGAACTACTGAAATAAAAAAAACAGTTTGTTAAGGCCACTAAAATGTCCAGGTGAGTCACAAACAAACATCATGGATGTCTTATGGCCATCCATGGAACGTCTTTTTTCTTTTTTGCTATCTTTGAAAACTGAAACTCAAAACTTTATAAAAGCCACTAAATTTGCTTGAATAATTTAAGAATTTTAAAGGTGATAGCTGCAAGTTTAATTCCTTACCGTAGTATGTGGCACAACTCAGTTAGCATGAGCAGGAACTGGCTAACCATTATTTAGCATAAATGTTTTTAACTTGAATTTGAGAAGTATGCTAAGCAAAAACTGTCTGTTACGTCACCCGTTGGTTTTTGAAGAGCTTAAAGTGAAGCCAGTTGGGGGTTCCTGTCATTGCCATCTTCGCTGCGTCGAGTGTGTCGTCACTTCTGGAAAATACGAAAATGGGCAAAGAGTGGCCTTGGGGCAAATAATTGACACCCAACGTAGTCTGGGCTAAATGCTAACCGAGCTAACTCAAAACTAACAGGAGCTAATGAAGTTTAGCCCCCTAAGCGGTGGGCTAAAGGTGAGGCATGTTTGCCTTGCTATTAGCTGGCTAAAAACCACCATTTTGCTACTCTGCTACGGACCTTACTGAGAGCAAACACGGAGCTGACTGTTCCTGGCTGGCACGCCAGCAGCCGGTCTGCCACATGTCAATCAAAAGGACATGCCCCTAATTATGTGTAATTAACATGAAGGTAAACTTGATCTATTCGACTAAAATGATTTTTTTGAACCAGGCTGTTCGGCGGACTGGGCATCGAAAATAGAAATCGAAATTTAAAATTTGAACGATTTCTGGAGAATCGGAGAGTTAGGTCCTCCCGATCGTGGCAGGGAGGGCTTCTGACCGGGGCCCGACGGGGGGGCCCCGCCGCGCCCGCCCCCGCCGGCGCGCGCGCGGGGCGCCGCGCGCCCCGCCCGTTTCCGCCCCGTTTTTTTGTGGTTTCGGCGTCCCCCCCGCCGGCGGCCGTCGCCCGGTGTGGAAATTCTCTCCGCGCTTCCCCGGGGGCCGCCATCCGACCATCTCCCCCCTTTTTTTCCGAGAGAGAGGACACATACACCATATGCTCCCCCCCTCTATAAGGAGAGGAGAATCTGTCTCTTTTTCTCCCGTTTCTTATGATCGGTTGGTTGCCCCTTCCCTTTTGGGATGTTCTCCTGATTTTCTCCCCCCCCGTCACCGGCGCGTTTCTGCCGCAGAGCCGCTACTGTCCCCCCCCCCCCTCCTCTGGATTATATATGATATCATCACTGTCATCACACCTAGTATCATTTTTTGGCCACACTCTGCGGCGATGTCTCCCCCACTCTTTCCCCCCTTTTTTTTTTCCCACATCCCCCCCTCCCTCTCCCCTCCCCTCCCATAGTCCAGACAGGGAAATGAAAGGAAAAAGGAAAGGCGACGCTCCTCCCCCGCCCCGCCCCGCCGCGCCTCGCCCCCCCTCCCTCACCGCGCCGTGCAGCCGCACGCTAGAAGTCATCCTTCTTCTTTTTTATTAACCAACCTTCGTCGTTCGTCCTCCACGCTTTTTTTCCCCAAATCCCCCTTGGTCTGAACACACCGTTAGTCCCAGTTTCCATCCATGCTCGATTCCCAACCCTAGCTAGCACTGATAGCTGATCTGTCGCCAGTCAATCAAGGTGCCAAAGTACGGTTCTCGAGATCCACTATCCTGAATCTTTTAGGTGCACTCCTTATCCAACACACCTGAATCAAATCAATGGCTTATTGAAGGCCTCTGCAGAGCTAAACGACATGTGCATGAGAGTTAAGCCATTTGATTCATGTGTGTTGGTGAACCAGGCTGTGAACATGTTTATTTCTGCTGTGAAGTTGGCTTTTTTTTAACATGGGAGTCTATGGGGATTGACTCCCTTTAGCAAACAGCCCCTAGTGGATGAAGAAAAAACTACAATTTTTATTTTATTTTATTTTTTGCACTTTTCTGCATTGACCTCACAGTTGGCTATCAGAGGTTGTCACTTGAAAGTAAGGCAAAGAAGATGATATTTCTGCCCTAACCCTACCCTACGTAACAATCGAGCTAGCTACTCCAGAGCTAATGCTAATGCAAAGAATCCCGACGTTTTGGGAGTCATCAAAATTGATAAAACAATTATTCACATGCTGTAAAAATTTTTGGAGGTAAAATTAATACTTTTATTCTGCACCCCTGTAGACTTTCTGTGGATGTAGTTTTTTATAAATAAATGTTTTGACAAAAAAGCTAACACTTTAAAATATATTCCAAGTTTACTGCAAGTATTACCGTATTTTCCGGACTATAAGTCGCACTTTTTTTTCACAGTTTGGTTACTCGTGCCACTTATAGTCCACTGCAACTTATACAATTTAGCATATTTTTAAGTTTTAATTCATATTGACTGACATGAGCCAAGAAGTAATATTATATCTAACCTCAAAAGAGGGCGCTATAGGCTTGTGACGACTATATTCTGCTCCAGGGGCAAAAATCCCAAAATAGCCTTATCTCGGTGAGAGGAGTTTATTTTGGACATCTGGCTGTACTACCTGTGTGGTGGAACAAATCCTCAAAAAACATGTTTATCCTTCTTCTTTATGATGTTTATGATAATTTACAGGCATTAACTTTGGAATTGGACTGATTGGGTAATTTTTAGCAGTGACAAGTTGGATATGAAAAATCCGGAAATCACCCTATTTTAAATAAATAAATGCGACTTATAATCAATGCGACTTATATTGTTTTTTTACTCATCATGGTGCATTTTTTGACTGATGCGACTTATACTCAGGAGTGACTTATAGTCCGGAAAATACCCTACTCAAGTTTATCGAAGTCTGCCCAAAGCTAGTAAAACAGGTAGGCTCGTCATTTTAGCCTCTCAATACACACTGGTGGCCTTGAGACCAAATGATTTAGTTACCAAAGAAATTCATGTTTAAATGGAAAAATAAACCACTGCCAGCCCTCTGTCAGAGCAGCAGCCTGGATCACTGTGTTAACGTTGTTTTTTTTAGGTGATTTCCTGTGAAGGCAGGCTGTGGGCAGGTTGTTGACAGAAAGCTTAAACACTCTCACAGGAGGAAGACAAACAAGAAGAGGACATGATGATTACCTCAGTGTGCCTGCTGCTATGTAAGCAGATTTTTGTGCATTTTTATTCATATTATTTGGATGTAAATCTTAATCAAATAAAGCATAAAACATCAAAACACTCATCTGATGACAGTTGGGGGATTTGACAGTTTCCTACCCTTCAGTAGATTATAATTTTCTTCTTCGTTTAGTTGAATAACAAAAAACAGTTTTAAGTTTTCTCTAAAAAAAATGTGCCAACTGTTGTGTTTGCTTCCTGATTAGTTAGTTTCCATTTACTTTCCATTTACAGTAAATGATGGCTTGCTTCATGATTTTTCAGTGGGTGGGGGTTAAAAATTTGATTTAAGTTAGCTATTTGTCAAGTTGCCTTCACTTTACTGCTTGAAAGGACATTGCAAATTGTTGACAAAGCTGCTGTTAATGTGATTAATTAAAATGCCATCATGGGTTTAATTAATGAAGGTAAAGTTATTTGGTTCCTAACTTACTGAGTGTTAATTTTCATAAAGATATAACTAAATCAGCTGCTTCATAGTTATCAAAGACAAAAAGGTGAAAAACAAACATTACTTAAGTAGTTTTTTTTTCTCTAATACTACTAATTTGTAAACCTAACCAAATAGGGAGAAAAGGTTTAAGTTAAATGCAAATGTTATTTGCTGTACCCCAAATGGTGAAAATAAACAGTTGTGACCTGGAGTCAAACTACATTTCTTTGGTAGACTGGAAGTGAGAAAAGTGTTCCAGTAAAGTCATGGCATTAAGTGAACATAGTCTTTATCTTACAAGTTGAAAAAAAGGAAAGCACAGCAAACAGCTTTTCCATCCAGCCACCCAACCCCAAGATGTATATTTCCTTCATGTTGCTTTTAGGGGAGGTGGGGGGTCCTGCACATGATGGGATCATGAGCTATGTTTAAAACTCTGAAGAAATGAAAAAGTTTGGGGAGTTGTTTGTCCAGGTAGACTGAATAATCTACAAATGCTGGGAGACATGCTCTCTTTAATAAATTCAGAAATAAGTCACAATATTTGCTGGTAAATTGCTAGCAATGAAATACCAGTATCTGATTGTTGAGGATCACACTACACTAATTTCGCAAAACTTAAATATCCCAATTAAAAGCGAAAACACCTAAATGTTTGGAAAAACAACAACAACAAAAAAAAAAACTCAAATATTGCAAAAACATTTCAAGGCTCTCATCATCAAGTGTTTTTTCAGACATGCAGTTTTTCTCAAAAGTGCAATGGAAACACTTTTTTCGCATTTCTATGCCATCCACATTGTCATTAACAACCATTACCTTTGGAATCAGAATGATGGGGGAGGTTTACCAGTCACATATAGGCCCATATGAAAAATCTGTAAATTGCTGTAATTCAGCAAACGGAGTTCATTTGTGGACAACATGCGGTTATTGTTTAAGTATTATTTATTGTTTTTAACAATTGGCCACAAGTTATCTATGTCAATACCACACATTTGTAACACAAGGCCACAACTCGGCTATGTCGTTACAACATGGTAACTTGTCGTTGCCATGATTTAATAATGCATAACCACAGGATAACATCTTATGGCTGGGCTTTAACTAAAACTCAAAATGATTTGTATCATTCCTCCTCAAACTGGAGTGTTGCAGGATGGGATTTTAAGAGAATCATGGCATAATGCACCGAACATCATTCAATGGAAACACCTGCAAATTGCAATTGTTCTTTTTTTAATCATTGCTTTTATTTTTTGAAAAAGTGTAATGGAAACCCAGCTATAGACTGTTTAATTGGACAAACTCCTGATGCTGCATGTAATTTTCGGAAGAGCTGAACTCAAGCTCGTGGGCAGTTCCCCCTGTCTCCATCCTGGCAGTACCACACATCTAGTCACTCCAGGAAAAAATGAAAATGGGCAAAGAGGTGGAGCTGAGAGAAGGGCTGTGAATGTGGAGGTGAATAATAGGGGATTATCACGCTTACCGGAACTTCCCGGTATTTGGACACTTCCTCTTCCGGGCCATGTTAACAACAGCCGTTCCTGCTCTGTTATAGCCTACTGTTTAAATCGTCTAAACTCCAAACATACTTAAGTTTTCATTTCAGACTGAAGTCATACTGGATCAAAAGCTGGATCAAAGCGATCGATTCGCCGCGGTGAAGGGCCGAACTTTATAATAAAACACACGTTTGTTTGTCGCCGGTGGGGCACAACACCGGCACTTCACAGCATGCTAGCATTAGCCAGCTAGCGTTTACTGACGTGCTTAACATTGTGCGTCTTAAAACACACAAACATCTGAAAATCGGGTCTGCACCTCCCCGTTTCCAGTGGAACAACTGGGGACTGCCAAAAAAAGGAGACGCTTTCAGATGCTTGCGTGTTTTCAGCCGCACAAAGTTAGGCACGTCATCGAGCTGGCTAATGCTAGCCTGCCAACACGACTGTGCAGACTGCCGGCTACAAACAAACGTGTGTCGTTTTATTATAAAGTTCGGTCCTTCACCGCGGCGAATCGGTCGTTTTGATCCACTTCTTCCTTGGCATCACTTCAGTCTGGAATGAAAACTTGGCATTGGCGTTTATCCGATTTACAAAGTTTAACAGAGTAGTAGCTGGCGGACTACTGTTAGCAGGTTAGCATTAGCCAGCTTGATGACGTGCCTAACTTTGTGCGGCTGAAAACACACAAGCATCTGAAAGCGTCTCCTTTCTTGGCAGTCCCCAGTTGTTCCACTGGAAACGGGGGGGTACAGACCAGATTTTCAGATGTTTGTGTGTTTTAAGATGCACAAAGTTAAGCACGTCGGTAAACGCTAGCTGGCTAATGCTAGCATGCTGTGAAGGGCCGGTGTTGTTCCCCACCGGCGACAAACAAACGTGTGTTTTATTATAAAGTTCGGCCCTTCACCGCGGCGAATCGATCGCTTTGATCCAGCTTTTGATCCAGTATGATTTCAGTCTGGAATGAAAACTTAAGTATGTTTGGAGTTTATACGATTTAAACAGTATAACAGAGCAGGAACGGCTGTTGTTAACATGGCCCGGAAGAGGAAGTGTCCAAATACCGGGAAGTTCCGGTAAGCGTGATAATCCCCTATTGACACCCATCAAACTCTGAGCTACCTGTAGCTAAGAGCTAACTGAGCCAACGGGAAGTAGCAGAGGTAGACGAGCTAAAGTTAAGGGACACTGTTAGCTGGCTGAAAACCGCGGTTGTGCTACTGACATAACTAGCTGGGGCCTTCCTGGGAGCAAGCAGATAGCTAGCCACTAGTCACCAGTGCTAGCACTAGGGTTGGGCATTGTTTGAATTTTAACGATTCCGGTTCCAATTCGACCCCCTTCTGTCGATTCCGGTTCCTATCGATTCTTGATTTAGATTCTTTTAAGGGGTAAAAAAAAGAGTTTACATTTTCTTTTTTGCGGACAACTAAATAAAATAACAGACAAGGACATTAATATTTACAAAACTCCAGCTCTATTTATGTTCTTACCAAAGGCATTTAATTGCATTTCAACTTAAAAAAAAAAAAAGTAGAAAAAGAAATAAAAAATATCCCTGGCCAAACTTGAACAGACCTGGTTAAAAGTTCACTATTTTAAGAACTTTAATTTTTAAACTGGCTGTTTTCTAATTCAGAGCCAACAACATGTTACAGAACTTTAAATGTGTCTGTCCACATTCTTCACTAAGAGGAATTAATATCTGTCGATCAGCTTCGAGTTTTATTTTAAGTCTGGTTCATGGAGCGGAGATGAATATCTCCTGCTGTGTGTGTGTCTGCAGCTCTTGCAGCCTCCAGTGTGCTACGAGGCGGGGGATGGGTCGCGTGAGCGTGCAATAAACGAAACGTTCGATCACGTTGGTCTCAAATGTCTCCAATAAGACCAGAAAGTGTCACTAGACTTGACACTCGTGGTTTTATTAATAGAAAGTTATTAGAGGGTCTGAAAACTTGCTAAATATAGTAAAAAAGACGCCGAGTTGTGCCGTTCGTGTGCATCAGCGTAATTGGTTGTACCAGAAACTCAGTGCTAACAAACGTTCCACTTCCGGCGGATTCAATGGTGTTCGGTGGACTGGGCATCAAAAATAGGAATCGAAATTAAAAAATTTGAACAATTCCAAGGGATTCGGAGAGTCAGTCCCAGTTCCCATCAATGCTCAATGCTCGATGCCCAACCCTAGCTAGCACTGACAGCTGATCTGTCGCCAGTCGATCAAGGTGCCAAAGTACAGTTCTCGAGATCCACTATCCTGAATCTTTTAGGTGCACTCCTTATCCAACACACCTGAATCAAATCAATGGATCCTTGAAGGCCTCTGCAGAGCTAAACGACATGTGCATGAGAGTTAAGCCATTTGATTCATGTGTGTTGGTGAGCCAGGCTGTAAACATGTTTATTTCTGCAGTGAAGTTGGCTTTTTTTAAACATAGGAGTCTATGGGGAGTGACTTCCTTTTGCAGCCAGCCCCTAGAGGATGAAGAGTGAACTGCAATTTTTCCCACTTCTGCATCAGTGTCCACCAGAGTTTGCTGTTTGGTTAAAATACATGGCACAAGTCAACGTGTGAACAATGCAGCCCACATGAGAAGTGCATGTTTATATGAAATCTACACATGAATGAGTTTGATGCTACAGAGCTGGCACAGATTTAAAAGACAAAATAACTTTTTAGCAAAAGTTGATGGTCTAATGGTTTTATTTGCTTCTTGTCTTGTTTGAACCACCAGCAGCTACACTCAGCATCCATCCCAACAGATTACAGTTCTTCTGGTATGACAGCATCACTCTGAGCTGCGGCTTGGCAGGAAACTCTGGCAACTGGACAGTAAAGAGAAACACTTCCTCTCAGGTGTTTGAGCCCTGCAGCTCTGATTGGGGAATGTGCAATGAGTCTTCCTGGACTATTGAGGATGCCTATCCATTAGACACTGGAGTGTACTGGTGTGAGTCTGAGCAAGGGGAGTGCAGCAACAGCCTCAGCATCATCGTTACTGGTAAAATTAAATGGATCAGGATAATGACCTGCTGATTTTATCCCCTTGAATAGCTACTGTTCACCTGAACATCATGGCATGGTTTGCTTTTCAGCTGGGGTGATCCTGTACAGTCCTGCACTTCCTGTCACAGAAGGGGATAAAGTGACGCTTCTCTGCTATTATAAAGAAGATGATGACAGCAGTTCAACATTAAATTTCTCTGCTAAATTCTACAAAAATGGAGTTTTTATTGGAACTCAGCCAGTCGGAAACATGACTTTAGCAGCGGTATCTACAAATGATGAGGGTTTCTATAAGTGTGAGTACCCCGGAAAAGGAGAGTCACCTCAGGCCTGGATGGCCGTCAGGAGTGCAGGTGGGTTTTTTTTGTCTAAAGCTTGAGGTTGAAGCTCACTGTAAGGTGCAGACAGGTGTGATGATTAGGCTTCATTCACCAACCTGTCTTACAAACAAATTTGTTACTAAATCTTACTGACAAACTCTTTATGATTGCTGCATTCAAAAAAATCTTTACATCTTCATATCTTAATTTGTCTTTAGCTAAGAACAAATCCTACACACACTGAGAAGTAATCTTGAACATTTGAAGTCTGTCATGTTAGAACAAAGTCAGCATTTGTGTTGTCATTTTGGACCCAAACATTAACCTAATGTAAGTGATACCAGATGATTCCTGGGGTCAATATACGGCACTTGACACATGTTGGTGCTCCAAGGGGGCTGCCCTCCTCAAAAACCAGATACTGGAACTTTGCAGGAGCGGATCCGTCTCTCATTGGATCATGTGACCTAGGGCTGGGTGATGTGGACCGAATATCATATCACAATATATATATTTTTAGATGACAATATATGATATATTGTGGTATTTTTAACCTAATTTTTTCTGAATGTTTCATTTTATATCAAGCACCTGCTTTTTAGTATCTAAATGAGAGCCCAACTAGTGTGGGATTTTGGGGGCAGATGCTGATATTGATATTGGGGTCTGAAAAAAACCCCAAAAACCACAACGAAAAAACAAAACAAAAAACGATATCCAATATATAAGCTGATATCCAATACTGTCTGATATCAGCTAGTATCCAACATGGACCATTGTATATAAAATAAGAACATACAGACTGTAGATTGCAATGTAGCATCTTTTAAAACATCTAAACACAGAATTACTACTATATGCTGGAGCCTTTTAAAAATTAGTTTAGCCTAATGAAAACATTAACAACTGAATCCATGAGCTCCAGTAAAACCTGCATGAAGTGGAGTCAGACACTGGATAATAGTCTTATATTAATAGTGGCCAGTGATGTTAAAAGTTGCATGTATCTCTGTACAGTATATCTGTATATCTCATAAAGACACAACACTGCATGCGGGTCTTATATTAGATGACAGAGGACGGTGGCACTAACGAAGTTGCATTTATCTCTGTTTATCTCACAAATAAGCAACTTACATGGTGTTAAAATACTAACATGGTCGCTAAAACTAGCGCATATAAAACCTGACTGCCCTTCTTAATGCGCCCTAACAGCGTATTTCTGTGAGGACGTTTAAAAGTGTACAGGGGGTGCAGAATTATTAGGCAAATAAGTATTTTGACCACATCATCCTCTTTATGCATGTTGTCTTACCCCAAGCTGTATAGGCCGAAAGCCTACTACTAATTAAGCATATCAGGTGATTTGCATGTCTGTAATGAGAAGGGCTAGGGTCTAATGACATCAACACTCTATATCAGGTGTATTAGGCAAACAGAATTATTAGGCAACTTCCTTTCCTTTGGCAAAATGGGTCAGAAGAGGGACTTGACAGGCTCCAAAGTCAAAAATAGTGAGATATCTTGCAGAGGAATGCAGCACTCTTAAAATTGCCAAGCTTCTGAAGCCTGATCATCAAACAATCAAGCGTTTCATTCAAAATAGTCAACAGGGTCACAAGAAACGTGTGGAAAAACCAAGGCGCAAAATAACTGCCCATGAACTGAGAAAAGTCAAGCGTGCAGCTGCCAAGATGCCACTGGCCAGCAGTTTTGCCATATTTCAGAGCTGCAACATCACTGGAGTGCCCAAAAGCACAAGGTGTGCAATACTCAGAGATATGGCCAAGGTAAGAAAGCCTGAAAAACGACCACCACTGAACAAGACACACAAGCTGAAACGTCAAGACTGGGCCAAGAAATATCTCAAGACTGATTTTTCTAAGGTTTTATGGACTGATGAAATGAGAGTGAGTCTTGATGGGCCCATGGCTGGATCGGTAAAGAGCAGAGAGCTCCAATCCCTCTCAGACGCCAGCAAGGTGGAGGTGGGGTACTGGTATGGGCTGGTATCATCAAAGATGAGCTTGTGGGGCCTTTTCGGGTTGAGGATGGAGTCAAGCTCAACTCCCAGTCCTACTGCCAGTTTCTGGAAGACACCTTCTTCAAGCAGTGGTACAGGAAGAAGTCCGCATCCTTCAAGAAAAACATGATTTTCATGCAGGACAATGCTCCATCACACGCATCCAAGTACTCCACAGCGTGGCTGCAAGAAATGGTCTAAGAGAAGAAAAACTAATGACATGGCCTCCTTGTTCACCTGATCTGAACCCCATAGAGAACCTGTGGTCCCTCATCAAATGTGAGATTTACAAGGAGGGAAAACAGTCCACCTCTCTGAACAGTGTCTGGGAGGCTGTGGTTGCTGCTGCACGCAATGTTGATGGTGAACAGATCAAAACACTGACAGGATCCATGGATGGCAGCTTTTGAGTGTCCTTGCAAAGAAAGGTGGCTATATTGGTCACTGATTTGTTTTTGTTTTGTTTTTGAATGTCAGAAATGTATATTTGTGAATGTTGAGCTGTTATATTGGTTTCCCTGGTAAAAATAAATAATTGAAATGGGTATATATTTGTTTATTGTTAAGTTGCCTAATAATTATGTTTGCCTAATACCCCTGACATAGGGTGTTGATGTCAATAGACCACACCCCTTGTCATTACAGAGATGCACATCACCTGATATGCTTAATTGGTAGTAGGCTTTCGGCCTATACAGCTTGGAGTAAGACAACACGCATAAAGGAGATGATGTGGTCAAAATACTCATTTGCCTAATAATTCTGCACTCCCTGTAGTGTTATTTTGTTTTGTAAAAAGTCACCGCTCTCTGCTGCAGCTGTGTGCACGCTGGGATTGAGAAGGGGGGAGGGGGGGGAGCAGTTGGCTGTGCTCAGGAAGAGAGGACCGGAGCACAATCACCGCGCGCAGAACTTCCAGACTTCCGTTTGTCAGATGCAGCCGGGTCATTACCAGAAAATAAAACCAAAAAATTTGCACAACTAATACCGCAATATAACAGTATATATAAATATCATATCTCTCTGATGTAAATATATCTACCTCGTCATATCGGTATATCACCCAGCCCTAATGTGACCTTTCTTATCTCCATTTTCTATATATAAAGTCTGCAAGCATGATTCCAATACACGGACAGACTTTTTAATTTTGCTACAGTTTTGTGCCCTGTAAGAAGTTACAGGTTTAGTGCCCCATAAGCCAAAAGTTACACAGTTACCCTTTAAAATAAAACAATAATCCTCTTTACAGTAATATATATATATATATATAGATCTCTCTCTCTCTCTCTCTCTCTCTCTCTCTCTCTCTCTCTATATATATATATATATATATATATATATATATATATATATATATATATATATATATATATATATATATATATATATATATATATATATATATCATCAGTCAATCGTCATTTTCTTTACTGCTTATCCAGTTCGGGGTTGCGGGGGTTGCTGGAGCCTATCCCAGCTATTATCAGGCGAGAGGCAGGGTACACCCTGGACAAATCGCCAGTCTGTCGCAGGGCCAACACAGAGAGAGAGACAGACAACCATTCACACTCACATTTACACCTAGGGACAAGTTAGAGTGATCAATTAACCTAACATGCATGTCTTCGGATGGTGGGAGGAAGCCGGAGTACCCGGAGAGAACTGGGCAGCGACAGCTCGAAAATGTGCATAATAAAAGTTGTTGTGTCATCAAAATGAGTCAGAAACACATATTTTTAAGGTCTAAAAGTTACATTGTGCGTCTTTAAGTTCAGAGAGTAGTGGGGATGTGCATAAAGTCCATTGTGATGTTTTTAAAATTGACAAAGTTTCATCATTTTCTTTCTGTTGCAGTCAGAGCTCAGCCTCCTCTTCCTCGTCCCCCTCTCATGTCTCTACCAAGGCTGGTCTGCACCGTCTTGCTCATCATCTTGTACACTGTGTTGTCAATAGTGTGTGTGAAAGTACACACAATGTGGGCCAAAGGTAGGAGCCCCGTCAGAAAAGTTCAACTACAAATGTAGCACAAAAAGTAAAGAAATTTGTATAAGAAAGTTTTTTCCTTTGTTGTAACAGTGCTTGCAACAAATCTTACACCGTTGCAAAGACTATTTATTTTCCTTTTAATATTTCCATATACATGTACGGAAGAAAAGAGCATTTGTGGGATAAGCAGTTGAGCATGGGGTTTGCACCCATATGGAAAGCTTGCCAAATCTTTTTTGCCAGTGCTCAACAGCTTATTATGTTATGACCCTTGTTTTGCACTTCTGGTACCTGAGGTGCACCTGCAAGCATGGACCCTGTTACAGCGATCTATTGGAACTGTGGAGTCATGAAATGACTATTGTGTTAAGTTTGTGAGAGTTTTACGCCAAAGCTTGAAACAATAAATGCATCTAACTGTTGATGGTTTCCATTATCCAGAACTATCCCAGACAGCAGCATCAGTGTCCTCACCACTAACGAAGACATGGCTGATTCACTCAGTGGTTCCCAAACTTTTTCCGCAGAGCCCCCTTTTCATTGGCAGTTATAATGACAAGCCACCGCTGCCACACGCACCATATTTACCATGACATGCATAACAAAATGCACTTTTGCTGAGTCATCATAATTTATTCGCTAGTACTTTAAAAAATATGCCCAATTTTTGTTGGAAGTACAAAAACTATACTTTTTAGGCTAGCTTGGCCCCTCTTGCACCAGTTTGGGAACCACTGGATTAGCTAGGTTTGAAATTTCGGAAGATAATTGTTTAACATTATGATTCTCTGTTCTTCTCTTCATGTAGCTCGAGCGGAAGCAAAGCGGGTTTCTGATCATCTGTCACAGCTGGAATGACGAGTCCTGTTTCCTGCTGGGCTGCAGACAAAAAGAGAAGCAATTGTATTTGTTTTGAACCCCAAATTTTCTCGAGATGATTAGTTGAACTAATAAATAAAGACCTAATTTATTCATTTTTACACATAAATACTTCTTCATTCTTCCGATACACTTGTTGCACATGATCATTTATGACCTCTTTTTCTGCTATAAATGGTATGTACAAACTATGTATTGAGAATGTATATAGAAACTTCTTTATCATAAAACTATCATATACACCACTTAAATGGGATTTTTTTTTTTAATGCTAATGAAGTTGTACGAGTTGTCAGTATCTTACCTACATATGAAAAAGAGAGCTCTCAGTCTGGAGATGCCATGAAATTCCCCCTGGCTGAATGAAGGGGTTGACATACTAAACTTTGTATTTACAGTAAAGATGAATTTTCTCTCAGGGGCCTACACACTCAAAAACAGAGGTACCAATTTGTACTTAAAGGGTACAAAGCTTGTCGCTGGGGGTGTTCCTTTTTGAAAGACATTTCTGTACCTTCCGTCCTGGTCCATTTTTGTACCTTATCATGCTGTATGAGTTAATAAAGTACAATTAAACCAATTAAAAATGATGAATAAAAGTCAATAAAATAGAGATTATGAAAACAATCAAAGATGCTAATAATAAATGAATAATTATTATATAAATATTAGGCCAAACACATATATAATTATACATATAGTAATTACTATGATTATTATGAAAATCATAATATAATAACTACAATTATACTACTGTTTAGAAGTACTGATATTTATAGTTATTGTACAAGCTACACACATTTTTCAATGCTGCAGGTACCCTTAGGGTTGAAATGGTACAAATTTGTACTTTATATTACTTTGGAGCCTTTTTCATAGTATATAGGTACTTCTGGCCTCATGAAGACCAATATTGTACTTTTGAGAGAACATTTGCAAAAAATGTACCTATGGTACAGAAATGTTCCTGTCTCGTACCTCTATTTTTGAGTGTGTACAATATTACAATGGCAAACAGACTGCTCTACTGTTGAGTGGAAACAATTTTCAAAAGTCACAATTTTCTGTGACTACGATAAATCTTTCATAAGTAGTTTTTTTTTTGTGTAGTTGTATGAAACGAGATTTGATTTCCAGGGTCCCAAGATTTGGACACAGACACAAACACCAAAACAAATGGCGATTGCCAGATAATGTAGATACTTTCATTCATTTCACCTCTCTAGTATGCTGCCGGATACTTGTTGAGGCTATCCAAGCCCTTCAGTGTGGAAAAAAGCATGTTTTTAGGTCAAACTTAGACACGGGGGCCAGTTGCCCCATGCTTATCATTAGCTGGACTGCTAGGCTGCTGCTAGGCTGCCTGCCCTACTAAATACTGGAGCTATCTTGAAAATTTCTTTCTCCATCACTCACCTATATAAAAGGACATACTGTATGAAAACAGATCCCAGATTTAAAAAAAAAAAAAAAAAAAGCTGGAGGGGTTGGAACAGTCCAACAGTGGCCTTCCTCTTTGGAGTGCATTCCTGATATCATTCCAACATCTGAACAAATAGGTCAACTGTGTCATTTATCCAGTCAAGTATTTACAGCCATCCAGCCCAATTCCTTGTAAGAAAATTTAAGAAGTCCCCTGGGCTCCAGAGAAGCACAGAGTAAGATTAAATATTTAACAGCAGGTGATAAGCTGTGCTTTTAAACAGACAGTCCCAGTGATTAAATAACACTAGTGATAACCAATATTTATTAATGGGTACATTTTGGATCTTACATAGGTCAAGAAGTCAGGGTGTATTTCTTAAGAACAGTGGTCCCCAATCTCTTACAGCCAAAGATCACCTAGCTTTGCCTGAGCAAGAGGCAAGCTCTAACAACTCTTATATAAAAAAACAATGCAAGAGAGTGTCCTTTCAACATGAGGCCACTTTAATTAACAACACTTTTAAAACTACAATATGGTACATAAGTTCTAGTGATTTGTTCAAATCATAAAAGTGCATTTTACTAAGTATACTACCTAATATATTTAGTGCAACTGCAAAGAAATGGTGCATGTCAAACATACCAAGTGCAACCAATATGAGTGCAAACTAGTTCAAGTTCAATTTCTTTATAGAGCACACCAACAACATCCTTTCGGCACCCAATCCAACAAAAAGATTGGACACTTAAATAATAACAAAAGATTAAAAATATGGACATTCCAATAGGCTCTCTCTCTCTCTCTCTCTCTCTCTCTCTCTTTTTAAAAAACAATACAACATTTACATAAAACTTCCAGAAAAACCTATTCTGACAGATAATGTCTACAAAAAGACAACTATATTTCCAAAAAACTCAAAAGCTAAGACATTGCTGTTACAGTTGCTGCCATCTTGCAGCACATTCTAGAACGTAATGATAATAATAACATGTGGGCTGTTCTCTGTTTTAATAAACTTTGTAGCTACTGATACACGCTCTGAGTTGAAATGGTTAAAGTGGATGTCAAAATGATGCTGTCACTATCTGTGGTGCTGAGCTGCTTTGAACTTGTGTTGTTTTATTATTCATGACCATGTAGCCTAATATTTTTATTGTTCTCTCCATGTCTTTTTAATGGACTTCAATATGACACAGTTGCTCTCTGTGGTGCCGAAGCTCGTAAGCTGTGGGTTGTATTGTGGGCATGTGTGTGTTGTAAAATGATGGTGTCGTGAGTTTTATTATTTGGGTTTAAAGGGCCCAGTTATTTCGCATGCCCCTGGCCTGGATCTGAATTGTTCCATTGGTGCACCAGCTATCTTTGTTCTTTCACTAACTTATTAAATGGTGAACTCACGTGACGTCGCCGCTGATTCAATAATATCTGATATGATCCACCATCTCAACTGTCTTCTGTTTTTAAAAGACCCGTCTGGTGTCCCTTTCTTCTTTATCCTGAGTCCATTTCACCAACACATTTTCTGCAGTGCAGCCGTGACGCGCTTTGCTTGTGTTGATCATTTAAAGATGTAGTCACTTTATTTTGACTAACTGCCATTTGTGACAATTGATGAGCACAATTGTTCTGTGCACAGGCGTCAGAGCTAAGCACACCAATCAGCCACAGTAATCTAATGTGGCAAGGTACGCAACAGAGGGCCTGGGCGGGATTTGATCCCCAGATTCCTGGGTGAGAGTCATGCGCGCTGACCAGTCAGCCAAAGGGACATCCCCTTGGCCAAGTAGCCAGGGCGCTATAAGACAGTATACTAACATTTACTCATAAATATACTAGAAGTTTAAGAATATTTAACCTATAATTGTTTTTTAATATTTGAATGATATACTTTATTAGTAGTACATTCATAATACATTTTCACATATACTGGTTTCTTTGTGGCATACTGCAACATGTACATTCTTTCATGTTTTTAAATCCTATCTTGTAAGATTTAGGGACTCTCTCTCTCACACTTTGAAAACCCCCAGTTCATATTTTATATATTACTTTTGGTATACTTAAAAGTGTACTTTCTAAAAGTAAAAGTAAGCTTGAATTTTTGGTATGAATAAACTGACAGTATACCTAGAAGATTATTTTCAGTATACTTGAATGCGTACTTTTATACTTAAACTGGGCCAATTTAGTCCCAAGAATTATACTTGTTCTTAGCCTATACTGCTAGTGCATTGGTATCAGTGTGCTTAGTAAAAAAAAAGTACACTTGGGGGATATACTTTACTATACTTGGGTATACTTAATGACGTGTATTTAAGGAATATTTCTTTTTGGTAAGACCAAGCGTTCAAAGTCCTCATTCAAAGTTGGTCGGCCCTCTGGGGCTAGCTTCTGGCACGGCACGGCACGGCTTCTGCATTGGCGTGGTTTGGCTGTTGGCAAGCAGCGTCCCTGCTTGGCAGGTCAACATGCTTTTTTGGGAAGTTGAGCAATGTTGTGCAATTCAGATAAACAAAGAGGTGTCAGTGGAAAGGTAAACTGTTTGCAGATGGAAGCGGTCAACAGGCCTCAAACCTTGGGGAGACATGGAGGGAAGCAGAGTGGGAGGACATGAAGTCAGGTGTGTGGACCAATGGCGAGAGAGACTACGCCCTGCACATCTTCTACATTCTGTGAGTGTATATAATCACTGGTTCAGAAAAGAATTTTATGTCTAACTTCCTGCTTTGACTCAACGCTGTTCTGTACCTGATATTTCTCCGGTTCTTTAGAATAAATATTTTGATATACAGTAGGAAAAGTTGCAGTGTGATCCTTTGGCCAGATAAACCAGCATGCCATACAGCTGCCAGGACACCAGTTAAACTAAATTCACGAAGAGACCAGAAGGGCGGTAAGTTTTACTTTAATCTGTATGTTCATTTAATTTTAGACAAATATTTGTTGAGGTGATTGAATTACCCAATAAGAAAAAGATATAAAATGAAATGCACTCACATTTACTTGAAACACTTGATAATTACATTCACCGTAATTAAAATCACAAATAAATGAGTGTTCATTTCACTGTTTTAACATTTCCAGAATCTTTCTTGGAAAGTAAATCACTGCAGACAGCAGACAAGAGTTTTTATTTTTTATTATTATTTTACAATGAAATGCCAGTGAGAGTGGACAACATAAAATTAAACTGCCAAAATACAAATCAAAATTGCAGCAACAGCAACCAACATTGTTTACTTCACAATTATCAATCAAGTTATTTGGAAGTTAAATTATCATGATTATTAAAAAAGAATAATCAAGCCCCTGAAATTTTTTTTCACTGAGTAATTTGTCCACGTTACAGAGAAATTGTCTATATATTGTACCAAAAATAAATGAAAAGTTTTTTAGATTGCCTGATCATTAGTCAGTGACATGTTTTTAGTTACTGCATTTACATTTCAGTTGTTTTTCAATTGAAGACAACTTCTTAAAAACATCATGAAAATTAACGGAATGCAACAGATCTTTTAAATAAACACATAGTAAAACAAAAGCTTCACAAAATATCACACTTAGAAAATGTCACGTTGTCCTAAACAAGTCTAAGCATTACTTGCTACAACCATCCACCTGGGCAGGGCTGGAGACAGTAAGACAGATCTGATGATGGCGGATGGGGGACAAAAAGTGGCTCACAGAGGCCCTGAACTTTTTTTGGGGGGTGGGGGTTGTCTTTTTTTTTTGTTTTTCACTATCATTTTACTGGCATTATTTAAAACTGACAGAAAATCTAAACAAGCAAAATCTTACATTTTTAATCTGATGTACTCACTCCCTTCTTTTTGTATTTTCATTCAATCAATTTTCTTATTTTCTGATATTAATTTATTATGTTAAGATTGTGTTCAGGTTTTTATGGTGTGTCTGAGCAGTCGGTGTTAAAAAATTCCTTCTGGAATAATCCCTCTGACTAATCTTTTCTTCTCTTATTTCATTTAGTGTGTTTTTTTTATATCTTGCCATTTTTAAATACAAACGCCTTAAAGGTACATTGTGTAAGAATTACTGACATCTAGTGGTAAAGATGGGTGTTTGAATAAAAGATGTTTTCTTACAAATTACTTCAAATTCCAAGGATTGTTGTTAATGTATGGTGGCCTTTAGTGGCCAAAATTCTCCCAGACCTAAAGATGTTTTCATCTGTGAGTGGATCCAGTGGTCTCAGGTGTAACTATGACAGGACTATGGGTAACCGTTTTTTTTTATGTCTTTTAAGGCATTACTTTTCCCAAACAGTGCTCCAACTCCCAATAAACAAAGCTGGTCCAGCATTTTAAAAGTTCAGAAGGTTCTCACTCATGTTGTTTTGTAAAAATGGTGGAAAAAATATTGCAACCTCCCTGTATGTGCACCGCCTAGCAAGTAGATATATATGACTCATTCTGAGAAAATAAACATGTAACAGCTGTTCTAGTGCAGCGATTACACATCAATAGAAACACAGTTTTGAGTTATATATCACATTTTTCTGCCATTGACCGTTGATTTTTTTTTACATACTGTAGCTTTAACATTATGCAAAATCTATATCTATTACATATCAAATTTGAAACAAACCAATCAGATTCACACTGAAACACACATACAGACCTACACATACACTATGTGTATTTTCCCCTCTCCCCTGACCTCATTTTGTGAAAGAAAGAAAGAAAGAAAGAAAGAAAGAAAGAAAGAAAGAAAGAAAGAAAGAAAGAAAGAAAGAAAGAAAGAAAGAAAGAAAGAAAGAAAGAAAGAAAGAAAGAAAGAAAACTAATAGAAATAAACACATGGCACTGAACCAGGTGCATAACAGATATGCTGGGAATCTGTCCAAACTGAGCCTTGGGAACTGCCCAGATCAGGGCAGATTGGGACCCACGCTGTGACCATAAGAGTGCCATGCAGCAGTGGCGCCCCCAAGGGTTGGCCATGGCCACCCTGAACAAAAACCTGGCCACCCCATTTATAGCATTTTTCATGTGCTCTTAACATGGTGCAGCATACTTTGTGTATATTTAAATGTCAAAATCTATATAAGCTAATAGAGATAAAATAAATAAGAAATATTACACTAGAGCTACATTTTATTTGTATGAAAGGAGCCACCATGGAAACGGTAGACAAACCCACTTGTTTTTTTTTTGTTTTTGTTTTTTTTATTACAAATGCAACACAGATACAATGACCCCCACCCAATCCATCTTTACAACATTTAGATATACACATTTAAGAAACAATTGAGAAAAACACACAAAGACAGCACAATACTAAAAATTCATCAAGTTCTTAAAACAAAAACCCACAAACCCACTTGAGTCCCTCATATGCTGCCAAAATTTAACCCATTTGGGCCACATGGAAATGCTGGCGGGGTACCCGCTCAGGACACTTGGATTACATTGGATGAGCAGTATGGAGGAATATTGCCAAGTTTTTGTGGACTTTTATGGACCTTTTTGTGTTGAGCACCTGTAAACTCCATCATATGAAAGTTGGGGGAAAACAAAAATCGCTCCAATCTCCGGCTGCATTTGAGATATTAAAAAAGTGCTCAGGATACTGTCTTTCTATCCTCCCAGTTACCTGTTTCTTTGCAACCTTCTGTCTCTTCAGTTAGTTACCATGGAAACGCCATTTATTGTTTGTCGCCCAGTCAGAGCTCAAGCAGTGCCTTAAGTCCTCTGTCCACCAGTGGGTCTGGGTTGGTACTGGATGGTTTAATGCAGTTTTGTTCTGTAATAGATGGGTTTCCTGTTTACAAACATTGGCAGTTGCGCGCGCACCCAGGGGGCAAAAAGCCTGTGTTTTGTATTGGAGTCTATGGCCAAACACGCACTCTCATATCATTCATAAAATGTAAAGTAACCCGACGAAACTAACAGAGATCGTTGTGTTTTAAATTATATTGAATAAATCTGTATTTTGATGACGAATAACAAAATACTGACGCTGCGTTGCTGTGTTATATTTCTATCACGATTACACTAACTTGGCAAAGGAGTCATCACTCGGAAACAGCATTTTTCTCGTTAAAACATGGATATTATTCGTGTTGGACCTCATTTGAAATTTGCCTGAAAAACCTGAGTTAGAAAGCGGCTTAAACTTTCGTTTAGACTCTTTGTTAAAACCAAAAGAGGCCACAACAATCTGCAGCCTGCAGCAGGTTCAGTTCAGCTCCGTGTCGTCCTCACCTCCTCCATACAGGAGCAACTTTCACTAGTTTGGGATTAAACCAGGCAAAGACGACATCATCACTACGTTTGGAAAGGAGCTGATTCCAGCTGTTAGGGACTAACACGCATTGCTGTCGGTAAGTTTCGCTGCTTGTGTAACGTTCTGCTTTATTGTGTATGAGATCGTGGTGGACAGTAGACAGACTAGCTAACTGCTAGCAAGCTAACAGTAGAAACTCAAACGCCATCTGATTTACGACCCCCATACTTCGTACTAAATCTCCGGGATGCGTTGTTATGCCGCGTGAACGTTCGTAAACGGCTGCACAATCAGTTTCTCCTTCTTTTTTAAGTTCGTGCCTAAGCAGCAGAGGATGGCTGTCACACACGGTGTTTACAGTTTATGTCATGCAGCCGATCGCGGCGGTGATGCTGCTATTACAGTCTTCCCACTAGAATACGGGAATAATTTCTGCCTCCGCCGTGGTTTAATCCTACATGTGACCATGGTGAAAGACTAAATAAATCCTAGTCTGAACCGGAATAAGTTATCTGCGAGGGTTTTCTGAAGATCAGTCACGCCTACTGTCCTATTTTCACCATTTTCAACTGTTCACATGCATTAATGTTTTGATTTTTGCAACCGAACAAATACCAGGACTCAAACATTATATTTCCCCGACACTTTCACGTCATATCTTGACCTAATCTGCATTAAAAGTCGAGTTTTGTATGTAAAACACACGTCTTCTCATAGTTCAATAATGCTTTTCCTCTGTTTTCTTGCCCCCTGGTTGCGTGCGCATCCTATCTGTGACGTTGCTCAGAAACCAATCTATACCTGATCTCTTGTGTTTCCACGATACTTCCTACAAAATGATACGTCAGCCCATTGGAAAAATGCATAGTGTTCCTCTGATTTTAGCTTCATACTTTTTGCTTCTGCATGTTTGAACATGATAGCTGAGAGTCAGAAAGCTGCCACTTTTTCCAAAACATCTCAATTCTACATTATATACTTTATTAAGTTTTGGTGACACCTCATGACCTTTGACATGCTGACACAACGTATCGAAATAATACTCGCAACACTTCTGTGCTTTAAGATTGTGGTGAAGTCAAGGAGATGGGCTTGAGTAAAACATCATTGCATTTCATGTATTGTGGAGACAGATCCTTTTTATATAAAACAATATATTTTTAGGGTTTTGTGCAAAAATCTGATGAAGTTTAATATGAACTACACAGAAAAATGTGCTTCTTAATGCTCAAAAGCTTTAAGCACCACTTTAAGTGCAATGTTTGATAATACTTTCTTTTTTCCCTTTACTTTGGTGATACCGTACCTCAACGATTATGTCCCTGAATCTGCAGGACCTCCTAATCCTCATTGCTCTGCTCCTTTTCTCCATGCCTCAGTCAAAAACTAAAGTGGTGGAATCAATAGCAAACTGTTCAGAATTCTTTCTTCAGCAAACTCCACCAAATATTCTTGGAATCTTCGAAGAGAAATCCTGGACCAGAACCGGTACAAACCCATTTGCCAGACTTACAGGAACTCCAGAAGATTTGTGACACTTTATGACACCATGAATAAGATCCCAGTATTTTCTGCTGCAAAATACAACGGGTCTGCTGGCAGAAGACCTCGTGCACATCCTTGGAGCATTGAACCACAGGTGGTTTCTAATCTTATATGAATCAACTTTTGTATTATTCTAATTGGCATCACTTCATAACAACAACCAATAAGGCTACCGATTATGGATAACAGTGTACAAGAGACTCAAAATTTGCTTGGTTACCAGGAAACAGCTCAACCCTATAAGGGGACTACTGGTTAGTTATCAGAAAACCAAAGACAAACTAATCAGAAAATAGGAGGGAATATTAGGCAGTTATCCACAACAACCTTATAGTTCCCTAGTAAGTACTGGATAACAACCTAATAGTTATCTACTAATTCTCTACTAAGTACTGAATAACTACCTAATAGTTATCTTCTAGTTCTGTAGTAAGTATTGGATAACAACCTAATAGTTGTCTACTAATTCTCTACTAAGTACTGGATAACTACCTAATAGGTATCTTCTAGTTTTCTTGTAAGTACTGGATAACAACCTTATAGTTATCAACACCCTAATAGTTATCTACTAGTTCTCTACTAAGTACTGGATAACTACCTAATAGTTATCTTCTAGTTCTCTACTAAGTACTGGATAACTACCTTATAGTTATTTTCTAGTTCTCTAGTAAGTACTGGATAACTACCTAATAGTTATTTTGTAGTTCTCTAGTAAGTACTGGATAACTACCTTATAGTTATTTTCTAGTTCTCTAGTAAGTACTGGATAACTACCTAATAGTTATTTTCTAGTTCTCTAGTAAGTACTGGATAACTACCTTATAGTTATTTTCTAGTTCTCTAGTAAGTACTGGATAACTACCTTATAGTTATTTTCTAGTTCTCTAGTAAGTACTGGATAACTACCTAATAGGTATCTTCTAGTTTTCTAGTAAGTACTGGATAACTACCTAATAGTTATCAACACCCTAATAGTTATCTACTTATTCTCTACTAAATATAACTACCTAATAGTTATCTTCTAGCTCTGTAGTAAGTATTGGATAACAACCTAATAGTTATCTACTAGTTCTCTACTAAGTACTGGATAACTACCTAATAGTTATCTTCTAGTTCTCTAGTAAGTACTGGATAACTACCTTATAGTTATCTTCTAGTTCTGTAGTAAGTATAGGATAACAACCTAATAGTTATCTACTAATTCTCTACTAAGTACTGGATAACTACCTAATAGTTATTTTCTAGTTCTTTAGTAAGTACTGGATAACTACCTAATAGTTATTTTGTAGTTCTCTAGTAAGTACTAGATAACTACCTAATAGTTATCTACTAGTTCTCTAGTAGGTACTGGATAACTACATAATAGTTATCTATTAGTTTTTTTGTAATACTGGATAACTACCTAATAGTTATCTGCTAGTTCTCTAGTAAGTACTAGATAACTACCTAATACTTATCTACTAGTTCTTTAGTAAGTACTGGATAACTACCTAATAGTTATCATCTAGTTTTCTAGTAAGTACTGGATAATTACCTAATAAATATCCACTAGTTCCTTAGTACAGGGTTTCTCAACCCTGGTCCTCAGGGACCCCTCCCCTGCACATATTCCACTTTTCCAACTCCACCACACCTGATTCAGATCAACTGAGCTGCTCATCAGGTTCTTTGCAAGCTGCTAACGAGCCTTTCATCTGAGTCAGGTGTGTTAAAGTAGGAACATCTTGAAAACCAGCAGGGCAGGGGTCCATGAGGACCAGGAAACACCGCCTAGTAAGTACTGAATAACTAATTTGTCATTGTTTCTAACATGTTGCCTAGTAACTAAGCAAATTTTGTGTCCCTTTTTGTAAAGTGTTACTGTATTAGGATACTTAGTAGCCTACTGTTTGAGCAGTTAATTCTTTTATTATTATTATTTATTTTAGTCCTGAACAACTGCAACTGTGCACATCAAGGAAATGGTGAATTGCTATGGCAATGTCTAGAATGATTTAGTAGAAAACTGTCATTGGATAAAGCTACCTTCAGTTTTTATTGACAGGAATTTAACTATAATGATAATGTATTTATCTTTGAGAATCTAATAACCTGTGAATAATTTATTAATTTTAATCCCTAACTGCTTGTATCACTAATTTAGCTCTCCATTTGTTATAGCTTGAAGACAATGACAATATGGAACTAGCGTATGGGGCTCGTAACTGCACACACCAGGCTGGGATAAATGATTACATTTAAGAAAACCGTATGTTTGATAAAGGGCATTTGTTACCAAGCTCTTATGGATCTACTGAAGAAGAAAAAAACTCTACATTCACGCTCACCAACATTGTTCCACAGATAGGCTCATTCAACCAAGGAAGCTGGAGAAGGATGGAGAGCTGTGTCAAATGTGTTCTGGATAAATACTGCATCAGCAACAATGAGAAGGAGGCTTTTGTAGTAATTGGAGCAAAGCCGAGCAACGGAACGCTCCTCAATGAGAGGATTAATATTCCCTCCATGCTCTGGTCAGCTTTTTGC
Organism: Atherinomorus stipes; assembly: GCA_023101725.1. Taxonomy (NCBI): domain Eukaryota; kingdom Metazoa; phylum Chordata; class Actinopteri; order Atheriniformes; family Atherinidae; genus Atherinomorus; species Atherinomorus stipes. Next base: position 68,521 of record JALJCO010002070.1, on the reverse strand, counting down.
TGCTACAGCAGTAGTCAGAGTAGGTGGCTTGCAAGTGCTCACTGGGGTGAGAATATTCCAGAGGACAATGAGAAAAAGCATATGCAGACTAAGACCTTGGCAGAGCTTTACAATCAACTCGGTCAGTTTAATGTGTTTCCTGGAGAATATTGTCCTCTCAATACAACTGTCTCTGAGTTGTACCCAAAACTACACAAGAATTGTGAATGCCCCCCACCTAATCAAAGCACTACTGCTTCTCCCACAACTCCTTCTACACCATTCACTATGACATCTAACCCTTCCACAGAACTTACTTCCACATCTGGTGATCCCAGAACCACATCAGGCATTTTAACATCATCTGTCTCTCAACCAACTACTACCTTCCCTTCAACTACCAAACCTCAAACTACTACTACGTCACAAACAAACACAGTTCCTGCAACCACTCCCAAGAGTACTACTGCTAAAACAGTTAGGACTACAACCACTCCTCCTCCTACTACTACTACTGCTATTACTACTACTACTCCCACCACAGCAAAGAAGAAAAAATATGAGAATGAACAGGAAAAAGAAACTGAGCAAAGAGAGAATAATCAAAATTCAGGGGAAGGTTCAGATCCATCATTCCCCAATAAAGGTAGTGGAATAGGAAGTGGAGTAGTTGGAATAAGTAGTGGGATAGGGAGTCAAATAGCAGGAATAGGTAGTGCTTTAATAGGAATATTAGCCAGTATTGGAGGAACGCTGTTTGTAGGATCATATTCATGTACGTCTCCAGGTACGTGTAAAACTGCTACTGATCCTCTGTCAAGTAACGTACCTCCTGTTGCCACGACAAATTCTGAAATTTTTACAACTACTTTTAAGTCTGCTATCATTCCAAGCAATTTCCGCAAAACTACGACAGTTCCTGAAAAAGCCATTTCCATCCATCCAGTATCTACTACCCTACAATCATCTACCATTCCACTGACTCCAGCCAAGAATCCAGCTTCTACCATTGCTCAAACAACCTCACTGTATGGAAATTCAGCTGTGAATGATAGATCCACCTCCTCTACTGTTAGAATCCCAGATACAACACGAAAAGGAAAAGAGAGCCTTTTAATCCAACCTTACCAAACAACTGCTGCAGTCACAGCTAGAACGCGAAACCCAGAAGAATATTTTTCCATAGTGCTGTCAGACAGACACAGTCCTGATTCTGATTCTGGTTCTGGTTTTGGCTCAGTTCTGGAGTCTCAGAATCGCCATGCTTTCTGGCAAACCAGACTGTATTCACACCTGTTTAATAGGGACCAGTTTTGGAGGACTTTACTCCGCAGAAATCAACGTAAACATCTGAGAGATTTGTACATTAAAATTTTTGATGGTTAAATTGTCAATATCAGTTATAACCCAGAGTTTTCCCAAACTGACAATATATTCAGACAAATGAGTGAATTTTGTAAAGCTGGAGATTTAATATTTAGATACACAACATGAGTGAAAAAATGGACTGAACTTCTATGTTGTATAATTATGCAATAAATGAACTAATTCTATTAGCATTCCAGAATTATTAGCTATTAGCTAATTTTCATCCGATATACTTTCCCAAAAATATCTTAAAATCTTTTAAATAAATATGCAGTAATGTATTCCATTAGCATCCTTCCAGCATCTGCACTTCTTGTGGTGTTTCTGAGAAATGTTGTTCCTCTTTACCTTAAACTGCAAAGTGCTTTCAACACATTTTAGCTTAAGCATTACTTTTACATCCCCACACTGGTTGGACCAGTTTTATGTTTCTACTGCAACTTTTGCACTAAAACAGCAAGGGGTCATCATGTACAGTAAAAGAGGAACAAGAGTAGGGATGTATACCGAGTACCGGTATCGTTTGGCACGGTTCCTAATCTTAACGATACCAGGGTACCGTTAAGATTCTGGACTAACGATACTCTTATTGATACTTTTTGTACATCTACCTAACCATCGAGTTATCATTACGCAGTCAAATAATCACAATGATGGACTAAGACAGACACAATTCCCTTATTCTCCCAGCTGTCCTTCACCCACTTTTATGTCCAGGCTTCTTCAACATCATCTGAACAAATATTCTCTACCGCTGGATCTTTTAACATCTTGTAATGTCTTTATTATTTACTCTAAGTTATGTTATAGTATCAATAAGAGAATCGATAAATACCGGTATCGATAAGGAGTATCGATATTGGTATCGGTATCGATAAAATCATAACGATATACATCCCTAAACAAGAGAATTCCTTGAACACTGCTTTTCAGAACAAACTTCCTTAAAACCGCATCTCTCTTACTTGGTTTCATTTCAGTGATTTTGTTTTTTAATGATCCTCTACAGTGATCCCTGAGATTGTTTGCAAGTATCGCTATTCTGGCATTTCATCACAATTTATCTGTTATTTTCAATATTTTTGACAATGTCAGACAAAGACAACATTTTGATGTGTGTGTGTGTGTGTGGGGGGGGGGGGGGGGGGGGGGGGGGGCACGACAACTAGTATATTCAATAAACCCCTGGCTGCAGCTTGTCCTGTTAAGATAAACATAAACGGAGAAATATCTATGAACAACTTTTATCAATAATGACTAAAGATATTTCCATATATACTAGTTTATGTACCTCCCTACAGTGAGTTCCTGACCAGGGGTCTCATTTATAAAACTGTGCGCAGGATCTTTACTAAAAGTGTACTTGTACCAAAAACCCAAAGTTTGCATGCGCCGAAAAATATTCAGATTTATAAAACCGGGCGCACACAAAAATCCAAGAAATTTCCCCTTCATAAATCACACTCTCCCTGGAAGTTTGCGCAGACTCTTCGGGTAAATTTGGCTCATATGTCGCCCCCTACACACCCACATCTACCATGAAGGGTCAATGCAAAGCGCCTCATGGATATTTTTGCATAATAATAAACCACCTGATCTGAGGCATTTAAACTTGATCGTGGCGACTGAGAAGACAAGAAAACGCAGTTTCATGGAGAATGAAGTGGAGGAGCTTGTTGGTGAGGTGGAGGCTCGAAAGAACGTTATATTTGGACATCACAGTGGAGTCACAGTTAAACAGAAGTGCCAACACGTTGCTGCAGCTGAATGAGCACAACGGCTGCTGCACACCGGAGCGCGTTGTGGTCAACAACTGTGAGCAAGTTTAAACGGATTCGGCGGGTCGGTCGAGTCCAGTTCAACACACAGATCCAGGAGTTCCCAAACTTTTTGAGCTACGACCCTCAGATACCAGACATTGTTCCTGACCCCTGCAACGGCTGAGCTCTTTGTTGTGCAATAAATCAGATCATCCTGCAGCATCTACATGTGAGGCTGGAAAACTGTCAGAATCTTCATGAATTAGGGGGATAACGGAGGGGTTTGGTGGATCCTCGAGAGGGGCTGGACCTTGTTCCACTCTGGAGTTGCTCCGGGTGAGAGGCGGCGAGCGGGGGTGGGCATACTCATTGCCCCCCGGCTCGCCGCCTGTGCGTTGGGGTTCACCCCGGTGGACGAAAGGGTAGCCTCCCTCCGCCTCCGGGTGGGGGGACGGGTCCTGACTGTTGTTTGTGCCTATGCACCGAATGGCAGTTCAGAGTACCCACCCTTTCTGGAGTCCTTGGACAGCGTGTTGGAAAGCGCGCCCTCCGGGGACTCCATTGTTCTGCTGGGGGACTTCAATGCCCACGTGGGCAACTACAGTGAGACCTGGAGGGGCGTGATCGGGAGGAACGGCCCCCCTGATCTGAACCCGAGCGGTGTTTTGTTGTTGGACTTCTGTGCTCGTCATGGATTGTCAATAACAAACACCATGTTCAGGCACAAGAGTGTCCACATTTACACCTGGCATCAGGACAACTTAGGCCGCAGTTCCATGATCGACTTCGTAGTCGTGTCATCGGACTTGCGGCCCCTTGTCCTTGACACTCGGGTGAAGAGAGGGGCGGAGCTGTCCACTGATCACCACCTGGTGGTGAGTGGGCTCAGATGGTGGGGGAGGTTGCCGGTCAGACCTGGCAGGCCCAAACGTGTCGTGAGGGTCTGCTGGGAACGTCTGGCTGAGTCCCCTGTCAGGGAGAGCTTTAACTCCCACCTCTAGGAGAGCTTCACCCATGTTCCGAGGGAGGTGGGGGACATCGAGTCGGAATGGGCTATGTTCCGCACCTCTATTGCTGAGGCTGCTAGTCGGAGCTGTGGCCGTAAGGTTGTCGGTGCCTGTCGTGGCGGTAATCCCCGAACTCGCTGGTGGACACCAGCGGTGAGGGATGCCGTCAAGCTGAAGAAGGAGTCCTACCGGGCCTTCCTGGCCTGTGGGACTCCTGAAGCAGCTGACAGGTATCGGCAGGCCAAGCGGAGCGCGGCTCTGGCGGTCGCTGAGGCAAAAACTCGGACATGGGAGGAGTTCGGTGAGCCCATGGAGAACGGCTTCGAGGCGTTTATGGTCCACCATACGGCGGCTCAGGAGGGGGAAGCAGTGCACCTTTACACTGTGTACAGTGGGGATGGTGGGCTGCTGACCTCGACTCGGGACGTAGTTGGCCGGTGGAGGGAATACTTCGAAGATCTCCTCAATCCCACCAACACGTCTTTCGAGGAGGAAGCAGAGTTTGGGGATTCAGGGGCGGACTCTCCTGTCACGGGGGCTGAGGTCGCCGAGGTAGCTCCTTGGTGGCCGGGCCCCTGGGGTGGATGAGATCCGCCCGGAGTTTCTTAAGGCTCTGGATGCTGTGGGGCTGTCTTGGCTGACACACCTCTGCAGCATTGCGTGGACATCGGGGGCAGTACCTCTGGACTGGCAGACTGGGGTGGTGGTCCCCCTCTTCAAAAAGGGGATCGGAGGGTGTGTTCCAACTTCAGGGGGATCACACTTCTCAGCCTCCCTGGTAAAGTCTATTCAGGGGTACTGGAGAGGAGGGTCCGTCGGATAGTGGAACCTCGGATTGAGGAGGAGCAGTGTGGTTTTCGTCCTGGTCGTGGAACAGTGGACCAGCTCTACACCCTCTTCGGGATCCTGGAGGGGGCATGGGAGTTCGCCCAACCAGTCTACATGTGCTTTGTGGACTTGGAGAAGGCGTTCGATCGTGTCCCCCGGGGATTCCTGTGGGGGGTGCTCCGGGAGTACGGGGTGCCGGACCCCCTTGTTCGAGCTGTCCGGTCCCTGTACGACCGGTGCCAGAGCTTGGTCCGCATTTCCGGCTGTAGGTCGGATCCATTCCCGGTGAGAGTTGGACTCCGCCAAGGCTGCCCTTTATCGCCGATCCTGTTCATAACTTTTATGGACAGGATTTCTAGGCGCAGCCGAGGTGTTGAGGGTATCCGGTTTGGTGGCCTCAGGATCGGGTCTCTGCTGTTTGCAGATGATGTGGTTCTGTTGGCGTCATCGGGCCGTGATCTCCGGCTCTCGCTGGGGCGATTTGCAGCCGAGTGTGACGCGGCTGGGATGAGAATCAGCACCTCCAAATCCGAGACCATGGTCCTCGCCCGGAAAAGGGTGGAATGTCCTCTCCGGGTCGGGAGTGAGGTCCTGCCCCAGGTGGAGGAGTTTAAGTATCTCGGGGTCTTGTTCACGAGTGAGGGAAAAATGGAGCGGGAAATGGACAGACGGATCGGTGCGGCATCTGCAGTGATGCGGACTTTGCATCGGTCCGTCGTGGTGAAGAAGGAGCTGAGCCAGAAGGCGAAGCTCTCGATTTACCAGTCCATCTACGTTCCTACCCTCACCTATGGCCATGAGCTGTGGGTCATGACCGAAAGAACGAGATCGCGGGTACAAGCGGCCGAAATGAGTTTCCTCCGCAGGGTGGCCGGGCTCTCCCTTAGAGATAGGGTGAGGAGCTCGGTCATCCGGGAGGGACTCAAAGTAGAGCCGCTGCTCCTCCGTATAGAGAGGAGCCAGATGAGGTGGCTCGGGCATCTGGTTAGGATGCCTCCTGGACGCCTCCCTGGTGAGGTGTTCCAGGCACGTCCCATCGGGACCAGACCCCGGGGGAGACCCAGGACACGCTGGAGGGACTACGTCTCCCGGCTGGCCTGGGAACGCCTCGGGATCCCCCCGGATGAGCTGGCGGCTGTGGCTGGGGTGAGGGAAGTCTGGGCTTCCCTGCTTAGGCAGCTGCCCCCGCGACCCAATCCCGGATAAGCGGAAGAAGACGGTACGGTACGGTACGGAGGGGTTTGGTGGATTATGAACGAAATTAAATTTTAAATGAAATTAAAAATACTTTATTAATCCCAGGAGGGAAATTTAACGTTTGTAATTCTCTCTCTTTTTTTTTTAAACAATACAACATCTATCTAACATAGCAATAATATAAAAAGTAAAAGTGCAACAATAATCATATATACATATGTACACAACTGTAAGAAAACATGATAAAAAAAACAACTTAGCTGACCAAGATATGAGAAAGGGCTTTTGCAAGATATTGCTAAATTGCAATTTTTATTATGAGTTAGGCTCTAATTTATTTCTTAGAAAATGAATGTGTTTACATTCCTACAGATGAATCTCCCTGCATTAACAGATTTATTTTGAAAACCCTAAAAATTCTAAATGTATTTAGTTTACAGCGATTACAATCGTCGGGCGACCCTCTGAAATGATCTAACAATCCCCAGTCGGGAAGGTTGTTCAGGGGAATCTATCGGCATCAGTCAGTAATCATGGCCCAGGGAATATTGGTGGTTTCTAAAAACTCTCTCCATCTTTATCATCTTCTTTCCATGATCTTCCAGCAGTGCAGCGCGTCCATTGTAAAGCAATATGCACGAGTGTCACCGTTTACTCAGTAATTACAATCAGCCTCGACACTTTGTAAACCTACAACAAGTGTCATCGCTGTTATTGAAAATGTACTGTAGCTCTCTTAAATGAGGCTTATGGTTTGTACAGTTCAATCAAGGAACAGACAGGCGTTTACGGGGGTCTCCAGTCTGATATGATGGTAAAATGCTTGAACGTGACTTAAGTTCATCATCTCACCAGCGGTGCCGCCAGTTTCCCCGTCTCCAAAATTTTTCGTGCGCAAGGTTCAGAGTGTGCATACAGGTGCGCACATTTTCCTGTCAGATTTGTTTTTATAAATCAGAAACTTTGCGTGGAAAATCACTTACGCCACTTTCAGGCCCTGTTTTGTGCCTAAGCAAGCTTTATAAATGAGGCCCCAGCTCATGAACTCACAGCTTAGTCACTCGCTACAATTTCTTAGCAATAAAATAATACATTTACACATTTACACAGACTTTTTAATCCTGTACCAGGCCTGTTTGCTTCTTTCATCTACGTACTGTATAGGCTATGTAGATGCAGGGGTTTGAACCAATGGATAATCACTTGAAGGGGAAGTTAGTTTTTTCATCAACTTGGACCTATTTTCTAGCATGAAATACAATCATTTACTCACCCAGACAGTTTTGGTGTAACTTGAATTCCTTCAGGAGATGTTTAGAGCCACTCCAGATCAGCGTATGTCCAATATAATGGAAGTGATGTGGGCAACCTTTTCCAGCCTCTAAATCTGCTGCAAACTTCATTTCACCAATGTTTTGTTACGAAGCATTACCTTGCGTACACACAAAATGCGATTTGGGTGTCAAAAATGTGCCTGACGCCCAAAGTTGGATGCTGGGTCGCTAAACAGTCAGACTCTTAATTTCCAGCGTCAAGATGCCCCCAATGTCCATCGAGGGAAGTCCAGCCAAGGCACGCTCGACGCTCATCAAGAGGAGCCCCTCCTTTTTCGATTTCCTTTCACCGGTCTGTTTGCACAAGGGCAGATGCAGGAGAGTTTATGCGATAAACAAAGATAGGGTACGTACATCGGGGCGTCTCTGCTCCGTGTCTGGTTCACCAGATGATTCCAGGTGTTCTGAGTGTGATGAGTTTCACCGTTTCCATAAATCCATAAATGGGCACAATGATGCGCCCTCCCCTGCTGTACAGCATGGAGACTGGACATTATTCACACGTTTTCGCTGGAATGACTCTGTGTCTTCAGGTGTCACCTGCAGCGCCGTCACTGATATCTGTGACTGCAGTTATTAATGTTGCGTTATGATGCCAGCGCGCGCAAAGACGCGCGGCTCTGTGGAGAGCTCTGCTCCAGCTGCGGTGACTGACGGTGATTTTTCTGCTGACAGTCAGTGATCCTGAGATTCAGACATGAATCTAACATGTTTCAGACCAGCTGGAGTTACATTAATACGTGGAGGCAGATTATATTTCCCGTTTCAGGAGATTTTGATAAAGATTATAAAGTTGCTTTGCGAGGTTGTGGAGTAAAGATGATGCTGTAAAAGTACGTAGAAATCTGAATGCCGGAGAAGGTTTTTAAAGGAATTATGTGAATCGTGGGATGTCATTTAGACCATAGGATGAAAAAAATGCCAGAATGATGAGACGTTTAGTTGTTGCCATTTTGACAGTTGGGTCCATGTCGGAGTGGAGGAATGTCAGCATGGCATTGCCTCCCGAACCTTTGCTGTGATGTGGGTTGCAATTTTCCTGCACATGATCGATCTGGAAAAAAAAATGAAAACCGGACGTCTTTTTAAAAATTTTTTATTTCTTTTTCCGTTTCCAACATGAAAACAAAATCAAGGGAGTCTTGTGTCAGAAGTAACCTGGAGGAGGCGGATGGCATGGATAGCAGCTGCAAGACGCACAGACATACATTTTACTAACATCCCATCCTTCCTCGTGTGCTCTAGGCATTTTCATTCCGGTAGTGCAAATATGTGTCATAATTGGACGATAACCTTCATACTTTCTCCCACTTTTCATTGGAATTGCCCGTAAAGCTACCTTTTTATTTTGTAACATAACCTCTGTATATAGTGCGGTTAGCATGCTAACAGGCTACAAGGAAGCCTCATTCAAACACATGAATGAATGGAACCCTGGAAAAGCTTATGATGATGTTGTCTGAGCCCATTGGTTTCCAGGCTTCCATTTCTTGGACCCAGCCGTTCGTAAACTGTTCATGAGCTTCCAGGGACGTGTAATTCCGAAACTGAGATGAAGTGTAGGCACTCACGCCACAGACCAAGTATGTGAAAATATTGTTAGAGGAAGCAGAAGATCAGGGTCACGGGTCCACTCTGTAGCCAGCATTTCATATGGATCCTTATCTCCGATTAACGCAATCTTCTCCAGATAGCGTCTCATTGCCTCGGGAAGACGTTTATCCTGGTACCGGTCTTTTCTTTCTTTTTAAACTTTAAGCATCCTGCCGTTTTCTTGTTCTCAGTCGGTCTCTCCGGCTGGCCTCAAAACATGGCAGCGGTGTGTTGTTTACCTCCCACAATGCATTGCGTTGTGACGTCGGTTCCCAAGCCCTATTGCACTTCTTGAACTACAGTGTTCTGGGTGTTTAAAAAATAAAGAGAAAAAGTAAATCCATTCCTAGAATTTGCTGCAAGTAATAATGAGACTTCCTCTTTCTGGGACCAGCTGACACCCAAAGTAAGATTATCTTGCATCTCACACTGTCTTGTCTTCACTGCTGAGCCACCGGGACACTGTTTTGGCTTATAAGAAACCAGAAGGGGGGTAACAGTGTGTTCAGACCAAGCGCGATTTGGGCGTCAAAAACGCGCCCGACGCCCAAAGTTGGACGCTGTGTCATTAAAAGTCCGACGCCTGTTTCCCGGCGTCTTGACGCTCTGACGCGCGGCGAGAGATGTCCAGTCAAGCAGCGCTCGCCGCGCCGTGGGAGGAGCCTCTCCTTTCTCTTTTTCCTTTTACCGTCTCTCTGCACCATGGCAGGTGCAGGAGAGAGAGCGGCTCGGCTTAATGTGATAAATAAAGCAGGGAACGTCGTCGTCGGACATCTCTGCTCTGTGTCCGGTTCACCAGATAATTCCAGGTGTTCTGACTGTGATGAGTTTCATCATTTACTTCAGGAGCTGCTGGCGAGCGGCACTTTCAGTCGTCTGATCCGGCCCAGTTTAACGTCCCACTGTCCCGATGCGGGACAGCATTATCAGCCCAGTACATCCCATCAGCACAGCAGGTCATCAAACCACCGTTCAGAAACACCGGACATAGATCACAGTTTATCTTCCTCTGTGTTCAGATAGAGAGGAGATTTCCCTGGTTTTTCTGTGTGTTTCCTCTCCTGTCAGAAAAAGTGTGTCTGTGTCATGACTCGCTCTGATTGGTCGACGCCCCCCGCGTCAAGACGCCAAAGTTCAGATTTTCCAACTCCGGCGTCTGACGCCCTTGACGCGCAAACGCTGAACATCTCAAAACTCGACGCGCTAACGCCCTAGACGCGCCGCGCCCGATGCGCGAAACGCGCCGCAAGAGCGTCGGCCATTGACTTTGCATGTAAACCTGACCCCCTTGACGCCCAAATCGCGCTTGGTCTGAACACACTGTAAGTTTTACCACATCTAGATGTTCATTTGATTTTAGACAAGTGTTTGTCGAGGTGATTGAATTATTTTCCTAATTAGCAAAAAATAAAATGAAATGCATTCAAATTTACTTGAGTTACTTGATTATTACCTTTAAACACGGGAATTAAAAGTCACAAATAAATGTTTATTTCACTGCTTTTTGACATTTCCAGAATCTTTCTTGTAAAGTAAATCACAAACTGCCAGTGAGAGCAGACAAAATAAAGGTAAATTTTCAAAATACAAATCAAAACTGCAGCATCATCAATCAACACTGACTACTTCTCAAATATCAGTAAAGTTATTTGGAAGTAAAATTATCATGATTACTTAAAAAGAAAAATCAAGCCTGTGGAGTATTTGTCTTACAGTAATGTTTCCATGTTACAGAGAAATTATTTTAAAACATTGTGCCATAATAAATGTAAAAATCTTAGGTTTTCTTTTCTTTTTTTTTTTTTTCTCCGAGGGGGTGCTGCAGGAGAATGCCGTCGTACCGGGTCTATACAGACCATCGGCCGACATCCTCCACAGACACCCCTCCCGTCGTTTTTTTGTATGAACTCATTAATCCAGGTGTGTCTGGCCAGTTAACGAGGTCAGGCACACCTGGGTTAATTAGTTTGTCCAGTAATGAACGACAGGAAACAAAGGAGCTACCTTAATTTCAGGAAGTAGTGGAGCTGTGCATAGAGCCCATTACTGCAATCAGGTGATTTCTCTAATGTTCAAAAAGACTTTTACACCTGTTGACAGGTATTTTGTACCCCATTTTACAAGAAAGGTGCTCTATTGTGTCAGTTTTTTTAATTGTTTTTTTAAATCATTATATTCAACAACAATTCAAAAGCAATATTTTATTTCACTAAATTAAAATTTAGTAAATTTTTATTTATTATTAGTTTCTAAAGTTTCTTATTTGAATTATTATTGTGAATATAGTCTTTTCTTTAATTGGAGGGTGTCAATAATCTCTAGCACCACTGTACAAATGGATTTTAACAGTTCAACTGAAGACATCTTGATAAAACCTGAAAAAGCCATAAATCATTTGAAGAAACATTCAGCAAAACAAAAAGTTTTACAAAATGCAACATTTAACAGAACATGTCTGCGTTTCATGAAACAAGCCCAAGTATGCAGCTGTTGCAAGTTATCAGTTTGATAATGGTGGAGCATAAAACCCCTCAAACACAAGTGTTTTTGTTTTCAAAGATTTCTTTGGTGGGGGGGGGGGGGGGGGGGGGGGGGGGTTGATGGCTCTAACAGCCTTTACTGTATATGACAGTTAGATGACAGGAAAGGGGGTCAGAGGGAGTGAAAGACATGCAGCAAGGGGCTTCAGGCCAGGAATCAAACTTGAGCCGGCTGAGCTGAGGACCAGAAGCCTCTGAACACGGGCGGCTGCTCAGTCAGTAGAGCTAAACGCTCAACCGTATCATGTAATTTACATCTGCTAGAAAATCCAAACAAGCTCAATTTTATGATCCAAAATATCATATTCAGAGATTGACATTAATGTTTTTTTTGTTTACCAAATACAAGAATTTTTTGATTAATGATTTCTATGAGGATGGGACACAATTTCAAAAAACTTGATCATCAAATTTCATTTTCAAAATCAAACTATTGTTTTCAGTGCTTCATAATGCAGGATATATAAGGTTTTTTGCAGTTTGGGTGTGTCGTTTTGTAAATTGTGTCAGGTATTTTGATAAAACCACACAGTTGCAAAATTGTGTTTCAGCAATTGGAAAAAAAAAAAAAACTGTAATTTCATTTTAATTCAAGGTAAGTAGAAAAAGCAATAGAAAGTATCACTGTCCAACATTGAACAGACCTGTTTTTGCTTCCTGTGTGTTTGTTAAATTAATTTTGCTATACAAGTCATTTTAGTGTGCTAGCAACTGGAACAAACTGGAACAAAAGTGGTTGTAGGTTTGTGGTATTTATGGTTTTGCAGTCATAGACAGGGTCATAAAAACAAATGCTTATATCTCAAACAAATTGTCAAGTCAAACCTTCAGTTATTAACTAGCTAAATGATCTATGCTGAGAGAAAGTAAATATGTTTATTTATGATATTCTTGTCAAACGTTCCTTCAATTACTGCTGAAGAGCACAACCACAGCTAATAGCAAGAGAAGAAAGAAGAGCAGTGAGATGCAGTGAATGTGATCTGTTATGTGGTTTTGAAAAACATTCTGAACATGATTCTGAAAGAAAAACTAAACTCCCGGCGAAGCTGAAGCAGGGAGACTTTTACATGAAACTCAGTGGTATATATGTCTTGCTGGTAATGATGTCCATCAGGGAAGAGGGTCTAGGGACGAAACTGCAACGTCATTTTAATTACGAAAAAACAAAAACTAAAAGTTGAAAAAGTATTTGGTAACACTTTACAATAAGGTTCCCTTAATTAACGTTAGTTAGTGCATTATTATGCATTAATTAGCTGCTTAATAATACATTAACAACTTTTATTAACTATTACTTTTCATTAGTTAGCATATTGGTTAATGCATTAATTAGCAGTTAATTAATGCTTAATACTGCACTAGCTAATGTTAATTAAGGGACCCTTATTGTAAAGTGTTAGCAACATTTTCATTAACTGAAATAAAAATAAAAATTTGATTTTTTTTTAAAGAAAACTAACTGAAACTGTCTTGCGTTTTTCCTACTAAAACTGCAGCAAATACATCATTAGTTGTAGTCTGTGAATTTATTTAATACATCAGCCTTTTGGGTTGATATATTTCTGATCTATTTACCTCACTCTACTGGTTTTACTCTGAGTGATTTTCTGATGATTTTGAATGTCACACCAGACAAATAACAATAATTTATGAACCCCCAAAACGAAAACTAACACTGAAACTGATAAAAACTGAACTAAAACTAAGCATTTTCCAAAAAATAAAAACTAATAAAAACTTACAAGTCTGTTAAAAAAACTAACTAAAACTAACTGAATTGAAAAACAAAAAGTCAAAACATAATAAAAACTGGAGCTAATTAAATAACCAAAACTATTATAATCTTGGACCCCAGATCCTGAAGGAATGACGTGTTCAGTTTGTCCATTTTAAGAGATGATTTAGTCATCTTTTTACAGTCTGTTGAAGATCCACATCAGTTCTTCATAACTGCAAAGAAATAACCTTCTGATTTAGTTAATTTTGCATTTAAAAGCCTTAATAGATCCCTCTCAATTCTGTAAAAAAACCATGCAAATTCACAAAAATGACTGTCATCCAAATTAATTAACATATTATTTTCACCTCTCCATTACATCATAGCCCTTGCACTTCACATTTTCATTATTCATAGATACAGTATGTAAAACTGCATCATTTGACTGCATTGGAAAATGTCCTGCTGGTTTCAGCTTGTGTTTATTGATCTTCATCTGCAGTCTTGTGTAAAATCTGATAATGTTTAAGGTGATGTTTCAGAAGCTTTGAGCAGTATGGGTGTAATATGTTTTACATCTGAGTTTTTCCCCCTCTTTCAGCTCAGTGATAACCTGACAATGACATCCCCGAAGGTGCAGGGCCTCCTGGTCCTCGCTGCTCTGCTCCTCGTCTCCATGGCTCCCACAGAAACTGAAGTAGTGAAGTCAATAGCAGATTGTTCAACATTCTTTCTGCTGAGAAATCCACCACATATCCCAGGAATCTTGGAGGGTGGGAGAATCCTGGACCAGAACCGATACAAACCCATCTGCCAGACTTATCAGAACGCCAGAACATTTGTGACCCTTTATGACACAAAGAACAAGATTCCAGTGTTTTCTGCTGCGAGATACAATGGATCCATCACTGGGAGACCTAAGGCTTCTTGGCACATTGAACCAGAGGTGGTTTCAAACCTTATGTTTGTAGTTATTGTAATCAGTTTGTTCAAACATTTCATATTGATTATGGTAACTTATGTACCAGTTAGTTCTGCAGTTTGTTACTGCAACTTGTGCAATTGCATTTTTTTTTCGATTGCCAAAACACATTTTTCAAAACTGTACTTTTCTTTATCAAAATGCACACACACAACTCCCAGCATTGCACACAAATTGCTAAACCCTTTGTGGTGAATGCCGGTCGCCTGGCCGTGGGGGCGGCCATGCCTGCCCCCTTCTGCCCTGGGGGGATCCCGGGAGGCAGGGGTACCTAATGCCGGTAACGGCTCATCTTCCAGAGGGGAATTCATACCCCCCTGGTCTCCCTTCCCAAGACCTCTCTCCCCCCCTGCTCTACCTCACACACACACACACACAAAGGGTTTTGGGGAACGGGCGTGGTGAGTGGGGGCACCAAAGTGCCTTTGTTTGCCGCATCTAGAGACAGCCTGCCTCCCAGTTTTAACCACACTTAGACACCTAAACACATAAAATAACAACAGCTCACAACCACTTCTGAGGGGCGGGCCATATAGTGTGTGGAAGGAGGGGGGGGGGCCGGTTGGGTGGTCATACCGCCTACGCGACCCCACTCCCGACATGACTTGGCACTACCTCTCAGTTTTAACTGCAAACAACACACATCTTACACACAGTCATGAGCGGGGGGGGGTCCTTTTCTACCCCGGTCTCCCGGGCGCTACTGGGGAGAGGGGGAGTAGTGGCTGCTTCACGCGCTAGTGGTTAAGGCCGGCTGCATTGCGGGGGATCTGCTGGCTCGGGGATGCCTGGCCTGCTGCGTCCGGGGAGGTACGTGTTGGGGGCTTGGAGCTCGCGGCTCCTTCCCCGGCCCAGGCTACCACTCAGGAGGCACGAGGGCATGGGCAAGAGTGAGGTGGGTAGGTGAGAATAATGAATGAGAGTGTGAAAGAGGAAATGTGGGAGGGAGGAACTTGGGCTGGAAGAGGGAGGAGATGTGGGTAAGTGGTTGGAGGAAAGGGGGATGGAGGAAGGAGTGGCATGCTCGTGAGTGTCTAGTAGGGATGGTCATGAGGGGCTGAAGGAAGAAGGGCGGGAGTGTGAAAGTCTGGGGGGTCCGGTCCTCCTGGGTTTCAGTTGGGCCGCCCGGGTCGGGTGGGTGGGGGCTGCTCCTGGGCGCTTGGGTCCTGGGCCCGACGCTGTCTCTGCCCCGGGGGGCGGCTGGCGCCCGGTGGGGTTGGCAGCTGCTGGTCTTGGTCCGCTGGGGCCTGGGCCCCCAGACCGCGGGGGGCTCCAGCTGGGGCCGCCTTTTGCCGTCTTTTGGGGGATGCATGTCCGTTCTTTGGGGGGGGTAGCTGGGATCTGGGCCTCTGGGTGGCTGCTGGGGGCCTGGGCCGTGAGCCTTGCGGGCTTCCTCCTCCTTGCAGAGACGAGGCTGCATCTGCATGACTGTATCACCACGGAGCACCCTTTATTATGCATGTTGACACTGTGACACTGCTTCCCATTGCGCTGACTAGGTTGTACCTCTTCTCTATGGAATGATAGGAGTGCCACAATAAAGAATAAATCTGAAAAAGAATAAGAAAATAAATGAGCAAATATATAGACAAATACCTAAAACAAATAAAATATTTTTGTATTTTTTAATTATTTATTTTCACTTAATAACATTATTATTCATATTATTTAATTAATTTTCATTTATTTTTCCTTATTTATTTTTATATCTATTTCCTTATTCATTTTTGTATATATATCCTTATTTATTTTCCTATATATTTTCTTATTCTTTTACTCATTTATTTCCCTGTTTATTTCAACATATATTTTCGTTTTTATTAACTTATATATATCCATATTCATTTCCCTATATATATCCTTATTCATTTATTTATATATATCCTTATTCATTTACTCATATATATCCTTATTTATTTACTTATATATTTCCTCATTTTTTCTCTTTAACTATCCCTATTTATTTCCATATATATTCCCCTATTTATTTCCCTATATTTATTCTCATTTATTTCCCTTCAAATATCGTTATTCGTCTCTCTTTGTATTCCCCTATTTATTTCCGTATTTATATCCTTATTTATTTCCTTGCGTCCGAGCTGTCAGTCATGTGCTTTGGGGCGGGGCTTGTGTCCAAACTGGCAAGTCGATCCCAGCACGAATGATGAGCTAACTCGACTCTGAACGGGGCTTCAGCATGTGCACACTGAACCGTCATTTGTATAACCACAACCGTGTGCTGTAATCTTATTTTGAGACTATTTTAGACGAAAAGTGAGTATTATAATTGCTCAAGTGTTGCTCATGATGGACCTATGATGCCTCGTTAAAGATTTTGGTCCGACTTTGAGCTGCTGTCATGCACTTCCGGTTATGTTAAGCCGCCAGCTGATGGTCGTCATGAACCTACAGTTTCATATCCACGTACAAATGACCTGATCTGTGTTTCCCATTTAAGTACCTAAGTTGCTGTAATGTGAGTCATGGGAGGTTTCCTGTTGATAATCTGTTTGTCTGACATGAATAAAGCTTCCCAGGCTCTGGCTTATGACTGCATGTTACTGATCAAACATTAGGCTACAGGAAGAACGCCGAAAAGGTCTCAACAAATTACCGTATAACCACTGAAAATGACGCACAGATTGTAGCAGATACGGTATCAGCAGGGTTTTGTGGCTTAACTTTCCTGTTCAGAAATTCATCGTTGTTTGTGTCACGAAGCGGCACTTTTAGACCATACAGGGGCTTCTGTCAAGCGTGTATGTAAACCTCACGTTAACTAGAAGCCTACTCCGCGCCCCACTGTAAAAACTGGCCCTTGATGAAGCAGAAATGCGCTACACGCACAATGCGTGCGCGTACGTTGTCCATGAGAAATGGGCCTGGCCAGCCTTGTGCAGCGACAGTCATGTGAGGCCGGTTTTTCAAACAGGCTTGTTGGTTAGAGTGGAAGAACGCAGAGTAAATAAAAAACAAAACTTCAGTTTGTTACTAAGTTTAAAGTTGACAAGAAAAGAGAGTTTGTCACATCTATGAAACTTGTAGTGACGTAAAACCTTGAAGAGTTTCACATCTCTACAGTATGACGCACAGTGGACGTGCATGTGGCACAGTGCCAACAGCTCCAGAGGAGCTGCAACACTTTTATGATGGGCGCACCGTGCACGAGAGGAAAAATAAAATGTAGTATTCATGCATTATGAAGGCCTGTATGTGCAATCGCGGACCGGCGCACGAGAGCAAAAGAAAATGTTTCAGCTCATTTTCACTCAATTTATGGGGAGATGGCTCCGTGTTCTCTGGAGGCGAAACGGCACATGCTACTGAGAAAGCTGTTGTCACCAACAGTGTGGGGGAATGAGAAGAGAGGCGGGGATGGAAAACACACATGTGAATAAACGTCCTGACCCGTGCTGTATTTTTTACTTTTTATTCACGCCCGCTGCTTCCAGCAGCTCAAAGAGCTTCATGTGACTTTCTGCAAAGCTCATCTAGGTGTTTTTACTTTGAAAATGGGTTTATTTTGATAAATCTGCCTCCTGTTCCTGTTTATTTTCCTGCCTGGCTTGACAAATTTGGCCGCGGCTCGCGCAGAAAATAGAACAGAAGCCGAAACGATCGCTCCACGGCGTGCGCTGATTTTGGCGCTGCGCGCCGCGGCACACCACACAGCGCCTGATGTGGCCAACACCGTCTGTTAACAAGGGCGCCGAAATGAAACTGCTGTGCTTCCGCATGCAGTGTGTCACTTGGGTGACTTGATGGTCAGAGGAGAGCTGAATAGTGAATATTTTTAGGTAGTAAATGCATACTATGGGCATATAAAATACTTTATCAGAACAATCTCATCTGTAGGAGATAGGGCATAATAAATGTGATGTACAGTAAACAGAATGGTAAAAAGTCATTTTGTTGATTTTTAGTGAAGGTTTTTCAGGTAATAGGCAGACGGTCCCTACTGAATGTCAAGTCAATATCCATCAACAAACCAACTTTACCACATACAGTCACTTACTCCTCCCCACTCCTTTTTAAGCATCAGTGAGATTCTTATTTTTTTGTTGTTTGACTCAGTTGAATTTCGGGCTTAACTATCACCTAGCCTGTAGCTCTGTAGCCTATAATTTGATTGTTCTGTTCCTGGTTTAATATTTGCTTGAAATAAACTAAACAAAACAAAACAGTGAACGGTGTAAATGCCATGGAGATCACAGCAAAGCCGTTGCGCTGCGCAATGCTGCACTCACGGATCAGGTGTAAAGCCGGAGAAGCTCCCACAAGCCGAAATACGAAGTCCATTAAGTTGGATGTGAAGCCAAAGACGCCGCCACTTACAGTGTGGCCAAAACAGGAAGAGGGATGGAGGAAAAACGACCACCCCGACTGACTAGATAGTTGCTGCCATTGAGATTTCTCTTTCTTTCTTTCTCTTTCTTTCTTTCTTTCTTTCTTTCTTTCTTTCTTTCTTTCTTTCTTTCTTTCTTTCTTTCTTTCTTTCTTTCTTTCTTTCTCTCTTTCTTTCTTTCTTTCTCTCTTTCTTTCTTTCTTTCTTTCTGGGATAGTTAAGGCTATTTGTGAAACGTAGCTATACTTGTTTATAGGCAGTAGCCTCTTCACACCCCGATGTCACTTTAAAGCAGAACTCAGTAACTTCAGCTCGGGGCTCCCCCTAGTGGCGTCCTTTCACTGTCGTGTTCAACCCCCCTTACACCCCCACAGCACACAGACGGCTTCTCTACCTGTCTTTCTTCTATTTTGATCCCTGGATATATTTCTAAGCTTTTTCTAGCTTGTTGATGCTACTTTGCTGCATTGGTAGCAGCATCTCGTCTCCCTCTGCTCAAAGCAAAGACCTGTTTCTTCTGAAACGGGACGTTTTACCCGCGATTTGCGGGTAAATATGCGGTGGATTATATTTTTCACTGGTGCTGGCGAGTAGCAGGTAAGAATACAAACTTTTATTTACTTTTTGCGGACGTGACAAGTGATTATTGAGCCTGAAGCAGTGATGCTTCACCCGGCGCCCAGGCAGCGCAGCTACGTGAATCACTCTGGTCCAGCAAAGAGTTGGTTATGAGAGCCAGGAGCCGTGTTTAGGTGGTGTGAAGCTAAAGAAATGTTTTCTTCAAATTAGCGCTGGTAGTCTGGTTCAAATCAGAGCTGGAAGCAGCTCAGTAGATAGGGGACCTGAGTACCGTACAGCGGTTTCTGTTGTCGCAAGTTCTGCTCGGGTCGGCGCAGGCAAAGTTGTTTTTAGCTGCTCGCAGGCCAGAGGCCCCGGCGGGAGGGGGGAAACATTGAATCGCTCCGTAAACACTTTGTTTAGCCCCACGGGGATTCCGAAAAGCATTTATTGAGGTAAAAAAGTTACTGAGTATCCCCTTTAAATATTGTATTATAGCAGGTAGCCTAACAGGTGCAGGCGGCGGCCACCGCGCCACAGCTTTGGGAGTTCCTCCTGCGTCCTCTGCGTCACAACCTCGGTATTTCCCGAGGTTGCAGACATGACATTTGCAGACATGACAGACTGAAGGGAGGGGGGGACGCGCGACTGTCAATCATGATTTAGACCCTAGTCACCAAAAATAACCCCTATTTTTGGGGAAATTATCCATTATAAATGCGAATAAACTATCTTTAAAGTTATACCGTGTAACTTTTGACTCTGACATTAAGCCTAAAATGAGCAGTATTAGATGATTTTTCGGGACAATATACAGTGACTGACGCGTGTCAGCACTCTGAGCGGGCTGCCCTCGGCAGAAACCAGACATCGTAACTTTGGAGAGGCGGGCCGTCGATGAAAGTGCCGTAAAACAAGTTGCTTTACGGCTCCTCATAGATAAACCATACAGCCTATGAGATAAACACAGAAAGCTGTACTTGTGCTACTTTCTCTCATTGCTCGAAGTTTAGTCATGGCGGAACAAAGTAAAAAGATGAAAGTGATGTCTGAGCAGGTCCGATCAAAAACACGAGTGGACGTTGGAAAAGAATTCAGTCATTGGAGATATAAGTGTGGAAGCTAAACCCCATCTCTGTTTGCCACCGTATCATTAGACTGGTAAGTAAGTTTGGCTGTTGTGTAAACATACGAGAATGTGACGCTTTTCTTTTTTTTTTCACTCAGCGTTTATCCAAAACAACGTCAATCAGAGCCGTATAAGCTGCCGATAGTTTCCTGTTAGCGAAACACGGCTGGAATTACTATAGACCAAAGCTAACGTGACTCCCTAAACAATTTGTGCAATTGTGGCTGGTTTGCAGCAATAAATGCGTTCTCTGTAATTCATATAAATATCAAAGCAGTAACGGAGCGATCTGCAGTTTGCTTGGTTTAGTTGTGTGGTTTTCATACGCTGTTCAGAAGGAAGCAGAGCCACTGTAATGTCCCGTAAGCTGAGCTAATCCAGACGTTTTCATAACAAACATGAGTTTTGCCAAAGTTACGACTTCATTCAGTGCACAAAACTACAACTTGGTTTTGTGGCCGGTTTTGATTGCGCATTTATCTTTGCATTGTGCGTTTGTGTGTGTGATGTTTCAGCTATGTAAACATGTAATTGGAAACAGTTAGAGGCGCATACCTGCGCCAGGGGCAGATCCTCCAATAGTGAAAAATCCTTTAGGAAATTCTTGAATCTGATGGACTCGTTTGTTTCGATATCCAAACACGGGAGAGGAGATTTAAATTTGCGTCATTGCCGTGAGGCCTGTTAGACGTTGGCGCTGTTGCAGGTTAGCGCTCCTAGTGGCCAAAAGTTACACGGTATAACTTTAAACAAACCAACTCTTCCCAAAAAATTTTCAGGATTTTATTTTAGGCTACTTTAAGCTTTGAATAAATAACGGCCCAATTTTTCATTTATTTATTTTTGCACATTACAATAACTGATAGCATAAATTGTTTCACTGAAAGAAGTCCTTTACACCTTCCAACTTTTGCCAAGCCGATGTCGACCGGAAACATTCCACTGCCCAGGGCCCACGGTAATGAAGAGGCCTGCATGCCACCCCCAACAGATGGGGAGGAAAATGCGTAAAGGGGAAAAACAGTATGGATGGAATCCCCCCCGCCTCCAGAGAACACGGAGCCATCTCCCCATAAATTGACGTGAAAGTGAGCTGAAACATTTTCTTTTGCTCTCGTGCGCCGGTCCGCGATTGCACATACAGGCCTTCATAATGCATGAATACTACATTTTATTTTTCCTCTCGTGCACAGTGCGCCCATCATAAAAGTGTTGCAGCTCCTCTGGAGCTGTTGGCACTGTGCCACATGCACGTCCACTGTGCGTCATAGAGATGTGAAACTCTTCAAGGTTTCACGTCACTACAAGTTTCATAGATGTGACAAACTCTCTTTTCTTGTCAACTTTAAACTTAGTAACAAACTGAAGTTTTGTTTTTTATTTACTCTGCGTTCTTCTACTCTAACCAACAAGCCTGTTTGAAAAACCGGCCTCACATGACTGTCGCTGCACAAGGCTGGCCAGGCCCATTTCTCATGGACAACGCACGCGCACGCATTGTGCGTGTGGCGCATTTCTGCTTCATCAAGGGCCAGTTTTTACAGTAGGGCGCGGAGTAGGCTTCTAGTTAACGTGAGGTTTTCATACACGCTTGACAGAAGCCCCTGTATGGTCTGAAAGTGCCGCTTCGTGACACAAACAACGATGAATTTCTGAACAGGAAAGTTAAGCCACAAAACCCTGCTGATACCGTATCTGCTACAATCTGTGCGTCATTTTCAGTGGTTATACGGTAATTTGTTGAGACCTTTTCGGCGTTCTTCCTGTAGCCTAATGTTTGATCAGTAACATGCAGTCATAAGCCAGAGCCTGGGAAGCTTTATTCATGTCAGACAAACAGATTATCAACAGGAAACCTCCCATGACTCACATTACAGCAACTTAGGTACTTAAATGGGAAACACAGATCAGGTCATTTGTACGTGGATATGAAACTGTAGGTTCATGACGACCATCAGCTGGCGGCGTAACATAACCGGAAGTGCATTACAGCAGCTCAAAGTCGGACCAAAATCTTTAACGAGGCATCATAGGTCCATCATGAGCAACACTTGAGCAATTATAATACTCACTTTTCGTCTAAAATAGTCTCAAAATAAGATTACAGCACACGGTTGTGGTTATACAAATGACGGTTCAGTGTACTCATGCTGAAGCCCCGTTTAGAGTCGAGTTAGCTCATCATTCGTGCTGGGATCGACTTGCCAGTTTGGACACAAGCCCCGCCCCAAAGCACATGACTGACAGCTCGGACGCAAGGAAATAAATAAGGATATAAATACGGAAATAAATAGGGGAATACAAAGAGAGACGAATGACGATATTTGAAGGGAAATAAATGAGAATAAATATAGGGAAATAAATAGGGATAGTTAAAGGGAAACAAATGAGGAAATATATAAGTAAATAAATAAGGATATAAATGAGTAAATGAATAAGGATATATATAAATAAATGAATAAGGATATATATAGGGAAATGAATATGGATATATATAAGTTAATAAAAATGAAAATATATGTTGAAATAAACAGGGAAATATATGAGTAAAAGAATAAGAAAATATATAGGAAATTAAATAAGGATATATATACAAAAATGAATAAGGAAATAGATATAAAAATAAATAAGGAAAAATAAATGAAAATTAATTAAAAAATATGAATAATAATGTTATTAAGTGAAAATAAATAATTAAAAAATACAAAAATATTTTATTTGTTTTAGGTATTTGTCTATATATTTGCTCATTTATTTTCTTATTCTTTTTTCAGATTTATTCTTTATTGTGGCACTCCTATCATTCCATACTTTTCTGCGTAGTTCTGCGTGTGTTTGTATGATCTGAGGATATTTAAGCCACCTGCAGGTCCTCCTGTAGGGGATTGGTTGTTTTGTTTTCTGACAGAGACCTTGGAATGTTGTTTAGGGGTTGCTGTACAGATGCACCAGTGAACTGTGTAAGTGGATTCATGTTTTCTCTCCCTCTCTCTCTTCCTCTTCCTTACTCCTTTCTCTATGTTCCTCTTTCCTCTTTATTACCTCTGTTAACTTTCATTTCTCCCTTGTCAAGCCCAGCAGTATGGTATGGAATGCTGTTATGAACAAATGTTTAATTAAAGAAATAAAATAAAATGAATAAACAGGATATCAAGTGGAGCCTTACGTTCATAAAGCTCCGTTTGGTAAAGAAAAACTGTTCAACAAAATAAAGCAATCAGATTTCCATTCTGCTTGCTTTGATGCTGGACAGGACTAGTGGAAAAAAAAAAGGGGGGGGGGGGGGGGGGGGGGGGAGGGTGAAGAAAGAAAAAAAAAGAAAACGAAAAAGAAACAAAAAACCAAAAATCAAATTGCTAAACCCTGGCATCCCTTTGCAAAACAACTCTATGCCATCAAATCTTTTCACATGTTCACAAAATGGAACTCGTGTTTTCATTTGGTAAACACAGCTGTATTTTCACGTGATACACACACATACCTTCGTTGAATAAACATAAATGCTTTTTGGGGAATCATCGAGATAGAATTCTCTACTCCTCTCCTTATATGACTATTGTCTCTGTTCTCCATTGCTCATCAAACAAAACAGTGTCAAGTCTCCTTTTATGCTGCAGTCCTTGGTTGAAAATTGCTTGCCTCACCCGAAAGTTTAGAGATTTGCATATTTGTGTGTTGTGGATTGATGCTTTAAGATTTTCAGCGAGAAGTGTGTGCAAACCTGAAAAAATGTGTTGTAACAACCGAAAAAAAAACTGTAACAGCTACGATAAAATCTGTGCAGGTCGAGGAAACGTTGAAGAATTGTTGTGACTTGCCGTAGCTAAAATTTAACAAGCGGAGCACTTAAAGAAGACAAAGACAACTTCAATTTTTATTGCAATACAGAATTAACATGATAAATGTCTGTAGCTTTGGGGTGCCTGTAATCTCAGACAAATACATCTATGTCACTGTAAAACTGATATTATTACGATTATGATAATATTATTATTATTACTAACTCATTCCTTTATATGTTGCAGCTTGAGAACAATGTCAACATGAAAGACGTAAAGACGAACTGCAGCTACGAAAACCAGGCTGAGTACAGAGATTACAGCGGAAGTGGATTTGATAAAGGGCATTTGTTACCAAGCTCTTATGGATATGCTGAAGAAGAAAAAAACTCTACATTCACGCTCACCAACATTGTTCCACAGATAGGCTCATTCAACAAGGGAAGCTGGAGAAGGATGGAGAGCTGTGTCAAATGTGTTCTGGATAAATACTGCATCAGCAACAATGAGAAGGTGGCTTTTGTAGTAATTGGAGCAAAGCCGAGCAACGGAACGCTCCTCAATGAGAAGATTAATATTCCCTCCATGCTCTGGTCAGCTTTTTGCTGCAACAGCAGTAGTCAGGGTAGATGGCTTGCAAGTGCTCACTGGGGTGAGAATATTCCAGAGGACAATGAGAAAAAGCATTTGCAGACTAAGACCTTGGCAGAGCTTTACAATCAATTCGGTCAGTTTAATGTGTTTCCTGGAGAATATTGTCCTCTCAATACAACTGTCTCTGAGTTGTACCCAAAACTACACAAGAATTGTGAATGCCCCCCACCTAATCAAAGCACTACTGCTTCTCCCACGACTCCTTCTACACCATTCACTATGACATCTAACCCTTCCACAGAACTTACTTCCACATCTGGTGATCCCAGAACCACATCAGGCATTTTAACATCATCTGTCTCTCAACCAACTACTACCTTCCCTTCAACTACCAAACCTCAAACTACTACTACGTCACAAACAAACACAGTTCCTGCAACCACTCCCAAGAGTACTACTGCTAAAACAGTTAGGACTACAACCACTCCTCCTCCTCCTACTACTACTGCTATTACTACTACTACTCCCACCACAGCAAAGAAGAAAAAATATGAGAATGAACAGGAAAAAGAAACTGAGCAAAGAGAGAATAATCAAAATTCAGGGGAAGGTTCAGATCCATCATTCCCCAATAAAGGTAATGGGATAGGGAGTCAAATAGCAGGAATAGGTAGTGCTTTAATAGGAATATTAGCCAGTATTGGGGGAACGCTGTTTGTAGGATCATATTCATGTACGTCTCCAGGTACGTGTAAAACTGCTACTGATCCTCTGTCAAGTAACGTACCTCCTGTTGCCACGACAAATTCTGAAATTTTTACAACTACTTTTAAGTCTGCTATCATTCCAAGCAATTTCCGCAAAACTACGACAGTTCCTGAAAAAGCCATGTCCATCCATCCAGTATCTACTACCCTACAATCATCTACCATTCCACTGACTCCAGCCAAGAATCCAGCTTCTACCATTGCTCAAACAACCTCACTGTATGGAAATTCAGCTGTGAATGATAGATCCACCTCCTCTACTGTTAGAATCCCAGATACAACACGAAAAGGGAAAGAGAGCCTTTCAATCCAACCTTACCCAACAACTGCTGCAGTCACAGCTAGAACGCGAAACCCAGAAGAACATTTTTCCACAGTGCTGTCAGACAGACACAGTTCTGATTCGGGTTCTGGTTCTGGTTCTGGTTTTGGCTCAGTTCTGGAGTCTCAGAATCGCCATGCTTTCTGGCAAACCAGACTGTATTCACACCTGTTTAATAGGGACCAGTTTTGGAGGACTTTACTCCGCAGAAATCGACGTAAACATCTGAGAGATTTGTACATTAAAATTTTTGATGGTTAATTTGTCAATATCAGTTATAACCCAGAGTTTTCCCAAACTGACAATATATTCAGACAAAAGAGTGAATTTTGTAAAGCTGGAGATTTAATATTTAGATATACAACATGAGTGAAAAAATGGACTGAACTTCTATGTTGTATAATTATGCAATAAATGAACAAATTCTATTAGCATTCCAGATATTACACAGTTAAGTTGTTTTTGCTCATCAGTTATTTTATTTTTTTCTTTTGTTAGCTTTTTTTAAAAAAACATTTTTGTCTTACTAGTACTACTTTAAAATATGGGTATAAAAAAAAAACATATCTATTTTCTGTTACTTTAAGTATTTCATGTGCTTCTTTGAAAGAATGATGTTTATCTATGAAAAAGTTGTAATTCATCATTTACCTAATAGTCCAAGTATTTAGAAGATGTTTGTTTTTCACCAATAACCATTGCTTTCAAACTTCATGAACTATGTAGTTTTTGTATTTTTACATCCAAATTTTACACTTGGGTCAGAAACGACCCACTTCCATTATTTTTATTTAGTATTTAGCAAGAAACTGTGAAATTAGAAGGTTTCAAGTAGGAGCATATTTAGACAACTAAACATATTTTATAGCATGATAACATTTTCTCAGTAGACACAGTTTATTGGATCCAGTATTTGCTTGCTCAAATACTGTAGGTCAAATTAGAAAGCTAATTTTCATCCGATATACTTTCCCAACAATATCTTAAAATCTTTTAAATAAATATTCAGTAATGTATTCCATTAGCATCCTTCCAGCATCTGCACTTCTTGTGGTGTTTCTGAGAAATGTTGTTCCTCTTTACCTTAAACTACAAAGTGCTTTCAACACATTTTAGCTTAAGCATTACTTTTGCATCCCCACACTGGTTGGACCAGTTTTATGTTTCTACTGCAACCTTTGCACTAAAACAGCAAGGGGTCATCATGTACAGTAAAAGAAGAACAAGAGAATTCCTTGAACACTGCTTTTCAGAATAAACTTCCTTAAAACTGCATCTCTCTTACTTGGTTTCATTTCAGTGATTTTGTTTTTTAATGATCCTCTACAGTGATCCCTGTGATTGTTTGCAAGTATCGTTATTCGTGCATTTCATCACAATTTATCTGTTTTTTAAAAATATTTTTGACAAAGACAACATTTTGATGTGTGTGTGTGTGTGGGGGGGGGACCACAACTAGTATATTCAATAAACCCCTGGCTGCAGCTTGTCCTGCTAAGATAAACATAAACGGAGAAATATCTATGAACAACTTTTATTAATAATGACTAAAGATATTTCCATCTATACTAGTTTATGTACCTCCCTACAGTGAGTTCCTGACCAGGGGTCTCATTTATTAAACTGTGCGCAGGATCTTTACTAAAAGTGTACGTGTACCAAAAACCCAAAGTTTGCATGCGCCGAAAAATATTCAGATTTATAAACGCAAAAATCCAACCAATTTCCCCTTTATAAATCACACTCTCCCTGGAAGTTTGCGCAGATGAATGGAGAGGGACCCAACTGAAGTCACGGTACGTCGCCATATATCCAATCCACACCAGAAGTCCCAAGCGGAAGTTTCTTTTTCATGTAACTTACTAAAATCTAACCCTACCCCTGACCCTTCTCCCAACCCTAACCACCTGACTGCACTATACTTATCTGTTTGCAAGCTGCAGATAGTTACTCTTGGCAATATTTAACTAACTTCCGCGTGAGACTTCCTGTATGGATTGGATGTATGGCGGCGCCCTTGTCGGTCATTGTAACTGCAGTTAGGTAGTGGGGTGAATTTGGCTCATATGTCGCCCCCTACACGCCCACATTCTACCATGAAGGGTCAATGCAAAGCGCCTCATGGATATTTTTGCATAATAATAAACCAGCTGATCTGAGGCATTTAAACTTGATCGTGGCGACTGAGAAGACGAGAAAACGCAGTTTCATGGAGAATGAAGTGGAGGAGCTTGTTGGTGAGGTGGAGGCTCAAAAGAACGTTATATTTGGACTTCACAGTGGAATCACAGTTAAACAGAAGTGACAGCACGTTGCTGCAGCTGAATTTACACAACGGCTGCTGCACACCGGACCACGTTGTGGTCAACAACTGTGCACTGGGTTTAAAGGTGCCATGACATCAAATTTCACTTTTCTGGGGTTTTCGGTGTATAATATGATCTATTGTGCACTGATGAGGCCATGTGAATGTCCAGAGTGAGAATCAAAGTTCCTGTTTATGGTCTGTCAGCTTTGTCTCTCTGCTCAGAAACAGTTGAATCAGACAGCAGGCTATCATTCTACGTAGTTCTATCATTCTACGTAATTTAATTGCTCCAATAAGAGCACACTATCAACTAAACAGCGCCCCCCCCCCCCCCCCCTCTCTCTCTCTCCTAATGGTTTATGCACCGTCCGCTCCCCCCTCCCCCTCCCTGTTTGACTCAGCTGCATGTATGGAGCTAGTAGTAACTTCTGTGCAGTCAGGTCTGGATTTTCAAACAAATGGATTTAAAAGAAAACTTCTGCAGCAACACTGAGGGAGGGGGCCACAACCTTGTCATTACCTGTAAGTTTATTTATTTTTCTAAATGCTGTCTTGTCTGATAAACGTAGCTCACGCTGTCTGAAGTGCCCATGTTGCTAGCAGTTAGCCTTTAGCTAACTCCGATCGCAGCTTGACCTAGATTCTCCAAATAAGGTCATAGCGAAATAAGGTGTAGCCAATCAAAATGAAGTCAACGTGGTCTCCGGGTAAAGCTCCATATCATCACCGGACCCAACTGTATTACTGAGGAAGTGAGGTCTGGCGTTTCAAAACAATACTCCGCTGTAAAAAATGCCGTTTTTTTCTTTGGAGTATTTACATATTAATGCCAACAACATAAACTAGTTTTTAACTGTTATGTCATCACTCCTTTAAATGGATTCGGCGGGTCGGTCGAGTCCAGTTCAACACGTAGATCCAGGAGTTCCCAAACTTTTTGAGCTATGACCCCCAGATACCAGACGTTGTTCCTGACCCCCGCAACGGCTGAGCTCTTTGTTGTGCGATATATCAGATCATCTTGCAGCATCTACATGTGAGGCTGGAAAACTGTCAGAATCTTCATGAATTAGGGGGATAACGGAGGGGTTTGGTGGATTATGAACGAAATTAAATTTTAAATGAAATTAAATATACTTTATTAATCCCTGGAGGGAAATTTAACGTTTGTAATACTCTCTCTCTCTCTCTCTCTTTTTTTTAAAGGGACATTGTGTAATCGGGAGCAGCTCCCTCGTACTTTTCATGCTGCATTCGCGTGAAACCGGGCAGACCGACGACATCCGCTGCATGTAAAGTTATCACCAGCCTCTATGTGAAGACGTGGTCCGTCAGTTACAGTGACATCAGTCCACATCTGTTCGGTTGTCATGGCGATGTCGTATTGTTTTCCCTGACCCATGTTTTACCGTCTTTCGCTCGGCTTCATTGATTAAAATGACATCTGGTTTGTTACCAACGGCCGTCTGCCCGACTGCACGTGAACGCAGCATCAGTGAGACGCTAGTTTCTCCCCTCTGCAGCGCGGTGACTTTTCAAAGGCATTACCTCGAACTGAGCTGAAAACTCCGGTGTGTCCGGTGAGTTTCTGTGTTTTCCGACTGTCACGCTTCTCCCGAACACAAAAACATGGCGATACGACATGGCAGCCTCCACCGAGCCGCCCCGCTCGATGTATAAATGAATGATACGAACGGCAAATTTAGAACTTAGAGGAGCACTTCAGTTTGTTGATGGGAGTGATTAGTGATTAATGACAAAACACTTTTGAACCAAATAATCAGTTTTTGTGAATAAAACACAGGAGAACTTACACAATATCCCTTTAACAATACAACATCTATCTATCATAGCAATAATATAAAAAGTAAAAGTGCAACAATAATCATACATATGTACACAACTGTAAGAAAACATGATTAACTAAAATAATAATGAAAACAAAAAAAAAAAAAACAACTTAGCTGACCAAGATATGAGAAGGGGTTTTGCAAAATATTGCTAAATTGCAATTTTTATGATGAGTTAGGCTCTAATTTATTTCTTAAAAAAATGAATGCGTTTATATTCCTACAGATTAATCTCCCTGCATTGGCAGATTTATTTTGACAACCCTAAAAATTCTAAATGTATTTAGTTTACAGCGATTACAATCGTCGGGCGACCCTCTGAAATGATCTAAGAATCCCCAGTTCGGGAAGGTTGTTCAGGGGAATCTATCGGCATCAGTCAGTAATCATGGCCCAGGGAATATTGGTGGTTTCTAAAAACTCTCTCCATCTTTATCATCTTCTTTCCATGATCTTCCAGCAGTGCAGCGCGTCCATTGTAAAGCAATATGCACGAGTGTCACCGTTTACTCAGTAATTACAATCAGCCTCCACACTTTGTTAACCTACAATAAGTGTCATCGCTATTATTGAAGATGTACTGTAGCTCTCTTAAATGAGGCTTATGGATTGTACAGTTCAATCCAGGAACAGACGGGCGTTTACGGAGGTCTCCAGTCTGATATGATGGTAAAATGCTTGAACGTGACTGAAGTTCATCATCTCACCAGCGGTGCCGCCAGTTTTCCCGTCTCCAAAATGTTTGTGCGCAAGGTTCAGAGTTTGCGTACAGGTGCGCACATTTTCCCGTCAGATTTGTTTTTATAAATCAGAAACTTTGTGCTGAAAATCATTTAGCCTACGCCACTTTCAGGCCCTGTTTTGTGCCGAAGCAAGCTTTATAAATGAGGCCCCAGCTCATGAACTCACAGCTTAGTCACTCGCTACAATTTCTTAGCAATAAAATAATACATTTACACAGACTTTTTAATCCTGTACCAGGCCTGTTTGCTTCTTTCATCTACGTACTGTATAGGCTATGTAGATGCAGGGGTTTGAACCGATGGATAATCACTTGAAGGGGAAGTTCATCAACTTGGACCTATTTTCTAGCATGAAATACATTCATTTACTCACCCAGACAGTTTTGGTGTAACTTGAATTCCTTCAGGAGATGTTTAGAGCCACTCCAGATCAGCGTATGTCCAATATAATGGAAGTGATGTGGGCAACCTTTTCCAGCCTCTAAATCTGCTGCAAACTTCATTTCACCAATGTTTTGTTACGAAGCATTACCTTGCGTACACACAAAACGCGATTTGCGTGTCAAATTAGCCAGATGCCCAAAGTTGGACGCTGGGTCGCTAAACAGTCAGACTCTTAATTTCCAGCGTCAAGATGCCCCCAATGTCCATCGAGGGAAGTCAAGAGGAGCCCCTCCTTTTTCGATTTCCTTTCACCGGTCTGTTTGCACAAGGGCAGATGCAGGAGAGTTTATGCGATAAACAAAGATAGGGTTCGTACATCGGGGCGTCTCTGCTCCGTGTCTGGTTCACCAGATGATTCCAGGTGTTCTGAGTGTGATGAGTTTCACCGTTTACTCCAGGAGCTGCACGCTGATGAGGGCCACTTTCAGCCGTCTGATCCGGCCCAGTTTAACAACCCACTGTCCCGATGCGGGGCAGCTTTATATTTTTTTTTTTTCCTTTTTTTTTTTTTTCCCTCCTTTTTTTCCCTTTTTCCCTTCTTTCTTTTTCCTCTCCTTTCTTCTTTTTTTTCTTCCCCTTTTTTCTCTCTCTTTTTTTTTTTTTTTTTCCTTTTTCCCTTTTTTCCTCCTCTCCTTCTCCTTTTTTTTTTCTTCTTCTTTCGTTTTCTTCTCTTCCTCTCCCCCCTCCCTCTTTTTTTCTCTTCTTCTCCGTTCCTCTTCCCTCCTTTTCCCCTCTCCTCTCCCCCTCCCCTCTCCTCTCCTCCCCTCTCCCTCCTCTCTCTCCCCCTCCTCTCTTCTTTCCCCCCCCCCTCCCTCCTTCCTTTTCCTTCTCCTCTTCTGTTCTTTCCCTCTCCTCTCCCTCTCCTCCCCCCCCCCTTCTCCTCTCCCTTTTTTCCCCCCCCCTCCCTCCCCCCCTCCCCCCAGCCCATTACATCCCATTGGCACAGCAGGTCATCAAACCGCCGCTCAGACACCAGGACCGGACACAGACACAGTTTATCCTCCTCTGTCTTCAGAGAGAGACAGAGGAGATTCCCCTGGTTCTTCTGGGTGTTTCCTGTCCTGTCATAAAATGTGTGTCTGGGTCATGACATTTAGTCGCTCTGATTGGTTGACGCGGGGCGTCAGACCAAAGTTGAGATTTTCCAATTCCGACGTCTGCTGCCTGTGACGTGCGTCAAATGCTCAAAGTCTCAAAACTCAAGGCGTGAAACGTGTAAAGCGTCTAGACGCAGCATGCCCAATGCACATAATGCCCAACAGGGTTTTTGACACCTCCTTGACGCGCGTTGGCCAATGATTTTGCATGTAAACCTGACGCCCAAATCGCATTTGGTGTGTACGCACCGTCAGACCATCCTGTGAGCTCTGGGTAAGTTTTTTGGTTAGATTTTTTAAAAAATTCTTTTGATTCTTTTGATTCTGATCTATATTTTACGTAACCTGCAGCTTTGTTAGAACTGGGATGATGCTTCACTGAACATTTTACACCCATATGTTCCCTCTCTTTCCCCAACATCCTTTTACTTTCCATACTTTCTGTAATATCATGTCCAAAGAAATTACTTCAGGATGTTTAAGATATTTTCTACGAGCTGATTTTGTCCATTTATCATCTGTTATGTAAGACTATTGCACTTCTTGAACTACAGTGTTCTGGGTATTTAAAAAATAAAGAGAAAAAGTAAATCCATTCCTAGAATTTGCTGCAAGTAATAATGAGACTTCCTCTTTCTGGGACCAGCTGACACCCAAAGTAAGATTATCTTGCATCTCACACTGTCTTGTCTTCACTGCTGAGCCACCGGGACACTGTTTTGGCTTATAAGAAACCAGAAGGGGGGTAAGTTTTACCACATCTAGATGTTCATTTGATTTTAGACAAGTGTTTGTCGAGGTGATTGAATTATTTTCCTAATTAGCAAAAAATAAAATGAAATGCATTCAAATTTACTTGAGTTACTTGATTATTACCTTTAAACACGGGAATTAAAAGTCACAAATAAATGTTTATTTCACTACTTTTTGACATTTCCAGAATCTCTCTTGTAAAGTAAATCAGTAAAGTTATTAGAAGTAAAATTATCATGATTACTAAAAAAGAAAAATCAAGCCTGTGGAATATTTGTCTTACAGTAATGTTTCCATGTTACAGAGAAATTATTTTAAAACATTGTGCCAAAATAAATGTAAAATTTTAGGTTTTCTGATCAGTCAGTGATACAGTGGTGCTCAAGATTATTGCACCCTCCAATTAAAAAGGGGGAAAAAAAATCAGTTGTCAGTTAAGTAAGATGAAATTGACAAAAGTAATAATTAATAAAAATTCTATGAAAATCATAACACTGAATTTGAATTGTGTTTCAAAAATTATTAAAAACAAACACAAAAAATAAAAACAAGTCAACAAGCATGATGGGGCTCTGAAGCTAACATTTTAGTGAGCAACATTCTGAGGCAATCACTGCAATCAGGTGATTTCTCTAATGTTCAAAAAGACTTTTACAACTGTTAACAGGTACTGTACAGTAAAGGCTACTAGAGCCCCCCCCCCCCAAAAAAAAAATCTTTGAAAACAAAAACACTTGTGTTCAAAGGGCCTCTGTGAGCCACTTTTATGCTCCACCATTATCAAACTGATAACTTGCAACAGCTACATACTTGGACTTACAGTATGTAATAGTTGGATGACAGGAAAGGGGGTCAGAGTGGGAAAGACATGCAGCAAGGGGCTTCAGGCCAGGAATCAAACTTGAGCCGGCTGAGCTGAGGACCAGAAGCCTCTGAACACGGGGCGGCTGCTCAGTCAGTAGAGCTAAACGCTCAACCGTATCATGTAATTTACATCTGCTAGAAAATCCAAACAAGCAAAATTTTTTGATCCAAAATATCATATTCAGAGATTGACATTAATGTTTTTTTTGTTTACCAAATACAAGAATTTTTTTGATTAATGATTTCTATCGGGATGGGACACAATTTCAAAAACTTGATCATCAAATTTCATTTTCAAAATCAAACTATTGTTTTTAGTGCTTCATAATGTAGGATATATAAGGTTTTTTGCAGTTTGGGTGTGTCGTTTTGTAAATTGTGTCAGGTATTTTGATAAAACCACACAGTTGCAAAATTGTGTTTCAGCAATTGGAAAAAAAAACTGTAATTGCATTTTAATTCAAGGTTAAGTAGAAAAAGCAATAGAAAGTATCACTGTCCAACATTGAACAGACCTGTTTTTGCTTCCTGTGTGTTTGTTAAATTAATTGTGCTATACAAGTCATTTTAGTGTGCTAGCAACTGGAACAAACTGGAACAAAAGTGGTTAGGTTTGTGGTATTTATGGTTTTGCAGTCATAGACAGGGTCATAAAAACAAATGCTTATATCTCAAACAAATTGTCCAGTCAAACCTTCAGTTATTACCTAACTAAATGATCTATGCTGAGAGAAAGTAAATATGTTTATTTATGATATTCTTGTCAAATGTTCCTTCAATTACTGCTGAAGAGCACAACCACAGCTAATAGCAAGAGAAGAAAGAAGAGCAGTGAGATGCAGTGAACGTGATGTGGTTTTGAAAAACATTCTGAACATGATTCTGAAAGAAAAACTAAACTCCCGGCGAAGCTGAAGCAGGGAGACTTTTACATGAAACTCAGAGTGGTATATATGTCTTGCTGGTAATGATGTCCATCAGAGAAGAGGGTCTAGGGACGAAACTGCAATGTCATTTTAATTACGAAAAAACAAAAACTAAAAGTTGAAAAAGTATTTGGTAACACTTTACAATAAGGTTCCCTTAATTAACGTTAGTTAGTGCATTATTATGCATTAATTAGCTGCTCAATGATACATTAACAACTTTTATTAACTATTACTTTTCATTTGTTAGCATATTGGTTAATGCATTAATTAGCAGTTAATTAATGCTTAATACTGCACTAGCTAATGTTAATTAAGGGACCCTTATTGTAAAGTGTTAGCAACATTTTCATTAACTGAAATAAAAATAAAAATTTGATTTTTTTAAAAGAAAACTAACTGAAACTGTCTTGCGTTTGTCCTACTAAAACTGCAGCAAAAACATCATTAGTTGTAGTCTGTGAATTTATTTAATACATCACCCTATTTCTAATCTATTTACCTCACTCTTCTGATTTTACCCTGAGTGACTTTCTGATGATTTTGAATGTCACACCAGACAAATAACAATAATTTATGAGCCCTCAAAACTAAAACGAACACTGAAACTGATAAAACTGAACTAAAACTAAGCATTTTCCAAAAAGTAAAAACTAATAAAAACTTGCAAATCTGTTAAAAAAAACTAACTAAAACTAACTGAAATGAAAAACAAAAAGTTAATTTAGCTAATTAAATATCCCAAACTATTATAATCTTGGACCCCAGATCCTGAAGGAATGACGTTGTGTTCAGTTTGTCCATTTTAAGAGATGATTTAGTCATCTTTTTGCAGTCTGTTAAAGATCCACATCAGTTCTTCATAATTGCAAAGAAATAACCTTCTGATTTAGTTAATTTTGCATTTAAAAGCCTTAATAGATCCCTCTCAATTCTGAAAAAAAAAGGTGCAGATTCACAAAAATGACTGTCATCCAAATTAATTAACATATTATTTTCACCTCTCCATTACATCATAGCCCTTGCACTTCACATTTTCATTATTCATAGATACAGTATGTAAAACTGCATCATTTGACTGCATTGAAAAATGTCCTGCTGGTTTCAGCTTGTGTTTATTGATCTTCATCTGCAGTCTTGTGTAAAATCTGATAATGTTTAAAGGTGCCATGACATCAAATTTCCCTTTTCTGGGGTTTTGGGTGTATAATATGATCTATTGTGCACTGATGAGGCCATGTGAATGTCCAGAGTGAGAATCAAAGTTCCTGTTTATGGTCTGTCAGCTTTGTCTCTCTGCTCAGAAACTGTTGAATCAGACAGCAGGCTATCATTCTACGTAGTTCTATCATTCTACGTAATTTAATTGCTCCAATAAGAGCACACTATCAAGTAAACAGCGCCCCCCCCCCCCCCCCCCCCCTCCTCTCTCTCCTAAGGGTTTATGCACCGTCCGCTCCCCCCTCCCCTCCCTGTCTGATTCAGCTTCGTGTATGGAGCTAGTAGTAACTTCTGTGCAGTCAGGTCTGGATTTTCAAACAAATGGATTTAAAAGAAAACTTCTGCAGCAACACTGAGGGAGGGGGCCACAACCTTGTCATTACCTGTAAGTTTATTTATTTTCTAAATGCTGTCTTGTCTGATAAACGTAGCTCACTATCTGAACTGCCCATGTTGCTAGCAGATAACCTTTAGCAAACTCCGACCGCAGCTTGACCTAGATTCTCCAGATAAGGTCATAGCGAAATAAGGTGTAGCCAATCAAAATGAAGTCAACGTGGTCTCCGGGTAAAGCTGCATATCATCACCGGACCCAACTGTATTACTGAGGAAGTGAGGTCTGGCGTTTCAAAACAATACTCCGCTGTAAAAAAATGCCGTTTTTTTCTTTGGAGTATTTACATATAAAGTAATGCCAACAACATAAACTAGTTTTTAACTTTTATGTCATCACTCCTTTAAGGTGATGTTTCAGAAGCTTTGAGCAGTATGGGTGTAATATGTTTTACATCTGAGTTTTTTCCCCCTCTTTCAGCTCAGTGATAACCTGACAATGACATCCCCGAAGGTGCAGGGCCTCCTGGTCCTCGCTGCTCTGCTCCTCGTCTCCATGGCTCCCACAGAAACTGCAGTAGTGAAGTCAATAGCAGAATGTTCAACATTCTTTCTGCGGGAAAATCCACCACATATCCCAGGAATCTTGGAGGGTGGGAGAATCCTGGACCAGAACCGATACAAACCCATCTGCCAGACTTATAAGAACGCCAGAACATTTGTGACCCTTTATGACACAAAGAACAAGATTCCAGTGTTTTCTGCTGCGAGATACAAGGGGTCCACCCCTGGGAGACCTGCCCGTGCTCCTTGGCGCATTGAACCAGAGGTGGTTTCAAACCTTATGTTTGTAGTTGTTGTCATCAGTTTGCTAAAACATTTCTTATTGATTATGAAATACATCTTAAAATAAAATTCACTTATTAGCTGCAAACAGTTAACTTATGTACCAGTTAGTTCTGCAGTTTGTTGCCTCAACTTGTGCAATTACAGTTTTTTTTCCGATTACCAAAACCTTTCTTAAAACTGTACTTTTTTTTTCAAAACTGCACACACAAAACTCCAAACATCACACACAAATTGCTAAACCCTGGCATCTCTTTGCAAAACAACTCTATGCCATCAAATCTCTTCGCATGTTCACAAAATGGAACTCGTGTTTTTTATTTAGTAAACAGCCGTATTTTCACATGACACTGTCACGGCCCTGGACCGTGTGTTTTGTTATATTATTTTGGGTGGGTCCTGTTGCCTGTGCAACTGTTACTGGCCTGTTTTTTGAGAAGCTCCCACCTGCGGCTTACGGGATGAGGCAGAGGCGGATAATGGGC
The DNA here is from genome assembly GCA_023101725.1 of Atherinomorus stipes. Lineage (NCBI taxonomy): Eukaryota > Metazoa > Chordata > Actinopteri > Atheriniformes > Atherinidae > Atherinomorus > Atherinomorus stipes. The sequence goes on along the minus strand of JALJCO010002070.1, from coordinate 30,849 downwards.
GGGGTTGGACATCCGACTCCGCCCATATAACCGTTTACAGTGGTTTATTCTAACCCTTCCCCCATCCCTAAGCCCTAACCCTAACCTGACTAACTGGTCACGCCCATTGGATGTCAAGCGCAACCGCATTTGTGTTTTTTTTTCTTTTCAGGACTGCTTCCACGCCCACTCCTTTGGCCTGTTTGCAGCTCCGCCTGCACTAATCAGCGGGGTTAAAGGAATAGTACATCCACAGAATGATGTAACTTTATTTTCCACTTACCCTCATGGCAAGCAAAGCCCCGTTTCCACCCGCGGGTCTGGGTCGGGCCAGGCCGGATCGGGTGGGTTTTGGTAGGGATGTGTTGATTTCACGCTGCGTCCCCACAGCAACCTGTACCCTTATTCTGGAGGCGCTGGACAGCACTGCTACGTGATCGCGTGACATCATCGCTGTGCAACGCCGTTTAACCAAAACACCGCGCCACACATGACAGAAACAAAAAAGGAGTCACCCCAGCTTTGTTTTTACGCTGGGTCATGCGGGAAGTGAGATTTTTCAACAAATCAATGTATTGCTTTGCGTTAGCTCCACCTCTTTGGTCCGGATCGGTTAGATCAGTACCCCTACCGAAGGGTGCCAAAAAAGTAGGCGGGTCCGGTCGGATATAAGGGTACCCGTCCCAGTTTTTATCTGTGGAGACGCAAAAAAATGTGGACCGATCTGGCCCGACCCGACCCAGACCCGCTGGTGGAAACGGGGCTCAAGACTCTGGGGCACTTTTTAAATATCTCAAATGCAGCCGGAGATCAGGACGACTTCTCGTTTTCCCCCAACTTTCATATAATGGAGTTTGCTGGGACCCAAGCTAAAAAGGTACATAAAAGTCCACAAAAACTTGTCAGTATTCCTCCATACTGCTCGTTTAATGTAATCCAAGTGTCCTGAGTGGGTAGCATCCATAATTTACTCGAAATTACATAATTTACTTTATTTTTAGAGCATAAACAGTCCTACATCTTACTTCCGCAAAGCACGCATAAGCACATTCACAAAACTACAGAAGCCTCGGCGGTCAGAGCCTACTCTACCAATAATGCAAGCATAGAAGAAGAAATTTGCTGTTTACATGGTACTAAGAGCGTCAGAGCTGCAGACAAACCGGGACAAACACAAGAGGGTCCAAGAGGGGTTGGATATTGATTTAAAACAAAGAAAGAAAGAGAGAACGCGCGATCTCGTCTGCCGTGGCTTCCGTAGTTTCGTGAACGCGCATCGGTGTACTTGGAGATGCGGTGTAGTACTGTTTAGACTCTAAAAATATACTAAATGACGCAGTTTCGAGTAAATTCTGGACGCTACCCACTCAGGACACTTGGATTACATTGGACAAGCAGTATGGAGGAATATTGACAAGTTTTTGTGGACTTTTATGGACCTTTTTAGCTTGGGTCCCAGCAAACTCAATTATATGAAAGTTGGGGGGAAACAAGAAGCCTTCCTGATCTCCGGCTGCATTTGAGATATTAAAAAAGTGCTCCAGAGTCTTGCTCACCATGAGGGTAAGTGGAAAATAAAGTTACATCATTCTGTGGATGTACTATTCCTTTTAAAGCCGGCGTGTGCGGCCACCACAGGCGCGCTCGGCTCTCTCTCAGCCCTCTGATCCCGGCATCAGCTGCCTCTGCCTGCATGGATCCTGGTTCGCATCTTCACATCTTCATCACTCATCCACATCACACCCACATTCTTAAAGGTACTAGAGGCAGGAATTTAAAAAACAAACAAACATGCATGTCCATTTTTTTTTTTATACTAATTGGTGACGAAGCGCTAAATACCTAAAAAAACGTCTCCACCCATGTTTCTCTCCGTTGCCTTGAACAAGCTGTGTGCTGCAAAATGCGCTGCAATTCGGTGTCCGAATTTTCCGCGCTGCCCTGCGGACGTGATGTTAAATGATGCTACATCTGCAGTTTTGACACAGGAAGAAGCCGGTAGCGGTAAATTCAAACACTGCAAGCGATAGTTATGGATTCTTCTACTGTCAGCAAACGATCCAGATCAACTGAAAGACACTAAAAAGTGTAATTACAAAGAAGAGAGAGAAAACAATATTCTTTCTTTATTTTGTTTCTCCTTCCGTCGCTGCTTGGCTTGTGGCTGCAGTTACCTGAACACTACCAAGCATGTACAGAACACTGAAGAGCAAAACTGAAAACACAGTTATAGAAATGAAACACACTGAATCAATGACAATGCCCACTTCTCTCATAGACAAACATAAAACATCACACAAATTTTCAGACAAAACATTTTATTTAAAAAGCCCCCCCCCCCCCCCCCTTCAAGCATAACCATCATGGATTATGGCAGTTTTCTAAAGGTAGTGGTTGCTATGGTTGAAGGATTGCTGTTAACAGGTGCAGGCCAGTGCATTGCCTTTTATTTCCTGTTCAACTGTTGGGTCATTGGACCTGACAGAGGAAATCATTGAGATAAAATTCCCTACCCTCCTTCTCTGACCGTTGTCTCTATTCTCCATTGCTCATCAAACAAAACAGAAGGTCAAGCTTCCTTTTATGCTGCAGTCTTTGATTGTAAATTGCTGGTCAGACCCGAATGTTTAGAGATTTGAATATTAATGTGTTGAGAACTGATGATTTGAGATTTTGCGTGAGAAGTGTTCACAAACCTGAAAAACTGTGTGTTGTGTTTTGACAACAGGGTGATGTGAAACTGACATCAGAGTGTAACGAAGAAAAGTCAGAGTTCCAATAAGATAAGAAAATTTAAAGAAGTAACAAACGGAGTGAAGCAAATGGGAACAGAAGTAGAGGTTGTGAAAATTGTGCTTGATTTTTGCTTTTTGTGTTTTAGCAATCTACAAAAACTGTAACAGCTACTGTAAGTTCTTAACAAGCATTTTGTTTTGCATAAAATCTGTGCAGAACGAGGAAATGTTGAAGAATTTTTGTGACTGTTGCTGTAGCTAAAATTTAACAAGTGGAGAACTTTAAGAAGACAAAGACAACTTTAATCTTTATTGCAATACAGAATTAACATGATAAATGTTTGTAGCTTTGAGGTGTCTATAATCTCTGACAAATTCATCTATTTCACTGTAAAACTGATATTATTACTAATTCATTCCTTTATCTGTTACAGCTTGAGAACAATGTCAACATGAAACGATTTGAGAAGAGCTGCAGCTCCGAAAACCAGGCTGAGAACAGAGATTACAACAGAAGTGGATTTGATAGAGGACATTTATTACCAAGCTCTTACGGATATAATGATGCAGAAAAAAAATCTACTTTCTCTCTGACCAACATTGTTCCACAAGAACACACATTCAACACAGGAAGCTGGAATTGGATGGAGAGCTGTGTCAAATGTGTTCTGGATGAATACTGCATCGACAACAATGAGAAGAAAGAAGCTTTTGTAGTAATTGGAGCAAAGCCGAGTAATGAAAGGTTCATCATCAACACCAAGAACAACAACAAGAAGATTAATATTCCCTCCATGCTCTGGTCAGCTTTCTGCTGCTACAGCAGTAGTCAGAGTAGATGGCTTGCAAGTGCTCACTGGGGTGAGAATATTCCAGAGGTCAATGAGAAAAAGTATCTGCAGACTAAGACCTTGGCAGAGCTTTATAGTGAACTGGGTCATCAGTTTGATGCGTTTCCTGGAACAGATGTGTGTCCTCTCACTACAACTGTCTCTGAGTTTTACCCACAACTCAATACAAGTTGTAAATGTCCCAAACTAAGTATTACTGCTCCCCCCACAACTCCCTCTACACCACTCACTACCACATCTAACCCTTCTACACCACTCACTACCACATCTAACCCATCTACACCACTCACTACCACATCTAACCCATCTACACCACTCACTACCACATCTACCCCTTCTACACCACTCACTACCACATCTAACCCTTCTACACCACTCACTACCACATCTAACCCTTCTACACCACTCACTACCACATCTAACCCGTCTACATTACTCACCTCCACATCTGCTGATCCCAGAACCACATCATCTAGATCTCAACCCAGGGGCGCCGTATGGGGGGAAAGTTAGGAAGATTCCAAGGGCCCATGACTGTGGGGGGCCCCAAAAGATGTGGAAATCATCAAACCTTCATTTTAAATAATATGTTTAAAAACATTTCAAATAGAACAAGAATATACAGTAGTAGAATACATTGCCTTCGTGTTCTCACTGGTTTTTCAGCAGTAAACGGCAAAACAAAGCATGAATATATTGACCAATCCACCCCCGTGAAAGTGCAAGAAATGGTTTGGTCCTCAGGAACTGCCTCAGCGCATCCGCTCCTTGCCTGTCAATACCGCGGTTTGCTGGTATCGGGCCTTTATTGCTGCATGCGCTTCATTTGACAGAGTGACAGCGAATAAAACGACTGACTAAGAAAATGTGTAAATAAGCAGCAGTGTGACAAAAAGTCCAACCGCAGACGAAGAACACAGCGCCCCAAGAAATGATAGTACGATTTTCAATTGAGAAGAGAAAGAAAAGAGAAAGAAAAAGAGAAAGAGAAGAGACGAACGAAGCGTGAGCCAGTTTTTAAAGAAAGGTTTATTCCCTGAGTTGTTCAAATGAACTTGTTGAGTGAAATAACCTAATTATCTGCAGACTATTACAACTTAGTTAATCCTCCTTAAGGTAGAAGTGGGATCACATAATTGATGATGCCGGTAGTGCTGTGTCTTAAACGGAAAGTGATTTTCCCTCTTTTTCTTTCTAAGAAAAATTAAAGCAGGACTCTCCAGCATTTGTAATGAGCTTGTTGTGTGTCTGTAACTAACACAGAAGCAAATAAGCCAGAAAACTCACAGAGCTGAGACTTTTCATTTACATAACCAGACCAGGCAAAGCATAGTTCTCACAACATCACTTGAGTGCTATTAATTGTTTAGCAAGATACTTATATTAAATAACTGTCCTTGTCCCTCCGTAATCATATGTAAACAGATGATACACCAGCAGCAGCCCCATCTCTTCAAACCCCACCCCCCTTTCCATTCCCAGTGAAGAAGGTAAGCAACATTGGGACAAGTTAGCATCATTACAGAGTCTGCTGTGGGAATTTGTCTCATTTTACCATTCCAAAAATAAGAATGAAGCATTTTTAAAATAAAAATTGAAACACTTAAAAAACAAACAAAAAACATAATGATCTCTATAAAATAAAAATGTCCTGTAGTTGTAGTTGTTTGTAAAGGATAGTGGACAGTTAAAGCAACCTTTACCGATCTTGCATTTCAGAAAGCACAGCAAGATTATTTGAATATAAACAGTCCCGCCTCACTCCTAAGACACACCCCTTCATTCCCTCCACCTCCCAATGCAGAATCAAAGGTCTGACAGGCAGGTCCGTTGGACAATCCTAGAGGTGCACCCCACTTCAAGGATTGGTTGGAGTTTTCATTGAATATTTAGAGATTGGAATAATATTTAATTTTGATTAATGGTGGGTCTGTCTTGTATTTTAGGGTTCCATTACCTCATTCATAGCATTTTACCCTGTTAGAAAAATAGTGTAAGAATGCAACATCGGTAAGGGTTGCTTTAAATGAAAACACTGAGTAGCCACCAGCAGCCTGGATTAAAATCAAAGTCACTATTTAAATAGTTCAGTTAGATTTTTACATTCAGATTGAATTACAGCCATCAAAAGACATCTATAAATCTTTATCTTTCTCAAGACAGTTAATTTATTTGAGCTGCACCATAAATACCTGTTTGCAGTCTAGCTGTGAGGTTACACTGAGCTGCTGATAATTGATGTTATTAGATGATATAATTTGTTGGTACATTATATAAATGTAACAACTGTTACATTCTTGGCTTACATTTCTCAGGGCTCTCTCAGGTTTGGCCAGAAAGTATAGAAATGGAGGAACAACAAAAAATTAGGGCTGTCAAAAAATTAATCCTATCGTCAAACAAGACTTTTTTTTTTTTATTAATTAGTACTGCTACATGTAGACAACACATTAACTTTTGTTTTATAACTTAAAGGATAAAACCAAGCCAGAAATCTGGGAGCAGTCCAGGACTACGACCTGAATTTCAGCTTCACATTAATACAGTTGTGAAGTCAGCCTGTGAGGATCAGCAGCATTCTGGACTAAACTGCCGCCATCTGAAGGACTTTAGGGAGACATGTAAGGACAGGGTTTCAGTAGTTTAGTCTACTAAAGACAAATGCAGAATTCCTGCTGAGACACCTTTAATCCTAAATGTGTTCTAGAAGTGATAAACGCGATTAATCAGGATGAATTTTTTGGCAGCCATACAAAAAATACTTTGAAACTGTAAATAATACTCTTTTTATAACATTTTTAAGTCTTGCATCAATTTTTTGAGGGAGGAGGGCCCAACATGAATGTCTTTCATGGGGCCCAAAATTCCTGGCGGCGCCCCAACCAACCACAACTACTAACCCTCCAACTACCATGAAACTTTCTCAGCTGCTGCAGCAGCTCCAGCTTTGGTTCCAGCAGCTGAAAGAATCGTTTCTCCCGAACATTTTTCAGTGAGTCAGAGACTGACTTACCAACTTTTAGCAGCAGTACTGTTGCCCTGAGCTTACATCCAGACTAGACTCTGTTTCCTTTTCAAAAGTAACCAGTCCTCCATCGTCTGCCTCCCACCTCAGCTGCTTCTCACCAATAGAAAATGCACATCTGATGTCACCAGGGTTTTGTTCTCCATGCTCTCTCCTCATGGATGGTTTTATACTCAGGGTAATGACTGACTTGATCATCCAAAATGCATAATAGGAGTTTTTTTTACATACTGTTCATACATCATTTCTTTTTCCTTATTATTGATTGAGTTTGTATTAGTACTGTATATGGTAGAAATCATGTTATGCTGATGATATTCAACTCTACATATCCACAAAATCCGTCGACCCCCAGACACAGACGACTCTTTCAAACTGTCTCACTGATATTAGTCTCTGGATGCAACACAACTTTCTCAAACTCAACTCCAGCAAATCTGATGTTCTTATTATTGGTCCTGATTCCCTCACTTCCTCAGTCAAAGATTTCCACCTCACAATAGGCAACTCCGTTCTGTCACCTTCCCCCCACTGCCGTAACCTTGGTATTATTTTTGACTCCAAACTCACCTTCACCCAACACGTTAAACATGTCACAAAAACAGCTTTCCACCATCTCAAAAACATTGCTCGCCTCCGCCCCTCGCTTTCTTTCGCAGCAGCTGAAACCCTGATCCACGCCTTCATAACCTCCCGCATCGACTACTGCAACAGTATTCTTTATGGCACTTCCTCCAATCTCCTCAGTCGACTTCAGTATATTCAAAACTCCGCCGCTCGTCTTCTCACCCACACACGTTCTCGTGAACACATCACCCCTGTCCTCCAAAATCTTCACTGGCTCCCTGTCAAATTCCGCATTAAATTCAAAATCCTTCTTCTCACCCACAAAGCTCTCCATAACCAAGCCCCCACCTACATAAAAGACATGCTTCACCCCTACACCCCCTTCTGCTCCCTCCGCTCATCAAATGCAAACCTCTTAATCGTCCCCAGGACCAAGCGCCGAACCTTGGGTGACAGGGCCTTCTCAGTCGCCGCCCCCACCCTCTGGAACTCCCTCCCACAGTTCATCCGAGACTCCAACGACCCAGCCACCTTTAAGTCACACCTAAAGACCTTCTTGTTTCAATCTGCCTTTAGCACACCCACTCAAACCTCCTGACTACTGAATCAAACTTTTATCTGTTTTTAAATTAATTTCACGTTCCTGTGCTTTTTTGTGATTTTATCTTGTTTTACTGTTTTTACCTGACTTGTACAGCTGCTTTGAGATCTTTTAAAAGCGCTTTATAAATAAAATGTATTATTATTATTATTAAATCAGGCTTGTCTTTGTAGATGTAACTCACTGTTAGTAATCTTTTTTTTAATGAAGGTTGTTCTTTTTATTCTTTTAAGTGATCAAGATTATGAAAAATTTTCTTTTTAATGATCATATTAATTTGTTTTAATCTCAGTTCTGTTTTAAATATAGCTGCATACATGTTACTTTACAGCAGTTAAACCAAGCTGCTTTATTTAGTGACTGTTTTTATCTTACAGTCTGGCATGTGTGAGGTTTTCCTCAGGTTTTAGGAGTGATACCATCAGAGATATAAATTGAACTTTTTTTCCCCCCAGATGTGAGATATTTGGTATAATTACCTGGTTTTAAACTGTCATTTAATCTTCTCATGACATAGTAAATAATCTGATAAATCAAAGCTTAAACTGCATGTTTTGTATCATTATTTTTTGCTTTTAAGCACATTAACTGTGAGACAAATATAAAAAGAATAAAAATGATACAATATTGTGATTTCCAGGTTTTTTAATGCTTCTTTGCTTCTTTACACACAGTCATTTTGCAAACCTCCACACACATTTTCAACAGATAAGATAAAGTTTAGGACGTTATTTCCTTTCCATTACAAAGCCCTGGCTTGCTGGTGACGCCACTAATGAAAAAATTGGATAACCACATCCACCAGGTGTGGAGACACATTTGCAGTTTTTCTGTTTTTTTTTTTTGCAGTTGCTATCTCTCTAAAAGATAGATTCTTTATTCATCCTCAAAGGGGAAATTCAGGTGCCCTGTCGCACATAGTAGCTTGCATTTCACAATTAATGTAATTAAGACAGAGAGAGCAAAATGTCTTCTCCAATTTCCAAACTCGAAACACATTTTCCGCTTAACGCACACTTTGTAATTCAAAATGGGACTTTTTAAATGCACTGAACACAGTTCTCTGCACAAGACACAAAGATCTGACATAAATTCACATGCAAAACACTGCCATTACAAGTTTTTTCGATTACTAAAACACAAAAAGCAAAAAATAGGCACAATTTTCACATTTACTTCTACCCCAATCGCTTACTATTCAAATTTTCTTATCTTATTCGAACTCTGACTTTTCTTCGTTACACTCTGATGTCAATTTCACATCACCCTGTTGTCAAAACACAACACACAGTTTTTCAGGTTTGTGAACACTTCTCATATAAAATCTCAAATCATCAGTCCACAACACACAAATATTCAAATCTCTAAACTTTTGGGTCTGGCGAGCAATTTGCAAAGACTGCAGCATAAAAGGAAGCTTGACATTCTGTTTTGTTTGATGAGCAATGGAGAACAGAGATAGCGGTCAGAGAAGGAGGGTAGGGAATTTTATCTCAGTGATTTCCTCTGTCAGGTCCAATGACCCAACAGTTGAACAGGAAATAAGAGGCAATGCACTGGCCTGTGCACGTTATCAGCAATCCTTCAACCATATCAGCCAAGAAAACTGCCATTATCCATGATTCTTATGCTTGAATTTAAACTTTTTTAATAAAATCTTTTGTCTGAAAATTTGTGTGATGTTTTATGTTTGTCTATGAGAGAAGTGGGCATTGTCATTGATTCAGTGTGTTCCATTTCTATAACTGTGTTTTCAGCTTGGTAGTGTTCAGCCAAAGCTTAGTTGTGTTTATTCAATGAATGGTAAGTGCAGTTTTGAAAAAAGCATACAGTTTTGAAAAATGTGTTTTAGCAATAAAAAAAAAAAAACTAAAATTGATGCCACATGAGCTGGCCAACATACTGTATGTACCATCTGACTAAACCCTTCAATGATGAATTGTTACTACTTCAATCAGGAAATAAGCTCTATGGATCACCGCGAGCATCCGGGAATTTTCGCCAAATTCGTCACATCCGGTTAGGTAACAGGTGAAAACATCGCTTCGCTGCATAGGGGAGCCATTGAATTACCTGCTTCATTACTCGTCAATCTTCGTTTATTCTACTTTGGAAATACTGAGAAGTCCCGCTGTGTATGGCTGCCATAAACATATCTATCACACGGACAAGAGAATATGTTTGTTCCAGTTCCCAAAACAACAGAAAAAGTCCCGAACAACATGCTAAGTGGCTAGCTGCTAGCAAGCCCATAAATGCTGACAGTTCACGCTGGAAACCATGGAAACATCTAACAATATGTTCCGATCACTTTGTGACTGATAAAAAAGCATATATTGTGGTCTCACTTTTTAAACCCTGTAGTTGTTTTTGCACAGATGATAGAAAACACCATTAAATCAGTGGATGTACAGAATCACAGCGCCGCCCGCTGTTCCCGTCTCCTCAGGACTGTTAACGATCACGTTCATCCAGATTACTGCCATCAATGTTCCCACATAAGAATAAAAGCATAAAAAGCGGCAGAAAGGCATTTGCAGCATTATAAACATGCACAGTCATAACCAGTTACATACAGATGAGACTGCCGGTAATTTATAGCTTTATCAATGAGAGTAAACTCCTGAGAAGTACATCAAAGAAATACCACCATTTCTTAAAAATCCGGGGAAAATTAATATTCTATAAAAAAATAAATGGCTTGAGCACGGGGCTTACCTGATGAAAGCAAATACATCATGAGATCGGGAAACTGATCATCAGGCTGTTATGTACAGGTAGGTTCGTCTAACCAGGCTGTAGCAGCAGAAGATGGGCATCACTTAGTCCAACAGATACTAGTTTAGCTTTGTATCTTCTTCCAGCGTCGACAGTAAGACTTTCAGTATAACTGGACGTCATTTCAATAACATTTCAAAGACAGACCGGCGGAGAAAAAAAATGAAAAAGGGTGCAAAAGCGGTTTTTGAGGCTCATAGTCCATCAGACGCCGTTCAAATACGAAGCATGTTTTCACCGGGACCAGCTTCGTGGTCACGTGAATTCCGGGTTGTGACGTAGGCTCGCGGTGATCCATAAAAACACCATACTGTAGGTGATCTTTTTTTTATCACTCCATGAAAGATGGAGAGAAAGATGGAAATGGAAAATGGAGAGGAAGATTGAGAGATAAGGGTAGAGGTTAGGGTGCTATTTTTGCACCAAATAGCACACACTTTAGTCAATTCCATGTTTGTGTAAATAAAGACACCTCTTGTAAACGAGTTAACCCATTCTCATTAGTTTGGCACATTTTCCCCACCCTTATGCAAAACAGTTAACGCAGAAGTCATTCAAGCAGTCCGAACTCCATTGCTTTAGCTGTGGTAGCCAAACAGAAACCAATGTTCCCAGCTCTTAGAAACGTCTCTGATCGGTATGAAATCACTGAAGCACTTGTTTGACACTTCTTCACACAACTTTTCAATTTGCAATCTGTCGGCAGGCCCTTAAAGGGTACCATGTTGTGTGTTGTTCTTTGCAAGCATGGATGTCAAAGGCAGATGAGAGTGAGGGTAAGAGGTAGAGGGCTTAGGGGAAGAGGAGTCCAAGGAAGAGGAGTCTGTGTGCAAGGTGGAGGTGAAGCTGGAAGGGCTCAAGTTACAGATGAAATTCGGACAACTGTGATTGCTCATGTGGTAAATCATGGCCTTTCTCATATAGAGGCTGGACAGAGTCCAAACTGTTCTGAACAGAAACTGTTGCATCCATCGACAAAAGGTTTTACAGGAGAACAGGTAATGTTGTTAAGAAAACAAGCAAGCTATCTGAAGGGTTTTGAAAATTGGGTATAGTGTTTTGCACTGATAGCCTAAGTTTTCAAAATCGTGCCAGAGCAGTCCTAAAAAACTGTATTAGGATAAGCGTAGCAAAAGCTAAACAAATATTTTTGTCTTTATCTGGATAAAGACAACAACTACGAGCAGTAGAACTATCAATCAAATAACAAGCAGCTTATCTGACCTGTGAGACTGGGATGTGAGCAACGTGGAGTGGGGGAGTGGGGGGGGGGGGATCGGCTGCTGTGTTCAAGTGTTGCCATTTAAATTTGTTAAACATAAACACAGATCAAATTTCTAATTAGTAGGGTTTTTTTTTTTTTTTAAAAAAAGACGAGCCCGAGCCCGGCTCTTGGGCCGTTGGGGCCCCATGGGCCTGGGGCTTCAGTGCAGGGCTCTTAAACATTGGAAGAAGCGCTTTCAATGACAAATCCAACTTTGGCCGAATGCAGCATCAATGAGGTCACACGCCTCTCTTGTTTTGGGGTGTGAGGTCATATATGGAGTTTATTTTGTTTTTTAATAGAAATCAAGAAAAAAAATAATCTGAAAGAGGAAAACAGTTTTGAATCCAAAATAAAAAAATACTGAGAGAACAAATTTGCACACTGATAGCAAAAACTGATGTGATTTGAGACTAAAGAAAATGTTTTGAAGGAAAATATTTTGTAATAGAATAAATGAAAATAAATTGACATTTGGAAAATTATTTTCAACGGAAAAAAAACTCTCTCTAAAATATATTTTTACTCTCAAATATTGTTTTTTTGCATTCAGAGTGAAAAAATTTTCTCTAAAAGAAAAAAATTCTCTCTCAAAACTTTTTCCCTCTCGCTTTCAAAACCTAAGTCTTTGCTCTCGATTCAGAATTTTTCTCTCGATGTGAAAACTGTGTCATGGGCGGGTCTGTGTTCCTATTGGCCAGTCTAAACACAACTGACAGCCGGGTGGTGATATCCTGGGCAAAGGTGGTGACGCCTTCCTCGTTAATATTCATGAGGAAACTCCCACTGAACCAGACGTACTGATCCAGCAGCACGTTTAGAAGGACTCAGACTAGCGCTTTCTGAACGGTTATTAAATGCTGCTGCTGCTTTGGGAAACATGGATACACATCGCTGCGTCTGTTCCCAAGCAAAGTGAACAAAACCGTAATACATCACCTTTATATTTAAACAAGGAACGAGCAATACATTCAATTCTTATTTGTCTGAAGTTTGATTAAATCACATTTTCTCTAAGGGCACATTTTCAAATGGGATTCAGTATTTACTTATTCAAATATGTCCAATCAAAAAGCCAGCCATTTTATCAGATTTTTTTTATGACAATTGTTTCATTCTTATAAATAAACAAGTCTGTCTGTACACTGTCCATCAGTCCATCCAGCAACAGCAATTTTCATGCAGTTTCTGAGAAATGCTGTTCCTCTTTACCTTGAATTGCAAAGCACTCAGTTCAGTTTTTCTAACTCTTAATTTACTCTTTCTAAACATCAAACTCACTCAGCTGTCCATAGCTTAAACTACTACTACTAAAATACAACCAAATAATCCTATTTTCATAAAATAAACTGAATTTTACCTGTAGTACTTATTGCTCTTTTCATTAAAGATCCAAATACGTTGCAGTATTTAGATGTCACTAAACATGTTTTTGTTAAGTATTGTTATTTTACTTATTCTGACTGAAAGAGCATGAATGCAGGATAAAAGTGCTGTTACACATGCACACACTGGTTGGACCAGTTTAATGGTTCTAACTTTTGCAGTAAAACAGCAAGGGGGTCATCATGTAAAAGAGGAACAAGAGAATTCCTTCAACACTGATTTTCAGAAATGAACTAAATGAACTTTCCAACTCTCGCTTTGGACAAATGTCATTTTCTTTTGCAGCTTCAAATGACTGGAACACATTACAAAAATCTCTGAAACTTGATGCTTTTACTTTTGTCTCTGTTTTTAAAGGTATCATAACCCAGTGTTTTACATACACAATCCTTCTTAAATTATCTTCAAATGAATTTTTAATTCTAGTTGGGTGGGAGGAAAATTTAATGAGCTCATTTTAACCTCTTTTTATCCCCAACTTTTGTTTGTCGTGAGAATACGCACGAGAGTTAGACCTGTCTGTAAGCGTGTTCACGAGGCAAACGTCAAAGCCAAAACAAAGTTTTATCAGGACAGAGCAGGTGAAGGAAATGATGTCCCAACATAGAAAAACGTGATAAAAACGTAACGGTACGGTTGATAGAGAGGATCCACGGAGTAAAAGGGCTGGACTCTGATGAATATAAGGAGCGTTAACCAAAGTTAACCAAACAGTGTTAACTTCTGTAGCTACATTAGCAGCTTGTCTGCTCGTCAACCATCGTTTACTGGTCTCTGACACAAAAGATAATAAGTAACACAAGCAGCAACACTTACTGACTGCACATCCTCACTGATAAGTATAATCCACTGGTCCCTGGTAAAGCTGTCCCTCCTGTTAAAGCACCGAAAACTGCTAAATTTCTGCCGAGGCAACTCAGCACGGCGTTCTCCCTCCTCCTTGTCATCGACGTCCTTTCTGACAAAGCTGATCTACTCCGTGGCAGGTAATCAGCTGCTTTTAGGTGGCGCCAAAGAGGCTAGCTTAGCGACTAGCAGCCTCTCTAGTTCACGTCATTCGGAAAAAGAAATTCAATTCGCGTACTGTGGAGAGCGCGTGCTTGTGGCCGATTCTGGTGAGAAGAGAGAGCCCGCACTCAAAGACGAAGTTACTTTCACTCTCTGGAGTTCTGGCACCTTATAACTGAAGTCCTGTTCCAGTACACATGTTTTAACATGAAAAAGTGGGATTTCTGGGTGATGACTCCTTTAAATGCAATTTAAAGGTGATTTTTAACAACAACTGTAAATGTTTTGTTACATTTTGAATCCTCTTTTGTTTAAATGTTTAGTGATTTAATTATTTTTTATTTGTGTTCCCCTCCCCCACTTGCCCTACAGGTGCCTAAATGGCACTTGCCAGGCCGGCATTGTAAATAAGAATCTTGTTCTTAATGTCTTTGCCTGGTTATAAAAAGGTTAAATAAATAAATTTAAAATGTAATAAAAAAACAAAATGCAATGATTTGTAAATCATAATGGCCCATACTCTATTCCAAGTGAACATAAACAGCATATCCCAAATCAAAACTGTGACATTTTATTATTTCATTCGAAATATTAGCTTGTTTTTAACCTGAACCAGATTTATTTTTTATGTTATTTCAAGTATTAAATCTATTTCTGAGGTCATCTTTGAAATCAGTGTATTTAAAAGATATCTTGTTTTGTTTCGTACCAATAATCATTCCTTTCTTATTTCATGAACCACACCATTTTTGTATTTTCACATCCAGTTTAGGTCAGAAACGACACACCCATTATTGTTATTTAGTACAGTATTTTGCAAGATACTGTGAAATTAGACTGTTTGCAAGTAGAAACGTATTTAGGTCAGACAACCATTATTATAATATACATGTTATTATACAAACATTTTCTCTGTAGGCACATTTTCAAATGATATCCAAGATTTGTTTGTTGAAATAGGTAAAATGAAAAAGCCCGCCATTTTCATTGCACTTTGCCAATGATCTCTTAAATCTTATAAATATGCAGTGATGTATTCTTTCTGTCAGTCTATCCAGCATCAGCACATTTCATTTCTGAGAAAGGTTGTTCCTTTTTCTGCAAAGTCCTTTTTCAACACATTTTAGCCTAAGTATGACTTTTACATGCACACACTTTACCAGTTTGATTGTTCTAACCTTTGCACTAAAGAGCGAGGGCACAGTAAAGGAGGAACAAGAGAATTCCTTGAACACGGCTTTTCAGAAAAAAATCTTCCTTAAAACTGAATTTCACTTATTTGGTTTTGTTAAAATGATTAAAAAAGAAACCCAAAAAACTAGAAAAGCACTCGGAGAGCACGGACCTCCGCCAAGCAGCTCGACTCCCTTATTTTTATGTGTTTTGGATCATAGTAGCCGGGATTTTCTCTGGATCCGGATCAACTTCCAGATCAACATTATATAACTCAGTGAGATCCTTTCTTGTAATTTTTATTCATTATTTTTACCAAACACTTGGGCCATTTGTATGTAGTTATATGGAAAAATGTCATAAATTTGGCCTATTAGGGTGATAATAATAATAATGGATTACATTTATGTCACGCTTTTCAAGGCACTCAAAGCGCTCACAGTAGGTCCATTATTCTTTCATTCATATTTCATTCGTCCTCATTCATATTTGGTGATGGTAGCTATGTATGTAGCCACAGCTGCTGTGGGGCAGACTGACGGAAGTGTGGCACCCATTTCTCGCCTACGGCCCCTCTAACCACCACCGGAATATCCACACACATTCATACACCAGGAGGAGGATGGATGGATGGAGGAAAGTTAAGTGTCTTGCCCAAGGCCAAACGACATATGGCTGGAGGATCAAGATTCTTTTTTTAGGCTCGAGCACCGAAGGCGGTGCGAAAGCCTATTGTAATCCACCCGTTTATTATTAGGCCCGAGCACCGAAGGCGGTGCGAAGGCCTATTGGAACTCTAGCGTTTTTTCTTATTATTATTTTTATTATTATTATTTTTTTTATTTTTATTTTTCTTCTTCTCCCGCCACTTTAATCGCATTTTTGGGGGTCTGAACATGCTCAAAAACTCACCAAAGTTTGCGTACCCCCCAAGGGAATGTGAAAAATTACGTAATTTTGGGTGCTCGGGCATGTTCGGGCGAAATTGCGCGACAGCGCCACCTATTTTGACTGCCCCGCCACTGCATCACATCAATCTTTATGAAAATTGGTGCACAGGTTCTCCATGCCAGGGCGAACAAAAAATCCTCTTGGAGCATATTTTTAAAATGTACAGGAAGTCGGCCATTTTGGGTGAAAGTTGGCGTTTTTGCATATTTTGGAATTTTACACACCTCGCATTTGAACGAACTTGTCCTAGAGCTTTTATCGCACGGCCACCAAAATCGGTCAGGATGTTCAGAAGGAGTAGACGATCCAAAGTTATCAAAAGAATTTTGATACGACAAAGTGCGTAGAGTGGGCGGGGCCTCAAATTTGGATGTTTGATTTTTGATGTCAGAGCTTGAATCAAATTGATATAACTCCCACATAGAATGAGATATCTGCACCAAAACTCTTGGGTGAGTTGCTACTATGACCCTGAACAAATCTAAATGTTAATATTTTGATTACATCATAGCCCCGCCCCCTGGTGACAGGAAGTCATATGTTTTACTTGAGCATCCATTTCCCTGACATTTTGGACACAAGCAGGTCAAAACTCCTTCAGAGGGCAGAAAACATGTTGATGATGACTTCCATCGAAAATCATCTGTCTACACTGCAGGGCGTGGTCATGGCGGCACGGCGAACTTCGATGTGACGCCATGACCACTAAAATGATCATAACTCAAAAACGAAAACAGATAATGACATGAAATTCAATGACCAAGTAGGCAACTCCAATTTCTACGTGTGTTCCGATTTTGGAAAAATTCCAACTCTAGGGGGCGCTACAATTGTGAGTAGTTTATAGCGCCAAAACGGCTGCACGGATATGCACCAAAATCACTACGTATATCCACATAGACATCCTGAACATAATCCTAGAATATGGTTATGATTGTCAAAAGTGGGCGGGACTTATGAGCAAAAGAATGTGGCCACGCCTCCAAATTTCAGAAAATGATGAAAAATCATGCGTTTGACCTACAGAGCTAAGATTTGGAGGATATATTCACTGAATCCTCCTGAACATTTCACTCACTGGGACTTGTGTTCTACAGACAAGTCGCACACTCTACTTTTTCACAAGTATGCAAATTAGCTCAACATGTGGATCTCTGTAATGGATTACTCAATTCCCACCAAAATTGCAACAACGATACTCTTAATAGTCCTTGTGAAGTATCTTGCGTTTGAACAAGTTTGATCAAAGTATTGATTTTTAAGAATTATTTATACTTTCTCATTACATGCAAGAAATGCTTAACAATTTTTAAATCTGAAATTTTTAAGTTGACATAAACCAAAAAAATTCATAGCATTGCTAACACTATTCTGATCATGTAGGAATATTTCCATGATTTTTAGACCAACTTTCTATTTTTAATGAATATTTTTTAATTTTTCCATGCTTCATCCACTTCTAAAAAAGGGAGGTCTTTTGGGGGTCTGAACATGTTCAAAAACTCACCAAATTTTGGCTACCCCCCCAATGGAATGTGGAAATTTACATATTATGGGGTGTTTGGGCATGTTCGGGGCAAAATCGTGAAACAGCGCCACCTATTTTGGCTGCTCCGCCACTGCATCCTATCCATCTTTATGAAAATAAGTACACATGTTCTACATGCCAGGGCAAACAAAAAATCCTCTTGGAGCATATTTTTAAAATGTACAGGAAGTCGGCCATTTTGGGTCAAAGTCGCCATTTTGGCGTTTTACTCACCTCGCATTTGAACGAACTTGTCCTAGGGCTTTAATGGTAGGGCCACCAAAATCGGTCAGAGTGTTCCCAAGGCATGTGTCATCAAAAGTTATCAAAAGATTTTTGATAAGTCAAAGCATGTGGACTGGGCGGGGCCTGAAAGTTTGATGTCTCGCCATGAAAAATCAATCTCGTATAACTCCCACATAAAATGAGATATCTGAACCAAAACTCTTGAGTGAGATGTCAATATGACCCTGAACACATAAACATGTCAATATTATCAATATGTCATAGCCCCGCCCCCTTGTTACAGTCACCATTTTGGCATTACGTCACCACGCATTTGAACGAACTTGTCCTAGGGCGTTTATCGTACGGCCACCAAAATTGGTCAGAATGTTCCCAACGCATGTGTGATTAAAAGTTATCAAAAGCTTTTTGATAGGAAAAAGTATGTGGCTTTAGCGGGGCTTCAAAGTTGGCCCTCTCACCATGGAACACAATGTACCTTTGCTCCGCCTCCTGGTGACAGGAAGTGCTGTTTTTCTTACTCTTACTGGCTCACCTCAACAAGCAAGTCAACACCTTTCAGGACCCATTACAGTTTGCATATCGTAAAGGGCTTGGAGTTGAAGACGCCATCATCTTCCTGCTTCAGAGAGCCCACTCTCATCTGGACCAGTCAGGCAACACTTTGACGGTCATGTTCTTTGATTTTTCAAGTGCCTTTAATACTATTCAGCCTGCATCACTATGTGAGAAGCTCCAAAACTTTCAGGTTGATCGTCCACAACCACCTGGAATTATGATTGCCTAACGAACAGACCACTGTTTGTGAGACTGAAAGGTTGTGTGTCTGAGACGGTGGTCAGCAGCACTGGAGCAATCCAAGGAACTGTACTCTCACCATTCCTCTTCACACTATAGAGATACAGAAATTCATTCCTACCAGCAGCTTCACACTGAAGAAAAAAATGACTTACTGAAATAGTAATAAAGCAACAAAATAATCCATGTTCTATTAACCAAAAAAGTGAGCTTTATACAATACTGAATTTCCCTTCTGGGATTAAAAAAAAAAGTTTTTTAAGTCATTTTCTGACTCTTTGCTCATGATCATCCAACATATAGGCCAGATATTTGAAAATACTTCACGTTTCAAACCTTTTGCTGACACTACAGTGTCATCAGGTGGATTTGCCAAAAGAAACCATGGTGAAATTAGCCCCAAAGCCATGAAAACAAGACCTCGAGATAACACATAAAAAACGGTTGATCTCTACCAAACTCGCCACAGATCCTGAACTCATTTAAATAGACATGTGCTGGATAGGTTAAGTCCCTATAGCTCCATAACACCCCCAAAAAACTTCAATTGGTGACTCCCAGCCAGCACAAAAAACTGCAGGCATGAAAGTCGGCACACAGTTGTGATGTGACATGGACGACGCGGTGCATAGGCCGGAGCGCCGCCAGAGGTGCGAGGGCCTTCAATGCCGCTTGCGGCTTTAATTATTATTATTATTATTATTATTATTATTCTTCTTCTCCTGCCGAAAGAATTGCATTTTAGGGGGTCTGAACATGCTCAAAAGCTCACCAAATTTTGCGTACCCCCCCAAGGGAATGTGTAAAATTACGTATTTTAGGGTGCTCGGGCATGTTCGGGCGAAATTGCGCGACGGCGCCACCTATTTTGACTGCCCCGCCACTGCATCCCATCAATCTTCATGAAAATTGGTGCACGTGTTCTACATGCCATGGCGAACAGAAAATCCTCTTGGAGCATATTTGTATAACCTACAGGAAGTCGGCCATTTTGGGTCAAAGTTGACGTTTTTGCAAATTTTGGCATTTTACACACCTCGCATTTGAACGAACTTGTCCTAGGGCTTTTATCGTACGGCCACCAAAATCGGTCAGGATGTTCAGAAGGAGTAGACGAACCAAAGTTATCAAAAGAATTTTGATACGACAAAGTGCGTTGAGTGGGCGGGGCCTCAAATTTGGATGTTTGATTTTTAATGTCAGAGCTTGAATCAAATTGATATAACTCTCACATAGAATGAGATATCTGCACCAAAACTCTTGGGTGAGTTGCTACTATGACCCTGAACAAAACTAAATGTTAATATTTTGATTACATGATAGCCCCGCCCCCTGGTGACAGGAAGTCATATATTTTACTTGGGCATCCATTTCTCTAACATTTTGGACACAAGCAGCTCCAAACTCCTTCAGAGGGCAGAAAACATGTTGATGATGACTTCCATTGAAACTCATCTGTCTACGCAAAAGGGCGCGGTCATGGCGGCACGGCGAACTTCGATGAAACGCCATGACCACTAAAATGGTCATAACTTGAAAATGAAAACAGATAATGACATGAAATTCAATGACCAAGTAGGCAACTCCAATTTCTACATGTGTGACGATTTAGGAAAAATTCCAACTCTAGGGGGCGCTACAATTGAGAGTAGTTTAAAGAAGCTTATAGCGCCAAAACGGCTGCACGGATATGCACCAAAATCACTACATATATCCACATAGACGTCCTGAACATAATCCTAGAATATGGTTATGATTGTCAAAAGTGGGCGGGACTTATGAGCAAAAGAATGTGGCCACGCCTCCAAATTTCAGAAAATGATGAAAAATCATGCGTTTGTCCTACAGAGCTAAGATTTGGAGGATATATTCACTGAATCCTCCTGAACATTTCACTCACTGGGACTTGTGTTCTACAGACAAGTCGCACACTCTACTTTTTTACAAGTATGCAAATTAGCTCAACATGTGGATCTCTGAAATGGATTACTCAACTCCCACCAAAATTGCAACAATGATAGACTCAATAGGCCTTGTGAAGTGTCTTGAGTTTGAACAAGTTTGATCAAAGTATTGATTTTTAAGAATTATTTATACTTTCTCATTACATGCAAGAAATGTTTAACAATTTTTAAATCTAAAATTTTTAAGTTGACATGAACGAAAAAAATTCATAGCATTGCCAAAACTATTCTGATCATGTAGGAATATTTCCATGATTTTTAGACCAACTTTCTATTTTTAATGAATATTTTTTAATTTTTCCATGCTTCATCCACTTCTAAAAATGGGAGGTCTTTTGGGGGTCTGAACATGTTCAAAAACTCACCAAATTTTGGCTACCCCCCAATGGAATGTGGAAATTTACATACTATGGGGTGTTCGGGCATGTTCGAGCCAAAATCGCGAAACAGCGCCACCTATTTTGACTGCCCCGCCACTGCATCCAATCAATCTTTATAAAAATTGGTAGGCATGTTCTACATGCCAGGGCGAGCAAAAAATCCTCTTGGAGCATATTTTTAAAATGTACAGGAAGTCGGCCATTTTGGGTCAAAGTCGCCATTTTGGCGTTTTACTCACCTCGCATTTGAACGAACTTGTCCTAGGGCTTTAATGGTAGGTCCACCAAAATCGGTCAGAATGTTCCCAAGGCATGTGTCATCAAAAGTTATCAAAAGATTTTTGATAAGTCAAAGCATGTGGACTGGGCGGGGCCTGAAAGTTTGATGTCTCGCCATGAAAAATCAATCTCATATAACTCCCACATAAAATGCAAAATCTGAACCAAAACTCTTGAGTGAGATGGCAGTATGACCCTGACCACATAAACATGTCAATATTTTCAATATTTCAGAGCCCCGCCCCATTGTTGCAGTTACCATTTTGGCATTAAGTCACCACGCGTTTGAACGAACTTGTCCTAGGGTGTTTATTGTACGGCCACCAAAATCGGTCAGGATGTTCCCAAGGCATGTGTGATCAAAAGTTATCAAAAGCTTTTTGATAGGACAAAGTATGTGGCATCGGCGGGGCCTCAAAATTGGCCCTCTCACCATGGAACACAATGCGCCTTAGCTCCGCCTCCCGGTGACAGGAACTGCTGTTTTTCTTACTCTTACTGGCTCACCTCAACAAGCAAGTCAACATCTTTCAGGACCCATTACAGTTGGAATATTTTAATGGGCTTAGAGTTAAACACGCCATCATCTTCCTGCTTCAGAATCCCCTCTCATATGACCAGTCAGGCAGCACTTGAGGGTCGTACTTTATTTTCAAGTCCGTAATACTATTCAGCCTCTTTGAGGTCAAAACCTCTTTGGATTTCCAAAAGTAACCATGATGAAATTAGCCCAAACGCCATCCAAAAGTAAGTACCTCAAAATAACACTAAAGTTGATCTCGACCAAACTCGCCACAGATTCTAACTCATTTACATGGACATGTGTTGGATAAGCTCCGTAGCATCCCCAGAAAACTTCACATGGTCACCCCCAGCCGGCGTAAAAAACTGCAGGCAAGAAATTTTTCAAACAGTTGTGATGTGACAGAGACGACGAGGTGCATAGGCTTGAGCGCCGCCAGAGGTGCGAGAGCCTTCAACGCCGCTTGCGGCTTTAATTTTTTTTTTGATATTCTGTTTAGATCCCAGAGGGGAAATTAGGGCTCTGCATTTTACCTATTCCTGTACAGTAGTACCAGAGAGCAGTGGGCTGCTACTTTAAGCGCATGGGAAGCAATTGGTGGAAGTTAAGGACCTTGCTCAGGGGTCCACAGTGGTTCACCTGAGTGTCATGTCGGGGACTTGAACCTCCGCACAAAAGCGTGCGACATAACCACTAGGCTGCCACTCCCCCGATTCGAACCACCGATCCTTTAATCTTTGGCCGACCTGCTCTACCACCTGAGCCACTGCCACCCCATGTAAGACTGTTTAGGCGTTGGTAAGGAGGTTTCATGTTCACCATGGGGTGTCGGTAAGAACACACTGGACTAGTTTGTACAGTTAACTGTTTTTACTGATCACCCCTAATCACAACAGCACAGTAATGCAACAAACAGCAGGCTTACAGGTGAGGAATCCCAGGGCTTGTTAAGGTGAATGCCTGGATGGAAGTCATTTCTGAATCCTGACATCATGTGCTCAGTCCCACAGTTGCACAATTCTGCCACAAGGGGGCACTCATGCCTCATCATCAGCCTTTCCAACACGCCCTCTCACCATAGGCTCGTTCGACTTTGGCTATCTGCGGCGAAACCTGGCTGGAAGTGAGGGATTGTGGTCCTGGAGTCCTGTGAGAAACTTTGTCCAACTTCAGTCTGCACCTGCACTGCATCGGAAAACATGACCGTGCATGATCATAAAACATCACGAGAACCATCCAACTGCAGTTGGAGTGTGCAGTTAAAACTCAGCAACTGCAGCTTATGGACCTGCCTTTCGCCACTGACAGAACCTGTTCCTGATTGGTTTAACTTCTCACTGACGCAAGCTCCGAATTTCCATGTGATGCCCACAGTTATAAATCAATACAGATGTTTTCAATATGCTACAAAATTATTTCAAACAGCCTTGTTGGTATTTCATATTGCAATTATGCTGATGTTCACAAAACCTGGACAGGCTGATATTTGTCTGCAGCAACAAAGTAACACAAAAGTGTTACTTTGTGTTACTTAGACAACACAAAGATGGAAACACTTTAGACTTTCCATCTAAAGTGTCACTTTGTTACAGGTTTGCTACAGGTTATTCCACTCAGATTTAAATATAAAGCTTAACTGTAGGTTATGCCAAAACCTAGTGTTGTAGTACTCGAGATCGGTCTTTTTAGGTTCTCGGTCTCGTCTTGGTATTGACAGCATTTTGTCTCGGTCTTGTCTCGGTCTCGGACAGGGCGGTCTCGGGATTTTTGAACGAGACCGGTCGAGACCACTGCTGATCGGCTTTTTGTCCATAACTTAGCTGCTGATAAGAGTGGAAAAGGAGCCTCTTAAAAACAGCGAATGACAACTTAAAACCATCGGTAGTGTTACGTCTCCCTGCAGCTGCACTGTGACCAAGCGCCTCCTGCGCACACCTGCAGAGATGCTTGAGCCGACAGGAGGAGAGCGGCTGTGTGAACTTGTAAGCATGACTGTAGCTACCATTGCCATACCATAGCATACCGAGGTCTGGACCAGGACCTCAGTATTTATAATAAAATTAACCAAAAAACCATGAAGCTCAAAAGCTTTTACCCGAAAAGACGATTTCTGTGCGGATTGATACTGAAATAGTGATTCTTCCCCGACCAACCACCTGTATTATAGAACTGATTCTCAAGCTAAATCTGATTTCAAATTTATTATCACCGATGAACACAGTGAAAACTAACTAAATCGTACAAATAGGTTTGAACTACTTCTTCCACCTGCCAAGGCGCAAAGCACCGCATCATCAGCTGTTCAGTCACTGATCAGAGATCGATCATCCACACAGCAAATCCCCGTTATTTTTTCAGACTTCAGGTATGCAGAGTAATTATTTCACATCAGAGATCATTAAGAAACTCTTACCTGCAACAGTGATGCTTAGCAGGGTCATTATTGTCTCCAGGTTAATGTAGAGTTTATATTTACTGAACAAACTCCCTGTTTGCGCATTTGTGATTGAGTCTACATGGTTCTCACCTCATGCAGCGTGCGTGTTTACTTCAGGTTCGTTGTGAATCTGAATTTTGTTTGATTATAAACTTTTTTTAGTAGTGATTATATCATTTCATGTTTGTGCAAACTGTCTCATTACTAAACAAAATAGTTCTTTGTAAAACTTTTCAACATTGTGAGTATGATGATGATGATGATGATGACACTGCAGAAATTTCAGATGATAAGCAGAACTTATATAAGGCCTACATATAGGAGTAGGCTACTTATACTGTTGTCATTAGTTCTAAAACAGACACTGAGATTAAAAAAAGACCAAATGACAGAAAATAAGAAGAGATCTCTCCCAACTTGGCAATAGTTAAAATTGATGTTTGCCAAAATTTATTAGTTTATAGTTTATTTAATTCATAGTGCTGCTTTCAAAACAACAGAACAACGATTAATTTTTGTTGTCAAATTTGTTTAAAAGTTAACTTTAAAAAACCCTCACATTTTGATGTTTTGTTATGATTTTTCTTTGATATTTGTGTCCTTGGTCTCAGCTTGGTCTCGGTCCGTAAAGGTCTTGGTCTCGTCTCGGTCTCGGTCTGTGAAAGTCTTGGTCTTGTCTCGGCCTCGATCTCTAAGGGCCTGATTTACAAAGAATCCAAATTGCGAGTCTAATGTCTTTGCCTCGCAAAAAAAATAGCGTGCGCTGTCATTTTAGCGTTTGCGGGTGATCTACAAAGATTACACGCGCAATCTGTAACAGGCGCAAACAGCAGGATTTAAATGAGGATTTAGCGTGCGCTCTCCCTGCGCCACGGAAAGTTCAGAAGAGCATGTGGTAAACGCAAAATGAAATTCATCCTGATAGAGAGATGTTAGTTCCAGAGATATAATATGAGGCAAATAAAAAACAGAATATAAGATAAATATAAAGAGTTCATTTGCAAAAATAGACAAACGCCATTTAGAAAAAACGAAGTTAACTGCTTTTGCACATAAACTCTTCATTTACTTTTTGAATATTTTCACCAAATCAAGCTCACATGAAGTAGAGAGTTTAAATGATGTAAAATGGAGATATGACGTTTGTACCCAACAGCAACAAAAGCAGTTGACTCTGTTTGTCCACAGTGGCGTTTGTCTGTTTTTGCAAATGAACTCTTCATATAATAACTATAAATAAAAATAATGCAGCAGGTTTCCCTGTGGATCCTAAGAAGAGGCCAGTTTAAGGACATGGATAAGGACACGCTGGTAAAGATGATTATGCACAGACTGCGCGCTCTTTGGCACAATGCCAGCCGCGGGACCTGTGTAATTGCCCCCCACCCCCACGCAAAAGTTATTTTCACTGAGTTTTCTGTGGGGTGGGGGCCAACTTCAGACAGGACAGCAACCTCAGAACAGCAGCAGCAGTTGCTGGGTGGAGGAGCAGAAGATGATTTTAATTTAATAATATGCCATTGCCAAAAAGTAAAAGAAAATAAAAAGACATAATTAATATCAGCTTTAACTACCATGATGCTGCAGCTGCAGATGTTCTGGTTCATGTCTAGAAT
The DNA here is from genome assembly GCA_023101725.1 of Atherinomorus stipes. NCBI lineage: Eukaryota > Metazoa > Chordata > Actinopteri > Atheriniformes > Atherinidae > Atherinomorus > Atherinomorus stipes. The sequence continues at coordinate 4,760 of JALJCO010002070.1, read as the reverse complement.
AACCCGTGTTTAACAGTGATGTTGATTGTTATTTAATTAAATAATGAAAACTTGACGTGTCGCCTGAACACATCATGAGAAATGATTCTGACCCGATGTCTGCAGTCCTGTGAGCAGCATTCTTTCAGCCATCAGTGCGTAAAGCTGCCAGTTATACCTGCTTTTTAGACGTGCTAAATTACACGCAATTTTTTGCCCCCGCTTTCCGTTGAACGGTTGATAGATCACATTGCGCGTGTTAAACTGAGGTTTTGCATAGTCTCCTCCCAAAATTTTGCGCTTCCTGGCAGAAACACCCAGTTTGCATATTCATCTGCAGCAGATGCGCAAAATGGACAGCGGCGCTATTTTGCCCCTTGACAGGCGCAAACCTCCTTTTGCCCTGCTTTGTAAATCAGCTCTGGCGGATTATTGCATGCGTAATGAAGATAGCGCCTGTTTTAACAAGCGCAAACCTTTCGTAAATCGGGCCCTAAATGTCTTGACCTTGTCTTGGTCTCGGGACTCCCTGGTCTCGGAAATGTCTTGGTCTTGGTTGGTGCGGTCTTGACTACAACACTACCAAAACCCTTACAAATCTTCATAATTTGGATTTGCTGGACTTACTGGTGCATATCTATACCTTTCCACATGCTCCCTGTGTACTCCCTCCTCATGTTATCCTTGAGCACCCAAGGCCTTAATAATAGTAATCATAATAACAACAATAATAATAATAAAAGAAGAAGAAAAATGTTTATTTTGTTCATTCAAACTGGGACTTTGAGCTCTGTATTTGACCCCTCTGTTGCCAGAGAAAAAGTGAAGATTTCTGGATCATGTAGATGGACTAAATAGCAGTGGGCTGCCATATCACAGCATCAGGGGAGCAGTTGGTGGAGGTTAAGGACCTTACTCAAGGGCCCACAGTGGTTTACCCTTAGTGCCACAGTGGAGGTTCAAAGCTTTGTTTTCTGTACCAAAGGCTACTTTTCTAACCACTAGGATGCCACTGCGCCAACATATCAAATAAACACTATAAATATGTACGTACTGACCCTATTGAGATGTTTATATCAGTATTTCTGATTGCTTTTGTCAGTCAAAAATTCTACTGGGATTGTCACTGAAAAATGGGGAGGCCATTTAAATGCAGATTGTGTCCTATGTCTTTATGACAGTGTGGCAGTTGACAGTCCTGTCACTATCCCTCTGAGTGATCATGCATCCTGGCTACTTGGCCACAGGGATATCCCTTTGGCTAACTGGTTAACACACACATGACTCTCACCCAGGAGCCTGGGCATCAAATCCCACCCGGGCCCTCCGTTGCGTTCCTTGCCACAACAGCAAGTGGTCTGCAGTCTGATTCCTCTTTACTTTCCATATTCAAAAGACTCCAGCACCTCATTTAGAGTCTCAGTCATCCAGGTCATGGCACCTCTACATGTCCTTAGAAGTGTTCATAAAGACCTGCGTAAGCATGTACTGTAACATCTACAACCACAGTCATCCTCAAAATTATTCATACCCTCCAATTAAAGAAAAGGCTAAATTCACAATAGTAATTCAAATAAAAATTTACAAAATCATAATTTTGTGAAATGAATTATTGCTTTTGAATTGTGGTAGAAAATAATATTTTAAAAAATAAAATAAAACTGTCCCAGACACATTAGAGCACCTTTCCCATGAACAGAGGAACAACATGCCTTTCAACAGGTGTACAAGTCTCAATGCACATTACAGAAAACACCTGATTGTAGTGATTGCCTCAAAGTGTTGCTCAACAAAATTTTAGCTTCAGAGCCCCATTATGCCTGTTTGCTTTCTTTCTTTCTTTATTTTTTTGTTTGTTTGTTTGTGTTGATTTTTTTTTTTTTTTATTGTTTGGAACCACAATTCAAAATCAATGTCATTATTTTTTATATAATTTTTTTGTTATTACTTTGGTAAATTTCGACTTATTTTTATTGACAGCTTATTTTTTTTCCTTCTTTAATTTTAGGGTATGAATAATTTTGAGAACATCTGTACATATAGTTCGTGTCAAATTCGTGAGCTCCAGACCTGGAGCTGATTAACCTAATAAGTTGTCAAATGCTCCTCCAATTATTTAAAATGTTTGACAATCACTTTCTCAGCTGTTCTGTCCCTGCAGATTTTTTGTTTGTTTGTTTGTTTCTAAATGAAATGAATGAAATGAAATGAAATGAAATGAAATGAAATGAAATGAAATGAAATGAAATGAAATGAAAAATACTTTATTCATCCCCGAAGGGAAATTCAGTATTGTAAAAGCTCACTTTTTTTTTTTTTTTTTTTTTTTTTTTTTTTTTTTTTAAATAAACAAAAGTCAGTTAGTCTTGTTCTTTAGGGTGATGGTTGCTGGCAGGAATGAATTCCTGTATCTCTCCGTCTTACAGCGAACTTGACGCAGCCTCCCACTGAACACACTCTGTTGATTCTTCACCGTGTTGTGGAGAGGATGGGAAGTGTCCTCCATTATCTTCATCAGCTTGTGAAGCATTCTTTTTTGAACGATCAGCTCCAGCGGCTCCAGAGTTATCCCCAGCACAGAACCAGCTTTCTTGATCAGCTTGTTTAGTTTCTTCAAGTCTCTGGTTCTGATGCTGCTGCCCCAGCAGATGGCTGCAAAGCTAATTGCACTTTCTACCACAGACTTATAGAAGATATGCAACATCTTTTTGCAGACATTAAATGATTTTAGCTTCCTTAAGAAGAAGAGTCTGCTCATACCTTTCTTGTAGATGTAGTCACAGTTGCATTTCCAATCAAGTCTGTTGTCCAGCTGAACTCCAAGGTATTTGTAGTTCTCTACCACCTCCACCTCCTCTTCCAGGATGTAGACAGGACTATGCTGCTTATTCTTGCTCCTCCTGAAGTCAACAATCATCTCTTTAGTCTTGCTGGTATTTAAGATGAGCTGATTGTTACTGCACCATTTCACAAACTGATTGACAAGTTCCCTGTATTCGGCTTCTTGTCCATCACTAATACACCCCACAACAGCAGAGTCATCAGAATATTTCTGCAGATGACAGGACTCAGAGTTGTACTGGAAGTCTGAGGTGTACAGTGTAAAGAGGAATGGTGAGAGTACAGTCCCTTGTGGTGCTCCAGTGCTGCTGACCACCATCTCAGACACAATGATTTTGGATGATTTTGAAAAGTTTAAAACTTTTGTACACTTCATTGTGGTGTAACTTCTTTGGCCATTAGTTTTGTCTTGTGTGACATTATTCTTGAACCATACAATTCTGAGTATTTTTGTTTTTCAAAGGGTAGTGAGAAAATACAATAATGGTACTTCCTCTTTGTAGGTCTGGCTGAAATTTAAGGAAGATGATCTTTCTTCTCGCTGACTGCCTCATCTTCACTGCTGGATGAACCACCAGGAGTCAAGTCAAGCTGATTTTGGAAACAAAAGAGTGGTAAGTTTTCTTTGGTCTGGTGTTTTTTTTTCATGTGTTTATGACATAAAAGAAAAATGCCCTCCTTTATTTTAGCCACTTCATAGCCATCTGTTTATTTTGTGATTCAAAATACAGCGTAGATGCTGATCGAATAGTGCAGAATTACAGAAGGCATTTGTTTTTGTTTTTTTTTTTAATCAAGGGTGTATAAAATTGCTTGCATTGTCCTACTACAGCTGAAACTGGAACTGAACTGAAACGAACTAACTCAAAACTAACAGGAGCTAATAAAGATTAGCCCTCTAAGCAGCAGGGTAAAGGTGAGACATGCTTAGAATTATTATTATCTGACTAAAAATCTGCTACATACAGACCTTACCGAGAGTAAACAAGGAGCTAACTAGGAGCCACTGGCCTGCCACATGTCAGTCAAAAGGTCACGAATTATGTGTGATTTCAAGATTAAATAACATCTAAATGGAGGAGTTATAAAAAAAATCATCCCCTCATAGTTGACATGAAGGTAAACTTAACCTATTAAATCTAAAATGACTTTTGAACCAGGCTGTAAACATGTTTATTTCTGCTGTGAAGTTGGTCTTTTTAACATGGGAGTCTACGGGGATTTGCTCTGTTTTGGAGTTTTAGTGGTGTGTTGTAGGTAGAGGTGATAAGGCTTTTTCTGTAACCTGCTCCTAACCATCAGATCTGCACAGTCCGTTGATCATTTTAAATCACTGCTGAAAACGCATTTGTTTTCACTGGCCTTCCACCCAGCTTGAGAGTATCACATTTATATTTATATTTCTGTATTTTTTGGTTTTATGTGTTTGTATGCTTGTGTTTTTATTGTTTTTATTTCTGATTTATTATTTTATTCTGTACAGCACTTTGGTCAACTGTGGTTGTTTTAAATTTGCTCTATAAATAAATGTGACTTGGATGAAGAAAGAATCCCAATTATTTAATTAACTTAACTTTCGGGCTTTTCACTCTTTTGCAGCAGAATTTGCCCCTTGGTACACATTTACACACAGATTAAATTTGGTTTAATCTGATTAAATACAGACACACACAACTTGCAAATATTTCCAGAGGTTTTCTGTAACACCAAATGAGCACATGAAGTAACTGATTCTACCTATGATGATTTAGTACCACAATAGAAAAACTGCTACATAATTATAAATGAAAATAATTGTGAAAAGTATATGAACTGAAATAAAATGGGATGGGAGGGCCTGATTTGTGAATAGACAGGCCTTGCCCATCACTGCCACCTGTAGTGCCAGGACTGTATGTTTGACCATCTTTTTCTCTTGATCCCCTTTAGACCAGTGATAT